>SJYT01071654.1:229933-258794 GCA_006410635.1 Cephalophus harveyi
TTTGGTTGTTCCCATTGGAATGGCAAAACTCATGACTCTTCTTCTACTAAAATTAAAGACATATTACATGGGGTACTATTTGTCATCTGAGATTAAATTATTCTTAATAAATCCAAGCAATTTCATGAAATAAATTAAAATTTCTCATTTTTTTTCATATTGATGGTTGGGAATAAATTAGGGAAAACAGAAAGAAAATGAAGAGAAATATGTTAGATATCAGAGACAGAAGAAAGTCTAATCAAGTAAATTGTACACAGAAGTTGAAAAAATAAAAATTCCAGGTACTTTCCTGGTGGACCAGTGGTAAAGACTTCACATTCCCAGGCCAAGGGTTCGATCCTTGGTCAGGGAACTGGATTCCACAAGCCACAACGAAGATCTTGCACAACTCAGCTAAAACCTGGTACAGTTAAAAATTTTTCAGGAAATAAATAGAAAGAGTAAGTTTTACTTACACAGACTGAAGAATTATAACTTCTGATACTGAGACTTTGAGCCCCGAAATCATAGACAATGCTTCAACCCTGTGACCACTGTCCCTTTTATAACTGCCATCCCCAAGAATCTTTTCAGAGTGCCCTTTATGTCTTTATTCCTCAGACTGTAGATGAAGGGGTTTAGCATGGGTGTGACCACGGCGTACATCACTGAAGCTTTTGCATTTGAGTGTGATCTGTGGGTAGCAGCTGAGCTAAGGTACACTCCTAGGCTTATACAAAAGAATAAAGAGACAATTGAGAGGTGAGACACGCAGGTGGAAAACGCTGCTTGCTTCCCCTGAGCTGATGAGATTCCACATATGGAGACAACGATCTGCGAGTATGAGAAAAGGATAGCAGCCAGGGGACCGCCAGCCAGCAGCACAGCTGCAAAGTACATCACCATGTTGTTAAGAAAGGTGTCACAGCAGGCAAGTTGAGTTCACAGAAAAAGTGGGGGATTTCCACGTCTGTGCAGAAGGACAGTCACAACACCATTAGGCTTTGTAACAGTGAATGCAAGACACTTATAATCCAGGTCACCAGAAGCAGCAATCCACAGAGTCAGGGGTTCATGATAACCATGTAATGCAGGGGATGACAGGTGGCCACAAACCTGTCATAGGCCATCACGGTCAAAAGATAGGTGTCCAACCCTGAAAAGAACAGGAAAAAGTGCATTGGGTGATGCAACCTGCATAGGTTATGACTTTGCTCTGTGTCTGGATGTTCACCAGCATCTTGAGGATAGTAGTGTGGTAAAATAGATGCCTGCGTAGGACAGGTTGGAAAGGAAGAAGTACATGGGTGTGTGGAGGTGAGAGTCATAGACGGTGGCCAGGATAATGAGCAGATTTCCAAACACAGTGATCAGGTGCATGGAGAGGATAATCACAAATATGAGTGTCTGTAATTCTTCTTCCTTTGAAAACCCCAGAAGAACTAATTCTGAAACTCCTGTAAGATTCCATGGTTCCATGTGGTGAAGGGGACTAACAGAGAAGAGGATAATAGCATGACTCATTTTCACATAACTGACAGTACTTCCTGGGTTGCAAGGTCACAATACATATTTGCGCTCAAGGAATTAATTTTGATATTTTGTGTATGGGTTTATCTTCTTTAGAGGGTCTCCTATTTCACCTCTGATTAGGAATTTTGGTCACATCTCAGCATTTTCCCCAAGAAGTCATGCATTCTACTGCTTTGCTGAGAATATCTTTCACGCACTTGAGGAGTACCCATCGAGTGCCTACCACAGTGAAGGCGCTATCTAGGCAATAAGTACAAGGTGCTGAAAAAAACAAAGCTCCTACAATTCAATGATAAGGAAAGGATAGAAGCAAATAAAATAGTTTATCAGGACTTCCCTAGTGGTTAAGACTCCACACTCCCAATGGAGGGGACCTGGGTTTGAACCCTGGTCAGGTAACTAGATACGGCATGCCGCATCTCAGAGTTCACGTGTGCGTGCTCAATCGCGCCTGACTTTTGTGACCCCATGGAGTGTAGCCCTTCAGGTTCCTCTGTCCATGGAGTTTCTAGGCAAGAATACTGGAGTAGGTTGCCGTTTCCTACTCCAGGGTTTACACGCTACAATTAAAAGGCCCCACGCGGCCCAGGGAAGATTGAAGCTCCTGTGTGCAGCAACTAAGACCCAGCACAGTCAAATACATCTTTATTAAACAAGAAAGTAAATGGATTCTTTTCTGGAGGTGCCAGAAAAGACATCTGGATTTTAGCCCATTGAGACCCATTTCAGGATTCTGAACTGCAGAACTTTAAGGGCATAAATTGGTTTCTTTTCAGCCAATAAGTGACCTTTTGTGACAGCAGCAATAGGAATATAATAGAGACATTGATTCAATAAAAAATTTTTTTAGGGAAATAAGTTTAAGCCTATCAAGTCATTCATTTAGCTTCCCTTGAGTAAGGGCAATCTATGTTGAAAATTCACATTAAGTAGAAAAAAATTTTAAATCAGTTTGGATATATTCCACTCTGTCAGCTGGCACAGTAAATTCCTTATTGCATAAATGTAACTGTGGTTCCCACTGTGGTGCTTTTTTGGCACTGAAACATGAAAAGCAATGTATTATCAAAATTAAGATTACTCATCTTACTTTAAACCTTTATTTCATCTTTCTTTTATTTCATATAATTCAAATGTTCATTCTTTTTATTTCTATCATTTTTGATTTTCATATTTCCCTGTAACATATAAGATGGGCTAAAAGATGCATCTCTGTGTGGGTATATGGGTGCATATTTTTGAAAAAAATGTATACACACATGTGCACAGATATAACCTTTGCCTGTGAATATTTTCTCTGTACTAAAAATAAATTACCACACATTTCATCATTCCTCATAGCATCTATATGAAGTTATATTTAGTATCCCACATTATCTTCAGAAATAAGGAAACTGAGGCTCAGAGAGACTAAATTTTTAAAATTTAACAATTATTTTAAAATTTGTTGACAATTACATAATACAGTAGTTAAAATTCATGTGCACTGTCTTAAGTTAAACACAAATGGAAGCAAGCAATATGTACCTTGATTTTTGTATAGCTCCTTTAATTCATCAAATGCACACTTTAAATATGCAGTTTATTTTGTGCAATTATACACTTATAATAAATTTTTAATATATAAAATTTATAATATATTATTATTTATGCAATTATACTTCAATAATTTAGATAAAAAGGAAAAATGCATGGTGCATAGCTAAGAGTAGTATCTGGAGCACATGTAGCTGATTCTCACTTTATAGTGTGGAAAATATCTCTTAACTAGATAGAAAGCCAAGTGCTATATATAGACATAGAAACAATGGAACTGATTTTAATTAATTGACATAATAAACTCATTTTACTGTAAATAGAAGATTAACCTAAACATAGGAATGTAGTAAACTGATAATAAGTTGGAAGAGCATTCAGCCACACACAGTATGGATGAGCCTTAAAAGCAATGTAGAGACTGACCACTGACTACACTCAGAACACAGGAGAGACTACAGCATATAATTTCATTGATAATAAAGGTATAATGATATCCTGCTTGATACAAGATGACTTGTACATGATGACCACTTAGTGCAGGGAGTGGCAGATGACTAACAAGTGGTTATAGACCATTATACTCAGAAGAAAGATATCCACTACTACCAAGTATATGTAAAAATACATCTGGCTGATGTAACTTTCATAGGTTGTAACTTTTCTCTGTCTCTGTATATTCACTAGCACCTTTGGAATTGTGGTGGTGAAAAAACAGCTGGCTACAAGGGGCAGATTAGAGAGGTAAAAGCATGTGGGTGTGTGGAGGTGGGAGTCTGAACTGATGGCTGGGATGTTAAGCAAATTTCCAACACAGTGATTCTGTACATGGAGGAAAAAAGCTCAAATGGGAGGGATTGCAGTTCTGGTTCTTTTGATAGTCCCAGAAGAAATCTTGAAAATTATGTAACGTTGCCTGGTACCATATGGTGGTGGTGACTACCAAGAAACAAAAAATAATGACTAATTTTCGCACAAATAGACATTGCTAATACATTTGAATTGCTACTATTTATATTAGGCAGTCAAGAAATCAACATATTTATTTATACGGATCTTATCCTCTTTAAGGGTTTCCTGGATGGCTCAGCAGGTAAAGAATCTGCCTGCAGCACAGGAGACAGGAGACGTGGGTTCAGTCCCTGGGTTAGGAAGTTTCCCTGGAGGAGGAAATGGCAACCTACTCCAGTATTCTCGCCTGGAGAATCTCCATGGACAGAGGAGCGGGTGAGCTATAGTCCACAGGGTTGCAAAGAGTCGGACATGACTGAACAACTAACCAAGCAGGCATGAATGCCCTTCAAGGGATCTCCCACGACTACTCTGACAAGGGGTTCCTATCCCGTACTCAGATTTTCCCCAAAGAGGTCATATATTGCAAAGTTTAATGAGAAATGCTTTCATGAATTTGAGAAATAAATGCCGAGTACCAACTATCTTCTAGGCAAAAGGTATAGGCACTGAGAGAAAAATTCCCTAGAATATAATGATGGTGAAAAATATAAGCAAGTAAATATTATATATCATGTCAGATGGTGACAGGTACTATCACCTGTCAAGAAGAAAAAAAGAGTAGATATAAAAATAGTGGAAAGGGTGTTATTTTTTAATAGGAATTCAAAAAGCCCTGCAAATAAAAATAGAGAACTCAAGGAGGACTGAATATAAGACACGAGGTTCTCTGGGGTAAATGGTTGCCCTACAAGGACAAGAGGGGTTTCCCTGGTGGCTCAGATGTTAAAGACCCTCCCCGCAATGCAGGAGGGCTGGGGTTCAGTCCCTGGGGTTCCCTCGGGAGGAGGAAATGGCAACTTGCTCCAGTATTCTTGCCTGGAGAATCCCAGGAACAGAGGACTACAGTCCATGGGATTAAAGAGTCAGACACGACTGAGCTACTAACACTTTCACAAGGGAGAGAGACTTAGCAAAAACTCTGAAAAAGGGGCTTGTTTCAGATATCCAAAACTCAAAATGGGGCCAGTGTGCTGAGAGGAAACAAGAGGGAATGTGATGAAAGATATTGTCAGAGGATGTGGAGAAACCAGGTGACTTTTCTGCTGCAGTGAAACTTCAAGACACAGGGAGTCCTCATTCATATGCCATCCCTCATACTTGATCAATTTTGTTTCCAAGGAATCCTGTGGATAATGATTATGTTCTTATTTCCATCTGTTGGTTAACATTTTGGCATCTGTACTAAAGGTCAGATTTTGGAGCTTATGGGCTGCGTACCACTGCCCTGAGAACTGCTCATGCCCCACAAAATACAAGGGCACACACACAACCAACATACAACATAGACACACACTGAGCGTGTTACCACTTTATGATTTCCTGGGGTCATGTTATTACCAGGATCTTCTCACCACTGCCACAATGATTAGGAAATAAATGATACAAGGGAAGCTGTGGACATCTGATTATTTTTACCCTGAAGAATACAGAAACAGTAACCCAGTTCCATTTGGAAAGCTACCATGGCCATGGGGTTCCACATTCATATGACCAGTTTGTGTCTTATATTTAAGGAAACAAAAGAAGCATTTCAAAAACAGAGAGAGGGAAAAGACAAAGACATATGAAAAGAAAGAGATCCAAAATGCTCAGGAGATTTCTGAGAGACTGACAGGGAGAAAGCTCCTTTGGTTCTAGCAGCATTCCAATCCCATTATAGCCCCTTGACATGCAGAATAGCTACTAAAGCAGGAAAAAGAAATTATCCTCAAGGGAAAGGAATGATAACCTCACAATGTTAAGACATCTTATCAGTTGAACATGCCACTAGAAAAACGAGCAAAGGGAATCAACCTTCAGTTTGCAATAGAAAATTACAACCTACAATATTGGGGATTGTAAAAGATGAAATGGCAAAAGACTTTCTAAATGGTGTTAAATGCAAAACTTTCAGATCAGGAAACCATCTTTAGAATATCGAATCTACCATGTATTAGCTGTTGGTCTATAGAGAGCCAAAAAAATCATTTAAAATGTGAGTGAAAGTCGCTCAATTGTGTCCGACTCTTTGTGACCCCATGGACTAAAGGGGTCCATGGAATTCTCTAGGCCAGAATACGGGCGTGAGTAGCCTTTCCCTTCTCCAGGGGATCTTCCCAACCCAGGGATTGAAACCAGGTCTCCCATATTGCTGGTGGATTCTTTACCAGCTGAGCCACCAGGGAAGCCCAAAATAGTGGAGTGGGTAGCCTTTCCCTTCTCCGGGGGATCTTCTCAACACAGGAATCTTTACTCAAATGATGGGGATAGTGGTATCTATGTCCTGAGGTGGTCAACTGATTTAGTTGACATATGTAAAAAGCTTAGTGTAATTCCTTCCTGCGGATGAAGATGATGATGAAATGAGGCCAAATTTTTTATTCTACCTCTCATATGTGTCCATCACTTTCACAAATAGGTAATAAAATGATTGTAAAGTAAGGCTCTTTAGCATACCGTTTTTCATATTAAATACAATGTTTTTTCATGTGAATATTCAGTGTGCTACCAATGTGAAATGTTCATCTTAAGAACTGTTGTTGCAAAGTTACATTATGGTCTTGGATTTCTAACATATACAGAACATGCTCAAATACACCCCATAGTAAATATTTTTAAATGTTTTCATTTCACTGCACAGGCCTCCACACCTAATACTCTATTTTGCTATTCCTCTTCAATGCAAAATGCTTCAGATATAATTTTATTGGAACCACTTTACACCTTTGTTCCCTTCTTTATTCTCCTTTGAAAAGACTTGCATTACCATTATTTAAATGTTGCAATGATTCTTGCATTTCTGAGTCCAAAGGATACTTCTCCTAATATACTAAATAAATTAATGATCCATTAATCAGTCTACCTAGCAAATAATCTCTAAGCTCTGGGCTAATTTGGTTTTTCTCTCAGGTGAGAATTTCTCACAAGGGTGAGAGGTGTTTTCCTTTGAGATAAAACCATAAGTACTATCCATTAGCTTCGTGATGCCTTTGATAAGACAATTAGGAGTTTTATGCTTTTAACACAGATTAAGAACTGGCATTTGGCCCTTTATTTAGAAAACATTCAGTTCAGTTCAGTTCAGTCACTCAGTAGTGTCCTACTCTTTGCAACCCCATGGACTGCAGCACGCCAGGCTTCCAGGTCCATTACCAACTCCCAGAGTTTACTCAACTCATGTCCATTGAGTCAGCGATGCCATCCAACCATCTCATCCTCTGTCATCCCCTTCTCCTCCCACCTTCAATCTTTCCCAGCATCAGGGTCTTTTCCAGTGAGTCAGTTCTTCGCATCAGGTGGCCAGAGTATTGGAGTTTCAGCTTCAGCATCAGTCCTTCCAATGAATATTCAGGACTGATTTCCTTTAGGATGGACTGGTTGGATCTCATTGCAGTCTAAAGGACTCTCAAGAGTCTTCTCCAACACCACAGTTCAAAAGCATCAATTCTTCAGCACTCGGCTTTCTTTATAGTCCAACTCTCACATCTATACATGACCACTGGAAAAACTATACCTTTGACTAGACGTACCTTTGTTGGCAAAGTAATGTCTCTGCTTTTTAATACGCTGTCTAGGTTGGTCATAGCTTTCCTTCCAAGGAGCAAGCATCTTTTCATTTCATGGCTGCAGTCACCATCTGCAGTGATTTTGGAGCCCAAGAAAATAAAGTCTGCCACTGTTTCCATTGTTTCCCCAACTATTTGCCATGAAGTGGTGGGACCAGATGCCATGATCTTCGTTTTCTGAATGTTGAGCTTTAAGCCAACTTTTTCACTCTCCTCTTTCACTTTCATCAAGAGGCTCTTTAGTTCTTCACTTTCTGCCATAAGGTTGGTGTCATCTGCATATCTGAGGTTATTGATATTTCTCCCAGCAATCTTGATTCCAGCTTGTGCTTCATCCAGCCCAGCGTTTCTCATGATGTACTCTGCATATAAGTTAAATAAGCAGGGTGACGGTATAAAGCCTTGACGTACTCCTTTCCCGATCTGGAACCAGTCTGTTGTTCCATGTCCAGTTCTAACTGTTGCTTATTGACCTGCATACAGATTTCTCAGGAGGCAGGTAAGGTGGTCTGGTACTCCCATTTCTTAAAGAATTTTCCACAGTTTGTCATAATCCACGCAGTCAAAGGCTTTGGCATAGTCAATAAAGAAGAAGTAGATGTTTTTCTGGAACCCTCTTGCTTTTTCTATGATCCAATGGACACTGGCAATTTGATCTCTGGTTCCTCTGCCTTTCCTAAATCCAGCTTGAACATCAGGAAGTTCACAGCTCACATATACAGCCTTGACGTACTCCTTTTCCTATTTGGAACCAGTCTGTTGTTCCATGTCCAGTTCTAACTGTTGCTTCCTGACCTGCACGTAGGTTTCTCAAGAGGCAGGTCAGGTGGTCTGGTATTCCCATTTCTTTCATAATTTTCCACAGTTTATTGTGATCCACACAGTCAAAGGCTTTGGCATAGTCAATAAAGCAGAAATAGATGTTTTTCTGGAACTCTCTTGCTTTTTCAATGATCCAGTGGGTGTTGGCAATTTGATCTCTGGTTCCTCTGCACCTGGACATATCTCTCCTCAAACAACAAAATACAAAGAAACTACATGGTAATAAAAACAACTGTTTGCATGCACATTTGAGGCAAATTCTGGACCAAAAGATAACAAAGACAGAACAACCAAGTGCCATTTCTGAAGAGCTGGGAGCCAAAAAAACAAAACAAAACAAAACAAAACAGGGTGTCAGGAGCAAAAGTGGATTACTGAGCATGCCCCTTGCACACAACACCACCTAAGGGGTGGGCAAACCGCTTAAGCCTCCCATCCAGCCTGACCCCTGGACACACTCTTACCCCCATCTCATATAAAGAACAAGCTTGCCCCCACCTTGGAGAGTGAGCAAGGGAACCTGTTACTTGTTCTCACTTCCCCCTGCTACAGCAGGAACCATAATCAAGCCTCACCCTGAATTTCTTGTTTGGCCTGTAGTCAATTTCTATTGATGGGGATGGCCAAGAACCCTGGTTGGTGTCACTAGGTAAGTTGACTTTTTGGATGTTCGTTTTTCAAAATGAGGATACGCTCCACAGGTTTCATAGTAATAGCAATGAATTACCATTCAGTGCACACTTCTTATTATATATATTTTCTTCTTTTTATGAAGTCATTACCATGAGTGATGCACACCTGTGTTATCTCACTTTCTACCCACAAAAATTCCGTGAAGTACGTATTGGTGTTATCCTCATTTTACAGAGAGCAAATTGTGTCAAAGACTACTTGTTGTTTCCCAACATCTGTTCTCTCCTTATCCTTCCAACTTCAGCTGGGAACTGGGTGACCACAAATAAAAGCTCTAATTCTCAGCTTCCCTTACAGCTAGGAGTGACCAAGTGACAAGTCTGTAGCCAATGAGCTGAAAGCAAGAGTGTCACATCTGACTTTCAAAAGGTTTCTTTAGAGGATAGGAGAGTACCTTTGTTCCTTTCTCCTTCTTGTTGAATGGAATGGCATGAGATGGCTGGAGCTCCAGCAGCCATTTTAGCTAATAAGGTAGCAGCAACATGTTCAAAACAAAACAACAGGAGAGAAGGAACCTGGGTTTCTGATTGTCATGGATGACCTACCTCTGAACTTCATTTTCAAAAGCCAAAAGGAAACTGCTATCTTGTTTAAGCCACTTTCATGTCTGTTGCTCATGGCCAAATCTCAAATCCAGACTCAAATTGAAGAAAGTAGGGAAAACCACTAGACCATTCAGGTATGACCTAAATCAAATCCCTTATGATTATACAGTGGAAGTGAGGAATAGATTTAAGGGCCTAGATCTGATAGATAGAGTGCCTGAAGAACTATGGAATGAGGTTCGTGACATTGTACGGGAGACAGGGATCAAGACCATCCCCATGGAAAAGAAATGCAAAAAAGCAAAATGGCTGTCTGGGGAGGCCTTACAAATAGCTGTGAAAAGAAGAGAGGCGAAAAGCAAAGGAGAAAAGGAAAGATATAAGCACCTGAATGCAGAGTTCCAAAGAATAGCAAGAAGAGATAAGAAAGCCTTCTTCAGTGATCAATGCAAAGAAATAGAGGAAAACAACAGAATGGGAAAGACTAGAGATCTCTTCAAGAAAATTAGNCTTGCTATTCTTTGGAACTCTGCATTCAAATAGGTATATCTTTCCTTTTCTCCTTTGCCTTTAGCTTCTCTTCTTTTCTCAGCAATTTGTAAGGCCTCCTCAGACAACCATTTTGCCTTTTTTGCATTTCTTTTTCTTTGAGATGGTCTTGATCACTGTCTCCATACAATGTCATGAACCTTTGTCCATAGTTTTTAGGCACGCTGTCTATCAGATCAAATACCTTGAATCTATTTGTTGCTTCCACTGTATAATCATAAGGGATTTGATTTAGGTCATACCTGAATGGTCTAGTGGTTTTCCCTACTTTCTTCAATTTAAGTCTGAATTTGGCAATAAGGAGCTCATGATCTGAGCCACAGTCAGCTCCCGGTCTTGTTTTTGCTGACTGTATAGAGCTTCTCCATCTTGGCTGCAAAGAATATAGTCAATCTGATTTCGGTATTGACCATCTTGTGATGTCCATGTGTATAGTCTTCCCTTGTGTTGTTGGAAGAGGATGTTTGCTATGACCAGGGCGTTCTCTTGGCAAAACTCTATTAGCCTTTGCCCTGCTTCGTTTTGTACTCAAGGCCAAATTTGTCTGTTACTCCAGGTGTTTCTTGACTTCCTACTTTTGCATTCCAGTCCCCTATAATGAAAAGAACATCTTTTTTGGGTATTAGTTCTAGAAGGTCTTATAGGTCTTCATAGAACCTTTCAACTTCAGCTTCTTCAGCATTACTTGTCAGGGCATAGACTTGGATTACTGTGATATTGAATGGTTTGCCTTGGAAACAAACAGAGATCATTCTGTTGTTTTTGAGATTGCATCCAAGTACTGCATTTTGGATTCGTGTGGACTATGATGGCTACTCCATTTCTTGTAAGGGATTCTTACCCACATTAGTAGATATAACAGTCATCTGAGTTAAATTCACCCATTCAGAAAACATTAGTTTATATATATATATATCTTTGGAGCTTTTTATGCACCAGAAACTGAACTTAAGATTCTCATACAAATTGTCTCATTTAATTTTTACTAAAGCCCACTCTCTGAGGTCCATACTGTTTGAATATCATTCTATATTTTCAGAAATTGGGCTTAGATGGGTGAAGTAATCTGCCTTAAGTTACTAAAGGATGAGGTTTGACTGGAGCCCCATTATGTTATTTCTAGTTCTCATGCTCAAAGCCAGTGGTTCTCAACTCAGGTATTTTTGCCTGCAGGCATACTTGGCATTTTGGGGAGAAATATTAGTTGTCACAAGTGGGAAAGTACTACTGCCATTTGTTGGATTAAGGCAAGGAATGCTGCTCAACATCCTGTACTGCACAAGGCGTTCCCATCACAAAGAGTTTTCCAAGGACTTCCCTGGTGGTCCAGCAGTTAAGAATCTGCCTGCCATAGTAGGAGACATGGGTTCAATCCGTGGCTGGGGAACTAAGATCCCACATGCCACAGAGCAGCTAAGCCCATGCACTCAACTACCAAGCCTGCACTCTAGAGCCCGGGCTCCACAGCAAGAGAAGCTATTTCAACAAGCCGGTGCACGGCAACAGAGACCCAGCACAGCCAAAAATGAAACAATTAACTAATTTAAAATAAGAATTATCCAACACAAAAGTCAACATTTTGAGAAATAGTATTTTAGACCAAAAGGTCTCTAGCATTAATGTGTATATGAATCACTTGGGAATCTTGCTCAAATGCAGATTCTGCTTAAGCAAGCCCAGAGATTCTATATTTGGAACTAGTTCTGAGTTGATATTGGTGCTGCTGGTCCTCTTCTGTTTACCACTTTGAATATCTACTGTCAGAGTCAGACAGAGGTATTTTGAGACCTTCTCTACCAAGGATCGTTCCACACCTCAGGTCTGACATTAGGTGGTCAAATGTGGGACTTGGTAGCTCAGTCTCTGCATACTCAAGTTTATACTTCCCTGTTGAATATTTCCTTAATGACAGGAAGTAAAACATTTTGGTCTTTGGTTCTTTATTGATAAACTTAGGAAATTCCACCTACATTATGAATTGATGTTAGAAGTAAGTAATATTTTAGAGCTCATGGGAAATGACCTGATAAAGAGCAAGTCTGCCTAAACTGCTCTGTGAATGCTGTAAAATCCAAATTAAAATTTGTTAGGACTGCTTGATAGAAATTGACCATTATGTAATATTTATATAACAAGGCAAAGAACCTATAATAGCCAAAAGAGTTTTGAAACAAAACAAGAGAAGGTCTCAGACTACTTGACTTCAAGACTTACTCTAAAGGTGCAAAAATCAAGACATTGTAGTTTAGTGTGACGATAGACATAGAAATCAATGGAGAATAGATTCCACTTTCAGTCTGTGTGTGTCTTTGGATCTGAAGTGAGTCTTTTGTTGACAGCATATATTTGAGTATTGTTTCTGTATCCATTTGGTCACTGTATGTCTTTTGATTGATGCAATTAGTCCATTTAATTTTAGAGTAATTATTGATAGATATGTACTTGTTGCCATTTTTAAAACTTTTTTTTTGAGCTGTTTTTGTGGTTCTCTTTCATTCCTTTCTTTTTCTTTGTTCTTTTCCCTGCGACTTGACCACTGTTTTTGTTACTATGTTTGGTTTCTTTTCTCTTTTTGTGTGTGTATCTAATACATCTATTATAGTTTGTGTTTATTATAAAGTTTATATGTAGCAAACTACATATATATATAAGCAAGCTACATATATATATAAGCTACTTATAAAAATCATTATGTTAAATTGCTAATTGCTTAACTTCAAATGCATTTTAGAACATTACATTTTTAGTCCCTCTGCCTGTGTTACTGTTTGTGACATCACATTTTACATCCTTTTGTTTTGCGTATCCCTTAATATCTACCTACTGTGGATATAGATGATTTTACTGTTTGCCTTTTAACCTTCCTACTTGATTTATAAGTAGTTGATCTACTATCTTTACTGTATATTTGCCTTTACCAATGAGATTTTTTCCTTTCATACTTTTCCCATGTCTAGCTGTGACTTTTTTTTTCTGCTTAGGGTTGCTTGTAAAGCTGATTTCATAGTACTGGAACTCTTTTAGGCTTTTCTTGTCTGTAAAATTTTTATCTCACTTTCAAATCTGAATGAAAGCCTTACTGAGTAGAGTATTCTTAGTTGTAGGTTTTCCTCTTTTTTTACCACTTTAAATATATCACATCACTCCTTTCTGGCTTGCGGACTTCCTGCCAAAAAGTCAGCTGATAGCCTTATAGGAGTTTCCTTGGATGCAACTTGTTGCTTTTCCTTTGCTGCTCTTAATATTTTGTCTTTATATTTAATTTTTGCTATTTCAATTACAAGATGTCTTGGTGTGGCCCTCTTTGTGGTGATTCTGTCTGAGACTCTTTGTACTTCCTGGACCTAGACATCTGTTTCCCTTTCCAGGTTAGTGTAGTTTACTGCTATTATGTCTTCAAATATGTCCTCTGCCCTTTCTCTTCTCTTCTGGAATCCCTATGACAAGAACATGTTAGTACACTTACTGTTGTTTCAGAGGTCTCTTAAACTCTTCTCATTAAATTTCTTTTTCTGTTTAGCTATAGTGATTTCCACTATGCTGTCTTCCAGTTTGTGTGTCTGTTCTTCATATCATCTAATCTACTGTTGATTCCTTCTAGTGTATTTTTATTTCAGTTATTGTATTCTTCAGTTCTCCTTGTTTCTTTATATTTTCTAGCTCTTTATTAAAAACTTCTAACTTCTCACTCTATTCATCCCTTCATCAAGTTCTTTGAGTATCTTTATGATCATAACCTTAAATTCTTTATTGGGTCGATCACTTGTTTCCACTTCAATTAGTTTAGTTCTTCTGGGGTTTAATCTTGTTTCTTCATTTGGAGCATACGTCTCCATTACCTCATTCTGCATAATTTGTTGTTTTTATTCCTATGTATTTGATAGGTTAGTTCTATTTCCTGATCTTGGAGAAGTGGGCTTATGTAAGAAATATCCTGTGGGGTCCAGTAGTGCACTCCCTTCAGGTCACTAGAGCTACATGGTTTAGAGATGCCCTCTGTGTGGGCTACATGAGTCCTTCTGTTGTAGTGAGCTGTCTATTGTGGGCATGGCAAGTCTAGTTGGTCGTCAGGCTGTCTTGTGCCGAGGCTGCCAGCCACTGGTTGGTGGGGCAATGCCTCAGGGTAGTCTCATTCCTGCCTGCTAATGGGTAAGCCAAGTCTTGACATGATGGCTGTAGGGCCACTCTGGTCCCAGAGCTACTGCCAGCCTGCTGGTGGGTCCTGGGTTTTTGGTGAAAGGGGCCAGGTCTTGGGGTGACCAGGGCTCAGGAGGGTCCTACAGCAGCTGGCCTCTGGTGGGTGGGGCTCCATCTCTGTTCTGCCTACTTGACTCACTGTGGTTCCTTCTTTATATCTTTAGCTGTAGAAGATCTTTTCTACTTGTCTAAAGGAATATTGTTGTTCTTGTTATCATGGAGATTGTTCTCATAGATAGTTGCTTTGTAAATAGTTGCAGTTTTGGTGTACCCACGGAAGGAGATGAGGTCAGGGTCTTTAAACATCACCATCTTCAATTTGTCATCAAGAACTTCCAACTCCTGCCATAAATTTTCATAGTGCACTGAAATGTCAAATCAATGCAATAAGACCTAAAAGTGAAATAGGTTTTATAAAACTCTGGTGGCTCAGATGGTAAAGAATCTGCCTGCAATGTGGGAGGCCCAGGTTTGATCCCTGAGCTGGGAAGATCCCCTGGAGAAGGAGATGGCAACCTACTCCAGTATTCTTGCTTGGAGAATTCCATGAGCAGAAGAGCCTGGCAAGCTACAGTCCATGGGGCTGCAAAGAGGCAGACAAGACTGAACTACTAACACACATTATTAGTATAAAGTTGAATTTTGCAAATAATCTTAAAATTAAGAAAAAAAATCCTGAAAACTAACATGATACTTCAAAAATACAGAAATATCAGAAGTTTTCCTAATATATCAGATAATGGGGGAAATACCTTAATGGAAGTAAACCTAAAATATATTAAAATACTATTATCAGTAAATTAGCATAATCTACAAACTACAGGAAAGCTTATCCCAAAAGAGGCTGAAATACCTAAAGGCAAATTTTTGTTATTGGAATGGAATTCTGAATACAATAAATATGTCGATTGTTTGCAAATTAAATTTGAAGTTTAATTGAGTATTGGATAAACCCATAGTATTTTTCTTGCAACAAGGCTAGATGATTCGGAAGTTTGTTTGAAAGAGTAACCTGACACCTGACATAAAACTGTTGTAGACAGAAATAGCGTTTTTCTACTCATTATTTAAGCATTTTATGCAGATAGATAAATAAAAATATGGTACAAAAAATAAAAATTTTGAGCTTTTGAACTGTGGTGTTGGAGAAGACTCTTGAGAGTCCCTTGGACTGCAAGGAGATCCAACCAGTCAATCCTAAAGGAAATCAGTCCTGAATATTCACTGGAAGGACTGATGCTGAAGCTGAAACTCCAATACTTTGGCCACCTGATGCAAAGAACTGACTCATTGGAAAAGACCCTGATGCTGGGAAAGATTGAAGGTGGGAGGAGAAGGGGATGACAGAGGATGGGATGGTTGGATGGCATCGCTGACTCAATGGACATGAGTTTGCGTAAACTCTGGGAGTTGGTGATGGACAGGGAGGCCTGGTGTGCTGCAGTCCATGGGTTGCAAAGAGTCGGACACGACTGAGTGACTGAACTGAACTGAATTGAACTGAATATCGTGGAATAGATGATCATTTATAATGTGATCAAGGAAATATCTTTAAAAACTGAGCAAGATATAGCTCTAAAGATATAGTTTCCATAGTTCTAAAATGACATACATAAAATCAATCAATATTGTCACAAAGAAAACTTAGAAAGCAAATAAATATCCCCAAATGGGCAAGTATTCAAAGACCCATTTCTGTTTGGTGGACTATTTTGATTTGCTGAGAATGATTGATGTTGGAAAATGTATTAATACATTAGACATTTACATGAAAAATGTACATTAGATACTGAAGAGAGTCTATATTTAGACTGTAATAAGAAATTCCATTTTTATTAAATTTATATAAATAAAATAATAAGATAAATGAAGTATAAACAATGATTACTGATAACAATGGTTATAAAATCTTTTAGTTGAAGGAGCAGCAAAGGTCCAGATAACTAATGTTTAGAAATAACAATAATAATGTTTTGTGCAGAGAAACAATGAAGCTTTGTAATTTTTACATTTTTTGATCATTTTCAATTTCTTGGTCAAAGCCTAAGGGGCTCAGCAGACTTTCTCCAACCCTTTGCTTTAGGTCTATAATGAGTTAACTACACTGAGATATAAAGAGGACCATCCTTATACCCTGCTCCCTACAGATCACATCTAAGGGAATAATCCTAATCTTGATTAGAAGGCACACATTGAGATCCATAGCTACTCCCAAGAGGCATGACTGCCAAAACAAAATCAACTTTTTTTTAGCTCCTTAGCTTCTAGATAATTCTAGTCCTCAGAGAACAGAGTAACAATGTAACAATTTATTTAATGAGGCACAATGAGACTTTGATCCTTGAAACTTCTGAAGCTGTAATGGGTTTCTTTTTTTGTACATCTTTGGCAATTTGGCTTAATCAGTGATAGAGGAAGCACAACTGTATCTTCCAGAGATCTCATGAGTGATTTTGTCTCCCTGCCCTTCCTGGGGGCAGAGCTCCCATCTTTTAACAATTGTTCACAGGAGAAATGGAAAAGGAGTCAGTGTAAGTTGATAGAGCTCTAGTGATACAACTTGGGAAGCCAGAGAATCCTTGTAAGTGCAGAAAAAATGAGATAAATGAGCTATAGAGGGAGGATCCCTATTAATGGTATCAACTTTCAAGGTTCCTAACAGAGATAAAGAAATAAAAGTTCAGCAAAACCAAGACTTTCCAGTTTTAAGAACTTGGAAACAGTTTTAGCATCAGCTGTGGCCTATTGTTTCTTAATACGGTTTATCTGCTTTGGCTTTTCAGTTTCGTGGGCTGCCCCTTCCCTCCTCTCCTGCATTTTCTCCTGTTTATCTTCCATATCCACTTCAGCGTTTCCTTTTGTTTCTGTTTCTCTTATCTTCCACTATCAACAATTTCTATTCAAACTCTTTCATTCAGGAAATAATTAGCAAGGATTACTCTAAATTGAACATTTAACTGTGTTCTGGAATGAAGGAAGGGATAAGATGTTACTCCTTCCATCAAAGGCGGGACTAAGACCAAAAAACTAAAAGTAATATCCCATGATAAGGACTTCCCTACCAAATTGGGGTAAGATTCATATACAGTCTAGATTTATGGTTTCTCTTGACAGTTTGAAAGATTAGACAGCTTGAGGACAATATTCCCACTGGGCAAAAAGTAGCTGGAGCCATACAGCTACCATCTCTTTAAAAGGGGCATATGGGGACTTCCCTGGTGGTCCACTGGTTAAGACTCCACACTCCTAATGCAGGGGGCCTGGGTTCAATCCTTGGTCAAGGAACTAGATCCCACATGTCACCACTAAGAGTTCACATGCTGCAACTAAAAAACAAAAAAGAAAAGAAAAGATCCTGCATCTCACCCCTAATACCCAGTATAGCCAGATAAATAAATATATTTTTTTTAATCTCACAGTTGGCAAAACAGTGTTGACAGAGTGCAATAAAAACTGTTCAGCTCTGTCAGGGAGCGGGGGGCAATAAAGACCTAGGGTAAATTAGAGTATGCACCCTGCGAAAAATGTTGGAATGAGTCTTGATGGAGGAATTGGAATTTTCAAGGTACGAGCTCTCCTGGCAGAAGAAACTGGGGTGTAAAAATGTGAAGTAATAATAAGCGAAAGAAGCCAGACACAAAAGGCTGAGTATTGTGTGGTTTTATTTACATGAAATATCCAGGATAGACAAATATGTAGAGACAGAAGGTAGATTAGTGGTTGCCAGAGGTTAGAGGAAAGGTAAATGGTTAATGACTGCTTGATGGGTACAAGGTTTGCTTTTAGGATAGCAAAAAATTTCTGGAACTAAATACTGGTGATGTTCATACGACACTGTAACTATACTAAGTGCTATGAAATTGTATACTTTCAAATGATCACAGTCATAAATTTTATGTTATGTGAGTTTTATCACAATTTTTAAGAAGTGCATTGCATACTTACGATATGAAAAATAATCCTAAATGCTTGGAGAACAATGTGGGGGAGATGAACAGTAAAAGATGAAATCGGCTTGGCAAGACAAAAATCAGTAAGTGCGCTGTTATACAATTAGGGTATTTCTAAATTTAATACAAAACAGGTCCAATATCTGAAGAAAGGAAACTATGATACGTGAGTAGGTTTACATTGTAGAAAGATCTCTCTGGGGCCAATGCAATAATTGTGCTGGAGACATGCTAGTCTCCTGTCATTTCAGAGGAAGAGATGATGAGGGACCACAGAGATGGGACAGAAGTAGTGGGGAAGTAATTGAAATATCTGAGAGACACAGTGCATAAGAATAAGCCAGTACTTTCTGAATATTTGTTCATGGTGGGGAAACCAGAATTCAGAACCAGGGATGTTTCCATGTCTTGGCTGTTTCATTGCAGCACTGTTTACAATAGCCAGAACACGGAAGCAACCTAAATGTCCATCGACAGATGAATGGATAAAGAAGATGTGGTACATATACACAATGGAATATTACTCAGCCCCTAAAATGAATGAAATAGGATCATCTGTAGAGACGTGGATGGACCTAGAGTCTCATACAGAGTGAAGTAAGTCAGAAAGAGAGAAACAAACATAGTGTTTCAACACATATATGCGGAATCTGGAAAAATGGTACAGATGAATTTATTTCCAAGGCAGGAATAGAGACACAGATGTCGAGAACAGACATGTAGACACAGGGGCAGAGGGGGAGGGTGGGACGAACTGGGAGATTAGGATTGATATGGTATATACACTGCCATGTGTAAAACAGATAGCTAGTGGGACCCTGGTGTAAAGCACAGGAAGCTCAGCTGGCTTCTCTGTGATGACCTAGAGGGGTGGAATAAGGGCAGTGGGAGGGAGGTCCAAGAGGCAGGGTTAGGGTCCTAGAGGGGTGGAATAAGGGGAGTGGGAGGGAGGTCCGAGAGGCAGGGTTAGGGTTAGGCTTGTCTGGGTGGACTTATTTTAATCATAGCGTTCCTTATAAAGGAGGCAGAAGCTCAAAGAGACAGAAGACCATGAGATGATGGAAATAAGAGGTTGGAGTCATGTGAACAAAAGGACTAAAGAATCCAGACAGCCTCCAGAATCTGGAAAAGACAGACTCCACTATAGAGCCTCCAGAAGGAGCCAACCATGCCAACACCTTGACTTCAGCTCAGTGAAACTGATTTCAGAAGTATAGACTCTGGAACTGTAAGAAAATACACTGGCGTGGCTTTGTGTTAGGCACCTCAGTCACGTCTGACTCTTTGCGACCCCATGGACTGTAGCCCACCAGGCTCCTCTGTCCATGGGATTCTCCAGGCAAGAATACTGGAGTGGGTTGCCATGCCCTCCTCCGGGGGCTCTTCCCAACTCACGGGTTGAAGCCGGGTCTCTTGCTTTGCAGGCAGATTCTTTACGGCTGAGCCGCTGTTGCTTTAAGCAGCCAGTAAATGGCAATTTGCCTACCTCGTAGCACTATGAGGACCAAATGAATTGACAAACAAGTTGGTTAGAACCATGGCTGCATTCTTATTAGCCATGAGCTTCATAAAAGTTTTCTTTTTTAAAAAAAAGAATTTTTTTTAATTGGGCTGTGCCAGGTCTTAGTTGTGGCATGTGGAATCTAGTTGCTTGACGAGGGACCAAACCTGGGCTTCCTGCACTGGGAGCACAGAGTTTTAGCCACTGGTCCATCAGGGAAATCCCTAAGTTTTCTTATATAATTCTGCATTTCTAACAAGCTTTCCAGATGATGCTAATGCTGAGTCCATGAGTGACAATGAAGAGCAAGGAGCTACATAATTCTATCTCAGAGAAATGGTAGAAATAACGCTGGCTTTGAGGAATATAGCCGTTCGTTATATGACGAACAGCTAGTTTGCATACTGAAGTCGGGACAGTGGCAGAAGGAGATTGGCTACATTTTCAATCCTCTGAACTTTTGGGCTATACTGACCCTGATCCATTAAAAAAATATAGGGATGTATTTATATTACATGTAAACTGTAATATTAACTGTATTTATATGATATGAGAAATATAATCAGTAGTATAATCGTTGATAATCTTTATTTGTTTGTATTTTTTTATTGCCTCTTTCAAGACAGTCACAGCAGCTATATGGAACAGGAAAATCACACACAGTTTTCAGGATTTCTTCTCCTTGGCCTGTCAGATGAGGCAGAGTTGCAGCCTCTCCTCTTTTGGCTTTTCCTCTTCATGTACCTGATAACTATTGCTGGAAACCTGCTCATCATTCTGACCACCATCTATGACTCCCACCTCCACACACCCATGTACTTCTTCCTCTCCAATTTGTCTTTTTCAGACATCTGTTTCACCTCTACCACCATCCCAAAGATGCTGCTGAACCTCTACATCCAGAACAAAGGCATTACCTATGAAGGCTGCCTCACTCAGCTGTATTTTTTCATCCTTTTTGCAGAACTGGACATTTTCCTCCTCTCTGCGATGGCCTATGACCGGTTCATAGCCATCTGCCATCCACTGCACTACACAACCAAGATGAACCCCCAGCTCTGTGGCTTGCTGTTGCTGGCATCTTGGATATTGAGTGTCCTGGACTCTTTGCTCCGCGGTTTGCTGGTGTTGCGGCTGTCCTTTTGTACTGACGTGGAGATCCCCCACTTCTTCTGTGAAATCAATCAGGTTATCCAACTTGCCTGTTCTGACAATCTTCTCAATATCATAGAGATGTATTTTGCCACTGTGCTCATGGGCATTATTCCCCTCTCTGGCATTGTTGTTTCTTATTCTCGGATTGTCTCCTCCATACTGAGGATTACATCAGCAAGGGGGAAGTGCAAGGCATTTTCCACCTGTGGGTCTCATCTTTCAGTCGTTTGCTTGTTTTATGGCACAGGTCTTGGGGTGTACCTCAGTTCTGCCACTACCCAAAATTCCAGAACCAGAGCAATAGCCTCTGTGATGTACACTGTGGTCACGCCAATGCTGAATCCATTTATTTACTCTCTGAGGAACAAGGACATAAAGGGGGCTCTGAAAAGTCTTGTCAGCACTCTCACTTTCAGTGAGTGACAGGAGAGTTTACCTTGGGGCTAGAGAAGTTCCCATAAGTAGCCAAGAACAAGATTGGCATCCAAAAAGCCTGATATTTTTGCTGTCTTCAGATGTCTTTTTTTTTTTCCTTTTTCTTTACCCCATGTCCCTTAAATAAATGATAGCACATGTTTTGTTTATTTTCTAACATTGCTTTTTTTTTTAACATTGCTTTGATGTATTGATATTTCTTTCTTCATTGTTTCTCAACTTTTTCAATATGTCAGGTTTCCTTTCCAACCTAAATCACAATATTCTGATGCCCTGAAAAAATGCTGCCTTTGAAATGAAAGCAGCAAAAAAAATTACAACAGAAAAATTTTTTATTCTTTCAGGAATATGAGAAAAATTTTGGAGTAAATATACACAGACCCTCAAGGGTAGTACTTTTGCTGAATAAGTCATGGTAAAGTTCAGCCACACAAACAGGTAAACTGACATTATAAATGCAGAAAATTCAGGATATATAGTCAGAAGGAAACTTTGGAAATAGTTTTTAAAATCTACTTTATTTTCTAAAACTTTGATAACTTTAATTTTAAGTAAATGTTAGTATGTAAGGCATAATATTATCATCCAAATGTTACTCATGGTTTCCCATTATTCTCTGACTCTCTTTCACTTCTGAAGTTTTATTCCAATATTAGTTTTACAAGGTCTAACATAAAAGTATAAGAGTTATAATCAGAAACAGCATTTTATTTAATAAAAACTATCAAGAAACTATTATCAGTATAATTTTATAAGGAATATGAGCATAATGATTCGCTTTTTGTAATACTGCATGCCAAAAAATCCCCTACTTCTATTTAGATATGAAATAATACATATACTTGGTCACCAGAGTCACAGGTAGGCCTCTGGTAAAAGAATTTCCACAAATCAACAGTTTTGCACTGTGCTACATACATCTTTGATCTTCTTTCATTTTAGCAAATATTTATTGAGCACCAATTCTGGGCTACTCTTGTTCTAAACCCTGATGATAGAGCATCTAACAAGATGATCAAGGTATGTGCTCTCAAGGAGCTCACCTTCTAGGGAGAGGAAATACACAGCAAGTAAACAAATTTTAAAACTTAGCATAATTTCCATCAGAATTAAGTGCTATGAGGAAAATCTCACAGGAGGATGAGCAAGAGAGTGAAAGGGCTCTACCACACACAGTGCTAAAGGATTATTTCTTACGCTCTTTGTCCTTCTTTATACTGGTACACACCTGACTCTGCAAGGTTCCAGAGGAGGCCTTCATTTTATAAAATGCTAGGATTTCTTCTTCCAATTGCTTCCTCTCCTCCTCAAGTCTCATTGTCTCCTCTTGTTGGATCTTCTTAAGATGTTCAAACTTGTCCTGTAGCTGTAAAACAAACCCGCAGTGGTGACTTAAAGCGCCCTCTGGGGGCACATCCCCAGGAACATGTTTCTTTCCTTCTGATTATCAAGCCTACCCTAATCATTAGAATAGCACTTGATCTTAATAGTAGTCTCAAAAAGTATCTCTGCTGGAGTCATATCGCTCGTAAATACATTTTCAGACCTGAGGGCAAATGAGCATCTCCATACAAGGTCAGGAAGAATGATTGGAAGGGCTGGGGATGTGAGATTGTGGTATTTATAAATGATAGCAAAATCACTGAGAAAACTTTTTACTTAAAGATGTGCTATATATATACATATACATACATACAATGGAACATTAGCCGTTTAAAAAAAAAAAAGAGAGAGACCTTTCCTTTTGAGACAACATGAAAAGACCTGGAGGGTATTAAGCTAAGTAAAATAAGTCAGAGGTAGATAATAGATAAGAAAAAGAAAGATACCATATGATTTCACTTATACAAAGAATCTAAAGAAAACAATTCAAATGAATAAGCATAACGAGACAGAAACACACTCATAGATACAGAGAACAAACTGGTAGTTGCCAGAGGAGAGGGATGAATAAAATAGGTAAAGAAGATTAAAGGATACAAACTTCCAGTTATAAAATAATAAGTCATGGGGATGTAATATACGGCATATAGAATATAGTGAATAATATTTTAATAACTTTCTCTGCTGACAAATGGTGCATGCGTGCATGCTAAGTCGCTTCAGTCGTGTCTGACTCTGTGTAACTGTAGCCTGCCAGGCTTCTCTGTCCATGGGATTCTCCAGGCAAGAATATTGAGTGGGATGCCATGCCCTCCTCATTGACAGATGGTATTTAATATATAAAAATATTGACTCAATGTTGTATACCCGAAACTGATATAATATTGTAGGTCAATTTATACTTCAGTTTTAAAAAAATTCAAAAAAGCTGATTGTCCAAATGCTCTAGGAAAAATAAGATTACAGGCAATCATTTTTTAAAAGGCTGCATCCAAAACTGACATGGTAAATAGCAACTTTTTGAAGAATAGAAAGTATCTTTCAGCAAAATCATCTAAACTCTTGAGATGAAAACCCCCAATTTAACAGGACACCTAAACTTGAATATGGATTATATCAAACTAGCGGGACTTACCTCTTTTTCAGCTTCTTTCAATGCTGTTTCTTTCTCCGTTACTCGCTGCATAAACTTCTGTTTCAACTCTTCTTCTTCCCTCTGACATTGCTCCATGAGCTCCTGCCTTTTGGCTTCATAGATCTCTTGAAAACTAAAAAGAAATGTGTGTGCTCTTATATTAAAATGTTAACATAAATAAACATATAAAAATATATATTGTATATTAATAATATGCAACATTGTATGGAAAAACCCAAATGAACTTTTTGGCCAACCCAATATAAACAACTCATATAACTTAAAAACAAAATACCAAACAACCCAAATGAAATACAAACAGAAGACCTAAATAAACATTTCTCCAAAAAAGATATACAGATGACCATTAGGCACATGAAAAGATGCTCAGCATTCCTAATTAGTAGAGAAATACAAATCAAACTATAATGGGGTGCCACCTCACACCAGTCAAAAAGGCCATTATGAAGAAATCTACAAATAACAAATGCTGGAGAGGGTGTGAGAAAAAAAACAAACAAACAAACCAAAACTTCACTGCTGGTGGACATGTAAAGTGGAAGAGCCACTATGGAAAACAGTATAGACATTCCCCCCAAAACTGAAAAGTGTTGCTATATGACCCAGCAATCCCACTCTTGGGCATATGCCAGAACAAAACTATAATTCAAAAAGATACCTGGACCCCTGTGTTCATAGTAGCACTATTCACAACAGCCAAGACACAGAAACAGAGCTCTGAGTTCTACAGGAACCAAGGCTCCTACCCAGGCGGAGGAGGATAACTTCAGGCTGAGCACAAGCTGTAACCAGAGGCTGATGATCGAACACCATCTTGTTTCCTCACCACCAACCAATAAGGGGAGGTACGGTCCCATCACTTCATGGGAAATAGATGGGGAAACAGTGGACACAGTGGCAGACTTTATTTTTGGGGGCTCCAAAATCACTGCAGATGGTGACTGCAGCCATGAAATTAAAAGACACTTACTCCTTGGAAGAAAAGTTATGACCAACCTAGATAGCATATTCAAAAGCAGAGACATTACTTTGTCGACTAAGGTCCGTCTAGTCAAGGCTACGGTTTTTCCTGTGGTCATGTATGGATGTGAGAGTTGGACTGTGAAGAAGGCTGAGCACTGAAGAATTGATGCTTTTGAACTGTGGTGTTGGAGAAGACTCTTGAGAGTCCCTTGGACTACAAGGAGATCCAACCAGTCCATTCTGAAGGAGATCAGCCCTGGGATTTCTTTGGAAGGAATGATGCTAAAGCTGAAACTCCAGTACTTTGGCCACCTCATGCGAAGAGTTGACTCATTGGAAAAGACTTTGATGCTGGGAGGGATTGGGGGCAGGAGGAGAAGGGGAAGACAGAGGATGAGATGGCTGGATGGCATCACGGACTCGATGGACGTGATATCTGAGTGAACTCTGGGAGTTGGTGATGGACAGGGAGGCCTGGCGTGCTGCGATTCATGGGGTCGCAAAGAGTCAGACACGACTGAGTGACTGAACTGAACTGAACTGAACACACCCTACAGCCCTCCCTCCCAAATTTTGCCTATAAAAACTTCTCTCTTTGGGATTGACATGGAGGGTTTCAGCACAAGTATATATTGTGTGTGCTTAGTCGCTCAGTCGTGTCCGACTCCTTTGCAATCCCATGGATTGTAGTCCGCCGGGCTCCTCCGTCCATGGGACTCTCCAGGCAAGAATACTGAAGTGGGTTGCCATGCCCTCCTCCAGGGACATGTACATATTGGAGGCATATAAATGAGCCCTTGCATTATGTTGCTCCTACTAACCCTCCATCGAGGTCTGAAGATAATGAAAAGCCACAAGATTCAGATGGCCCAGAACATGAGAAGCAGAGCTATTCTCATTCCAAAATAATCACATCTCACAGTTTTGTAGGGGATTTCCAAGTCACCTATCATCTTGTTCAAGAGAAATCTCCACTCACCTAACTGGCTGGTTGTTTGGACCCATATCAGTAAATCCCATTATGTGAAGTCTGTTGCGCCTGTAACGTTCATAGTGCAAAGTGTGAGTCTGTTCTTTCAAGTCTTCCATATTTGTACAAAGAAGCATATTCCGGAGCTTAACAAAGTCACAGTGGTCTTCATTTTCCACTAGGCAGAAAAATAATAAAGCCACAAAGCTTATTTTCAATCCCTATCACTCAATAAGTATTCTTTTTTTTTTTTTTACTTTATTTTACAATACCATATTGGTTTTGCCATACATTGACATGAATCCACCATGGGTGTATATGAGCTCCCAATCCTGAATCCCCCTCCCACCTCCCACCTCCCACCTCATATCATCTCTCTGGATCATCCCTGTGCACCAGCCCCAAGCATCCTGTATCCTGTATCGAACATAGGCTGGTGCTTCGTTCTTACATGATAGTATACACATTTCAATGCCATTCTCCCAAATAAGTATTCTTGAATGAACTTAGAGCATTCTGAATAATAGCTATAAATCTTTTAACCATGTAACTATGCTTATATGGTACATGTCAATTATAGGTATAGTTTATTTATAGACCAGGAAATTTGCTTTAAATTTATTAGCCAGAGACTAAATAGGAAACAGTAAAATAATGTTATTATATTAGTATATAGCATCAGTTCAGTTCAGTCACTCAGTTGTGTCTGACTCTTTGGGATCCCATGGATTGCAGCATATAGGCCTCTCTGTCCTTCACCATCTCCCAGAACTTGCTCAAACTCATGTCCATTTAATGG
This sequence comes from Cephalophus harveyi, assembly GCA_006410635.1. Taxonomy (NCBI): domain Eukaryota; kingdom Metazoa; phylum Chordata; class Mammalia; order Artiodactyla; family Bovidae; genus Cephalophus; species Cephalophus harveyi. Next base: position 256,662 of record SJYT01071654.1, read on the forward strand.
TGATGCCATGCAACCATCTCATCCTCTGTTGTCCCCTGTCCTCCTGCTTTCAATCTTTCCCAACATCAGGGTCTTTTTTCCAATGAGGAAAAGACTCTTCTCAATGAGTTGGCTCTTCTCATCACGTAGCCAAAATATTGGAGCTTCAGCTTCAGCATTAGTCCTTCCAATGAATATTCAGGACTGATTTCCTTTAGAATTGACTGATTTGATCTCCTTGTAGTCCAAGGAACTCTCGAGAGCCCTCCCCAACACCACAATTTGAAAGCATCAATTCTTCGGCACTCAGCCTTCTTTATGGCCCAACTCTCACATCCATACATGACTAATGGAAAAACCATAGCTTTGACTATATGGACTTTGGTCAGCAAAGTGATATCTCTGCTTTTTAATATGCTGTCTAGGTTGGTCATTGCTTTTCTTCCAAGGAGCAAGAGTCTTTTAACTTTGTGGTTTTGAAACTTATATAGCATAAGTTTTCTTTAATAATTTAGTATTTTTCAAATGAACATTCTCAAAGTATTTTACAGAGCAGTAAACTGATGAACTGAAGAACTGATGCTATATACTAATATAATGTAACATACTATTTCACTGTTACCTATTTAGTCTCTGGTTTACAAACTTAAAGCAAATTTCCTGGTCTATAAATAAACTATAAATTGTACAATTTCACTAAACTAAGTAATTTAATTAAATCCTGCTAACATAAAGGCCTTAACAATTGTACATGATGTAGTTATTAAATCATATTTGTATACCATATGTATGAGAATGAATTAGTCACTTTTCAAATCACTCAATAAATTCACATGGCTCTCTCCTGTTCCTGTCATACTCAAAAGACTGATCACAATATTTTGGGTATTGGGTATGATATCTGTCTCTTATACACATCTTCTGAACTTTTGGGCTATACTGACCCTGATCCATTAAAAAAATATAGGGATGTATTTATATTACATGTAAACTGTAATATTAACTGTATTTATATGATATGAGAAATATAATCAGTAGTATAATCGTTGATAATCTTTATTTGTTTGTATTTTTTTATTGCCTCTTTCAAGACAGTCACAGCAGCTATATGGAACAGGAAAATCACACACAGTTTTCAGGATTTCTTCTCCTTGGCCTGTCAGATGAGGCAGAGTTGCAGCCTCTCCTCTTTTGGCTTTTCCTCTTCATGTACCTGATAACTATTGCTGGAAACCTGCTCATCATTCTGACCACCATCTATGACTCCCACCTCCACACACCCATGTACTTCTTCCTCTCCAATTTGTCTTTTTCAGACATCTGTTTCACCTCTACCACCATCCCAAAGATGCTGCTGAACCTCTACATCCAGAACAAAGGCATTACCTATGAAGGCTGCCTCACTCAGCTGTATTTTTTCATCCTTTTTGCAGAACTGGACATTTTCCTCCTCTCTGCGATGGCCTATGACCGGTTCATAGCCATCTGCCATCCACTGCACTACACAACCAAGATGAACCCCCAGCTCTGTGGCTTGCTGTTGCTGGCATCTTGGATATTGAGTGTCCTGGACTCTTTGCTCCGCGGTTTGCTGGTGTTGCGGCTGTCCTTTTGTACTGACGTGGAGATCCCCCACTTCTTCTGTGAAATCAATCAGGTTATCCAACTTGCCTGTTCTGACAATCTTCTCAATATCATAGAGATGTATTTTGCCACTGTGCTCATGGGCATTATTCCCCTCTCTGGCATTGTTGTTTCTTATTCTCGGATTGTCTCCTCCATACTGAGGATTACATCAGCAAGGGGGAAGTGCAAGGCATTTTCCACCTGTGGGTCTCATCTTTCAGTCGTTTGCTTGTTTTATGGCACAGGTCTTGGGGTGTACCTCAGTTCTGCCACTACCCAAAATTCCAGAACCAGAGCAATAGCCTCTGTGATGTACACTGTGGTCACGCCAATGCTGAATCCATTTATTTACTCTCTGAGGAACAAGGACATAAAGGGGGCTCTGAAAAGTCTTGTCAGCACTCTCACTTTCAGTGAGTGACAGGAGTGTTTACCTTGGGGCTAGAGAAGTTCCCATAAGTAGCCAAGAACAAGATTGGCATCCAAAAAGCCTGATATTTTTGCTGTCTTCAGATGTCTTTTTTTTTT
>SJYT01071654.1:259035-317271 GCA_006410635.1 Cephalophus harveyi
GAGACAGGTCTTTAAGTATATTTAATAAATTAAAAAATTTATAATACATTAATTGAAAATAACATTTGGAACATTATCTCTACAGATAGAGATAATCCAGTCCTCAATAATTAGTATCACAAGTATATGAATCAGACAATAAATGACTGTTATGACAATATTCTAATTCACCATGATGCTAGATAACTAATATAAATGTCTAGGCATAATTTATCAAAAAATAAATTATATTACTTTATTTTTGAAATAGTTTACCATCCCTTTTACTAGTAACCACTTAAAAGTGCTTTATAAATTGGGTAGCAATTAACTTTTATAACATGTTTCAAGTACCAATATTTATGCTTTCATGTTGTTCAAAGTTCTTTTGTTCAAAGAACTTTTCAGCATTCTGAATATGATGGTTTAGCACCACAGAGAAGATCCGCATATGGCAGACTGGGGTAAATGAGAAGGTTCTGCTCAGTTTCTGATTTTAAAATCCCCATGAGAATAAATTATAGTCAAAATAATCACTATCTCAAATGAAACAGAATCTGTGCTCCTTATCAGTAACTGTTAATTTGCTATTTAATGAGAGTTACCAATATTGATTCAAGTTAAAATATTTTGTTTTATATATTTATAGTTATATTTTACATAATTTATAATTATATGTGTTTAAGCATAATCACTCCAGAGCAAGCCTTCTCATGGAGGTTTGTTATGCTTACCTTGTAAAATTCCCCAGGGGTACTGACGTCCTCTGACTGTCCTTTTTCCAACTTTCACTTCATCCGTACTTCCTACTACAGCAAAAGGTAAGAGGCCCTAGAAAGTAAAAATGAATTTCATCATATTTTCTTATACCAATATGACTTACTCTGTTACTCTTATTTCTGTTATGGAAATAACAGAGACAAGAATATATAATAAGTTTATTCAAACAAGTGATTTATCCTGCCTCAGATTTTATGACTTAGCATTAAATATGTGCAGATTAATTTCTGCAAGCATTTGTGTGAGATCCCACTTCTATTTAACTTAATATTAGAAGTTTTAGCCACAGCAGTCAAACAACAAAAATAAATAAAAAGTATCCAAGTTGGAAGGGAAAAAGTAAAACTGTCAGTATTTGCAGATGATATGATACTACATGCAGAAAACTTAAAGTCTCTACCAAAAAATCACTAAAAATAAAAAATGAATTCAATAAAGTTGAAGAATAAAGGTTAGCACACAAATTTCTACATGTTGCTTTTCTATTTACTAATAACGAACTATCAAAAAGAGAAATCAAGGAAACGATCCATTTAAAATTGCATCAAAATGAATAAAATACCTAGAAATTGGCTTAAAAGACATGATGAAAGATCAGTATTCTGAAAAATATCAGACACTGATGAAGGAATATGAAGATGACACAAATTAGTGAAAAAATATACCATGTTCATGGATTGGAAGAATTAATAATGTTAAAATGTTCATACTATTCAGAGTAATCTACAGATTTAATGTAATCCCTATCAAAATACACATGACATTTTCCACAAAACTAATGGAATTGTTACATAATGAGGTGAAGTCACTCAGTCGTGTCCGACTCTTTGTGACCCCGTGGACTGTAACCTACTAGGCTTCTCTGTCCATGGGATTCTCCAGGCAAGAATACTGGAGTGGATTGCCATTTCCTTCTCCAGGGGATCTTCCCAGCCCAGGGACTGAACCTGGATCTCCCGCATTGGAGGCAGATGCTTTAACCTCTAAGCCACCAGGGAAGCCCTTGTTACATAATACATAATAAAATTGTATGGTACTGCAAAAGAGCTCAGATAGCCAAAGCAATCTTGAGGAAAAAAGAACAAAACTGTATCATACTCCTTAACTTCAGACTATACTATAAAACTACAGTATCAAAATAGTATGGTACTAGCATAAAGAGACACACAGATCAGTGGAACAGAACAGAAAACCCAGAAATAAAATTACACACACATATGGCCAATTAATCTACGACAAAAGAGGGGAAAATATACGATGGGAAAAGAGTCTCTTCAATAAGTGGTGCTGGGATAACTACCTGATAACTACCCAGTTAATATGTAAAGGAATGACATTTGAATTTTTCTCATAAAATATACAAAGATAAATAGAAAATGAGTTAAAGACCTAAATGTAAGACCAGAAACCAGGAAACTCCTAAAAGAAAACCCTAGGCAGAACACTGACATAAGGGGACAGTATAACAGTGACCTAGGAGACCCAAGAGACCTGTTCAGGTTTTCTATCAGGTGAAAACTTGATGTATGGACACTAATATTGGCTTCTTTACCATTCTCAAGTAAAAGTGGAAAGCAGCTGCCCATAATAATCTACATGTCTTAATAAAGAAATCCATGTCAGTACTCATGAACTATAATAAAAATGCCTATACACACACACACAAAAACCACAGTGCGACAACAACTTATATCCATTAAGATAAGCTATCGTTTAAAAAAGAATAGAAAATAACAAGTGCTGGTATGAATGTGGATAAACTGGAAACCTTGTGCACTTTTTGTGGGAATGCAAAAATAAGTGAAGCCACTATGGAAAAGAGTATGGCGGTTCCTCAAGAAATTAAACCTACAATTATCATACAATCCAGCAACTCCACTTCTTGGCACAGACAAGAATTGGCCCAAGGGAATTGAAAGCAGAGACTCAAAGAAATATTTGTACAGGTAGGAAAAGAAAAATATTATATAATTCTATCTACTAGAAGTACTTTGAGTAGTCAAATTCATAAAGTTGATGGAAGGAATGACAGGGAATTATTATTTATTGCAGACTGAGCGACTTCACCTCCTCAGTTTTTCAAGATGAAAAAAGTTCTGTGGATATAGTTGGTGGCGATGATAGCTGCTACACTATGAACAGATAATGCCACTCAACTGTGAACTTTGAAAGATTTAGGTTGGGGACTTCCTTGGCATTCCAGTGGTTAAGACTTTGCCTTCGAATGCAGGGCTTGCAAGTTTGACCCCAGGTCAGGGAGCTAAGATCCCACATGCCTCACGGCCAAAAAAAAACCAAATCATAAAATAGAACCGTAACAAATTCAGTAATGACTTCAGTAAAGACTTTTTAAATGGTCCACATCAAAAACATTTAAAAAAATTTTTTTAATAAAAAAAATTAAAAGTTTAAGATGGCAAACTTCATTCAATGTATATTTTACCACAATTTTAAAACCTCTTAGAAGGAAACATAAGAAAATCTTTATTACCTTGGATTTGACAAAACAATCTTAGATATGACATCAAAAGCACAAGTAACAACTAAAACATACAAATTGTACTTCATCAATATTTTTTAAAAACTTATGTTTCAAAGGACACCAGAAATAAAATGAAAAAATGACTAATAGATTAGGGGAAAATAATTGCAAATCATATATCTCATAAGCAACTGGTATCTAGAATACATAAAGAGCTCTAACAACTCAAAAAAAAAAAAAAAAGAGCTCATTTAAAAATGCACAAATGATCTAAGTAAATTTTTCCCCTGGGAAGACATACTAATAGTCAATTAAAGCATCAAAAGACCAAATACTATATTTTTCCATTCATATGATATCCAGAACAGAGGAATCTGAAGAGAAAGATTTGATTAGTGGTTTCCTAGGGCTGGTGGAGAGGAAGGCTGACAGGCGGTAGGGGAGAAAAGCTAAAGAGTATGGCGTTTCTTTTTGAGATAATATTTCTATTTCTATTATATAATAAAAATGTTCTCAGTTTGGTTGTGGAGGTGGTTGCACACATTGTGAACAGACTAAAAATCATTAAATTGCATACTTTCATGGGTGAGTCATATGGTATGTGAACTATATCTTTCTAAAGGATTTTTAAAAGAACAAAATGCTTCTTAAAATAATTGATTCTCAGCAAATATTTTTCAAAATCAAGAAAAAGAAACATTTTCCCACACTGTATTTTTGGGGAAAATAACTTATTTATAGTGTCTTTGTCAGATAAAAGTGACACTATATCACCAACATTGTTGTTCAGCTGCTAAGTCATGTCCGACTCTTTCCCCTCACTATCACCTGGAGTGTGCTCAAACTCATGTCCATTGAGTCAGTGATGCCATCCAATCATCTCATCCTCTGTCGCTCCCTTCTCCTCTTGCCCTCAATCTTTCCCACCATCAGGGTGTTTTCCAATTTTTTTCTGTATTGCTAATAAAGTTACTTATAAATTATATTTTCATTCCCCCTGTCAAATAGAATTGAGATTCAATAGTTAGAAGCTTACATTCATCGAGGAGTTCATGTGAGTGCTAGTCTCATCGTCTGTTTGGAACTGATATATCTGGATGCCATTACTAATCAATTCATTCATTATCTCACACTTAAATGTCTGTAAATCACTTTTAGAAACTGCATCTGCTTTGGCAATCACTGGTATAATGTTCACCTATTAAGAAAGAAACATAGAAAAACTCACCATTGAGAATTAATTATTAAATGTTATTTTTACAGTGAAAACCTCACAATATCTGACAACACATTTTTGTAACCAAATAATCCCTAGCTTCATGACTTCTTCATAAAATTGCTTTCCAAAATCATCAGTATTTTTGAAGATTAAACTTTAATCAGAAATCAGGTTTAGAAGGCTCAGTTTTTTCTCTTCTCAAATTTTCTTACACTTCCAGTGCATCTGGGTTTGGTAAAATGTAAGTAGCAAAATTGGAGAAGGCAATGGCACCTCACTCCAGCACTCTTGCCTGGAAAATCCCATTGACGGAGGAGCCTGGTGGGCCACAGTCCATGGGGTCGCTAAGAGTCGGACACGACTGAACGACTTCACTTTCACTTTTCACTTTCATGAATTGGAGAAGGAAATGGCAACCCACTCCAGTGTTCTTGCCTGGAGAATCCCAGGGACGGGGAAGCCTCATGGGCTGCTGTCTATGGGGTCGCACAGAGTCGGATACGACTGAAGCGACTTAGCAGCAGCAGCAAGTAGCAAAATGAAGTATGATCAATTTGATTTCTTATTCAATTGAGTACTAAAATGTCAGAAGAGACTTGTCATCAACATTGTAGAACAGATCAACTTTTTCCTTCTACTTATCATTCATTTGCATCATCTAAGGCCATTAAAATAGCATTAACCCAGGACTTCCCTGGTGGCCCAGTGACTAAGACTCCGTGATCCTAATGCTGAGGACGAGGGTTCGGTTCCTGGTTGGGGAACTAGGTCCCACATGCAGCAACTAAGACCTGGCTCAGCCAAATAAAGAAATATTTTTTAAAAAATAGCATTAACCCAGTTCCACCAGTGTCCTCATAAAAATGGGAAGCTTGGACACACAGAGACATCACATGTGTGTACAAACAAAAGATCATGTGAGGTGACAGTGAGAAAGTGGCCATCTACTTCCTGAACTGAGAAGTTTCAGAAAAAACAAAACTTGGTGACACTTTCTGGAACTATAAGAAAATAAATGTCTATTGTTTAAATCACTTTCTATTGTTAAATCACTAAGTGACATTTTGTAATGGTATTTCTAGAAAACTAATACAAATGCTCTAAAGATTAACAGAAAAAATGATATATATGTGAAGTCAATCAGTTGTGTCTGACTCTTTGTGACCCCATGGACTGTAGCCTGCTAGGCTCCTCCGTCCATGGGATTTTCCAGGCAAGGATACTGGAGTGGGTTGTCATTTCCTTCTCCAGGGGATCTTCCCAACCCAGGAATCAAACCCGGTCTTCCACACTGAAGGCAGACTCTTTACCATCTGAGCAACTGGGGAAGTCAAGTTCTTGTTCTTGTGTGCAAATGCTTTCAAGATTTGCACTGTTTCTTAGGTTCAGTAGTTGTGGCACACGGGCTTAGTCACCTCATGGCATATGGGATCTTCCCAGACTATAAATCGAACCCATGTCCTCTGCACCCACAGATGGATTCTTAACTACTGGACCACTAGGGAAGTTCAAGATTTGTATTGTTTCAAAATAAGTATCAAATCTTGATAGGCTGATGGATTTACCAAACGCACCTTGCTGTCAATGCTCTTCATGGTTAATATATCAAGAGACTTCAGAGAATGTCCTGTAGGTGAAATGAAGTAAAGGCACACATGGATGCGGGAATCATGGTAGTCACTTAAGGAACGTTTAATTTTCAATTCTTCTTGAAGATAGGACTCAAATTGAGCATCGAGGTAGTCAACAATTGGCTGGTAGCTGGAAATAAAAAAGATTATTCAAACATTTAACATAACAGATTAATATCATCTGATGTCTGTGATTTTATCATTTACTATATAGTGAATATGTGCACTCACTAGCTTGTCCCAGCAATTAAAATGTTCACAACATGTTCTTACAAAGATAACAATTATAAACCAATAAGAAGGCCCATTATTGGACTTGACTGGTGGCACAGTGGTGAAGATCTGCTTACCAATGCGGGAGACACGGGTTAGATCCCTGGTCAAGGAAGATTCCACACGCTGAGGGTCAGCTAACCTTGCACAGTGTAACTGCCGAGCCCACACTCTAGGGCCAGTGTTCTGCAACTATTGAGTCTGAGTGCTGTGACTACTGAGCCCACCTGCCTAGAGCCCATGCTCCACAACAGGAGAAGCCACCACCACAAGAAGCCTGTGACCTACAAGGAAGAGTAACCCCCACTTGCCACAACTAGTGAAAGCCCATGAGCAGCAAGGAAGATACTGCACAGACAAAAATGAATAATTTTTGTAAGGACCCACCGTTTACAGAAAAGGCAAAATGCTCTCTCAGTTCAATGCAGTCCCAATTAGAATCCAAGTTTTTTGCATATATACATATATATAAGTGCAAAGAACCAAGAATGCTCAAGACACACTGGAAAAAAAAATGAAGAAGATATATTCTTCCTTTATTGGGACTTACTGTGAAGCTAAAATAATTACTACAGCATGGTATCAGCACAAGGATAAATTGACTAAAGCACAAGATAATTTTTGGATGTGATACAACTGTTCTAGGTCCCAGCTGAGGTGGTGGGTATACAGCTCAATGCATTCTTAACTGTAAGTCAGACACTATAAAACTCTCAGAGGAAAACATAGGCAGAACACTCTTTGACAGAAATTGCAGCAAGATCTTTTTAGACCCACCAACTAAACTAATGAAAATAAACAAAGAGGACTTAATTAAACTTAAAAACTTTTGCACAGCCAAGGAAACCATAAACAAGACAAAAAAGGACAACTCTCAGAATGGGAGAAAATATTTGCAAGTGAAGCATCTGACAAGGGGTCAATCTCCAAAATATGCAAACAGCTCATGTAGCTCAATATCAAAACAACAAATAACCCAATCAAAAAATGGGTAGAAGAACTAAGTAAACATTTCTCCAAAGAATACATACAGATGACCAAAAACACATGAAAAGATGCTCAGCATCACTAATTATTAGAGAAATGCAAATCAATGAGGTATCACCTTACACTGGTCAGAATGGCCATTTTTAAAAAATCTACAAGCAATGAATTCTGGATATGGTGTGAAGGAAAGGGAATCCTCTTATACCATTGGAGGGAATGTAAATTGATACAGCCAGTATGGAGAATAGTATGGAGGTTGCTTTTAAAATCTAAAAATAGAACTACCATATGACCCAACAATCCCACTCCTGGGCATATACTCAGAGAAAGCCATAATTCCAAAAGATACATGCACCCCAGTGTTCACTGCAGCACTATATACAATAGCCAAGACATGGAAGCAACCTAAATGTTCATCAACAGAGGAATTGGTAAAGATGTGGCATATATATATATAATGGAACATTACTCAGCCATAAAAAGAAACAAATTGCGCCATTTGCAGAGGTGTGGATGGACCTAGAGACTGTCATACAGTGAAGTCAGAAAGAGAAAAACAAATATATTAACACATATATGTGGAATCTAGAAAAATGGTCCAGATGAATTTATTTGCAAATCAGAAACAGAGACACAGATGTAGAGAACAAATATATGGACACCAAGGGGGGAAATGGAGGGGTGGGATGAACTGGGAGATTGAGATGGACATATATACACTGCTGCTGCTGCTGCTAAGTCGCTTCAGTCGTGTCCGACTCTGTGTGACCCCATAGACGGCAGCCCACCAGGCTCCCCCGTCCCTGGATTCTCCAGGCAAGAACACTGGAGTGGGTTGCCATTTCCTTCTAAAAATGAAAGTGAAAAGCGAAAGCGAAGTCGTGTCCGACTCTTTGCGACCCCATGGACTGCAGCCCACCATGCTCCTCCATCCATGGGATTTTCCAGGCAAGAGTACTGGAGTGGGGTGCCATTGCCTTCTCCGATATATACACTACTATGTATAAAATGGATAACTAATGAGAATCTACTGTCTAGCACAGGGAACCCTATTCAGTGCTCTGTGGTGACCTAAATAAGAAGGAAATCCAAAAAAGAGGGGTTGTATGTGTGTGTTGGAGTAAGAAATGGCAACCCACTCCAGTATTCTTGCCTGCAAAATTCCATGAACAGAGGAACCTGGTGGGCTGCAGTCCATGGGTCGGAAAGAGTCAGACATGACTGAGCAAATGAGCGCACAGCCCATGTATGTGTATGGCTGATTCACTTTGCTGCACAATAGACACAAATGCATCACTGTAAAACAGCTATACTCCAATAAAATTTCTTTATAAAAAGTCAAGGACAAAAAGTAAATTTTGCAAGCAGCAACAGAAAAGCAACTCATCACATATAAGGGAGCCCCCATAAGACCATAAGCCAATTTATCAGCATAAAATTTGCAGGCTAGAAAAGAACAGGATAATATAGTCAAAGTGATAAAAAGAAAAAAACCTACCAAAAACTGCCTTTTAGAAATGAAAGAAAAAAAAGATACTTCCCAGACAAATAAATACTGAGGAAGTTCATCACCACTAAATTTGCCTTAAAAGAAATGCCACTAAATCTGCCTGAAAAGAAACGCTAAAGGGAGCTATTCAAGTTGAAGCAAGTGGACTCATTATAGTAACACAAAAGCACACAGGAGTATAAAACTCAATGGTAAAGGTCAATAAAGGAAAATACAGACAAATAGGGAATATTGTAACACTATAATGAAAAAGGTATGTTAATCACTTTTACCTGTAACATAGAGGTAAAAAGAAAAAAGTATAAATAACTATAAATACAAAAATCTTTTAATGGATGAATAAAATAAAAATATGAAGTTTGATATCAAAAGTGAAGAACAGGTAAAACTGTAAAATTGTGCATGTGATTGAAGTTGTTATAAGCTTAAAATAAACTGTTATAAATGCTTTATATAAGCTTTATGATAACCACAAAGAAAATACCTATAAAAGATACATTAAAAAAGAGAGAAAAGAAGAAAACACATCACGACAAAAATCAACAAAATACAAAGAAACTAAAAAGAGGAAATGAGAAACAAGGGAACTACAAGATATACAGAAAACATATAGCAAAATAATAATAGTAAGTCATTCCTTGTGAATAATTACTCATATGTATTACTACATACCTGTCTCTTATACACATAAATCATAGACTTCCTAGGTAACTTCAGGTAGGAAAGTAGGTATCTGGGTATGTGTATACTGACTGGTAAGTCTATAAAATATCAAATTTTATGGGTTTAAAATACTTGCTAGTAACACCTGTCTCTTATACACATCTAGATGTGTATAAGAGACAGACATACTATAGAGTATATACTACATATAATTATTTGAAAAGAATGAAAAGTCAAAGTCGCATCTGACTCTTTGAGACCCTGAATTCTCCAGGCCGGAATACTGGCGTGAGTTGCCTTTCCTTTCTCCAAGGGGTCTTCCCAACCCAGGAATCAAACCGAGGTCTCCTGTATTGTAGGCAGATTTTTTTAACAGCTGAGCTACCAGGAAAGCCCATTTGAAAGGAGTAAACCCCCCAACCAAAAGACAAAGAGTGGTTGAATGGATTAAAAAAAAAAATCCAAATACATGCCATCTACAATAAGCCCACTTTATTATTTTTTAATTGAAGTATAGTTGATTTATAGTATTGTTCTAATTTTTGCTATACAGCAAAGTGATTCAATTTTAGATATATTCTAGAAGAACATTACTTTTTAATATATGGAGAAAAAAGGCAAATTCCTTGAAATAACAATAACTTTTAAAATTAAAATTAAAAAACACCCACCTGGCTTCCTTGTTAATTTGATCACCGTAGCCCACTGTTTTCACAACAGTTAATTTCAACTGAACATTGTTTTCCTGGAGTTCATATGTCTGAATTTTAAGTCCAACACTTGGGTAAAAATGTGAAGATTTCTTGTCTTTCATATTAGTATTAAACAGTGTGTCAATCAAGGTTGATTTTCCAATTCCAGTTTCCCCTGTATGGAAACAGATACATCATAGGGGCCTAAGATATCTGCGAAGTGACACCCTGTCCCCTCCCTAGAATGGTCCCAAATACTTCAAAGACTAGAATATCCTTGAAATATATATGATACTTCTGACTCCATTCATCATTAACATAATATGGAAAGATAAAATACACAAAGGTGTATCAGATTTTGAAGAGCACTGAAACACTTAGAGAAAAAATGTTGAACACGGCTAAGAAGATGCAAACCAATACAAACACAAAGACATAGTCTTAAAGAAACAGCACCAGTGTTATGCTGCTTAAAATAAGTTGAAATGAACAATTAAGAAATAATTCATGAGAGGGTTTGGCACTTACCCACACAAAGAATATTAAAAAAGAATCCTTGTTGAACAGATTTGTTCACCAGCTGCTGAGCCAAACAATCGAAACCAAAATGGCCAAGCATATTTAAGCAACGTATATTATCTTCTTTTTGCTTAAAGAAAAAAACAATATTTTGATTAGATAGGAGATATCACTTGACAATGACTACATTAATATGTCAAAGAAATGGAAATGATTATTTGAGAAATCATATCATTTCATATGATCATTCAAATGATTAAGTATCTTTTGATTATCATACTTCAGACAAGATGCAAATGAAGTAAATTTATAAGAAGAGAGATCACAACCAGAAATATAGATTTTTGTCATCATTTTTATAAATAATGACACTATCTCTGTTCACACACAAATAGACTATGTTTCTAAGTTTAAAAGTAGGAAATTAAAGACATACCACAAGAAAGCCCAGTATGTTACTCTACAATAATAAATTATTTTTGTGGAAAAAAGAAAACAACATTGTTTCATTCTATTTCGGTTTGGTAATATATTCAGGAGCAAGGAAATCAACCTTTATTTGAATTTTTTAAAAAGTAACTAAAAACTTTGACTTCATATTTGTGAAATGCCTCTGAGAACTTGTGCTGTATCAAGTTGTTAAAGGAATCCACTGCTAGTAACACAAACCTAGAAACCCAGAAATCCATTAATAATGTATTTATTATAATTTATTATACATAAATTTACCAATTGATTATTTTTAAAAGTGGAAAATAATTCAAAAAAGGCTTATTAATCTATATTAGTCTCAGCCCTGGAAATCTCTCCCAAACAACTAGAAATTTTCACAAATGCTTTATGCAGAAAAGTGTTTGCTGCGGCTCTTTAACATCCAAATATATGACTCCTTGAGACTAGAATATCCAAGTAAATGATAATGTATTTATTCACATACACACTGGGGCATTCTTCAGTCATTACAGATATTTATAAAAATGCTTTAATAAATTGAAAAAGACATGAAACTCTTTAAAGAGTAAGATATAAAATTGTGTGTACCTGCCTAACTTTTGGTGATAGCAGAGGAACTTAACAGCATTTTAGCTTTCCTTACATTAACAACAAGAACAACTGTTTGAAAGCATTGGAACAGAAAGAAAAGGAGGCAGAAACAAGAAGAAATCAAATTGTGGAAACAAGTTAGCATAATAGGTGAAACTAGATTTATCCACGTACTCCTATGAAGCAACTCCCCAGTAAATGAGAAACGTGAAATGTAGAGCTCAAGCAGAGAGCGACAATCTTGAGCTGGGAAATCTAAGGTTAGAATTTGGGGCTGCCAAAATACCAGGATACAGAGAAAGAAATCTTGAAAGAGCAAGCCACAGCATGGGGAGACCCAAATTTGCAAACTTTAGAACACTTCCTTGGCTGAGTCTCACTCCATACATGCAGGCATGACTGTAAAGAGCCCAGTGGAAACTGAGAGAGGAATTGGCATTCTAAAACTGCTGAGCTGGTATCTAAGCAGTGGCACTGGGAAGACCCAAGGGGACAGAGTTTGGAGTTTAAGCTTCTTCTCAGTTAGACAAGTCTGATCAACACTTTAGATAAACTTTGAACTTTTAATTTAAATTTGTAAAAGGACTTGCTATAGGATCAAGGATTATGTTCTAAGTTAAAGAGTTACTCCCAAGTCGAAGGGTACAACGAAGGTAAATCCACCTTTACAAAGAATATCGTGACTCAAGAGGGTCCAAATGACTTGCCAGTAATCTAACTGCTAAAACAAATTCACTACTCTTTAGAGAAATATAATAATAGAATTTAGACTTTCTACAATGTATAATCAAAATTACTGGATATGAAGAAGCAGAAAAGAATCTCTCACAGCCAAGGACAAACACAATCAATAGAAACACCCACACAACGAGGAATTGGCAGATAAACACTATAACTATGATGAACATGTTTAAGAATCTACAGAAAGAGATGGGTATAATGGATTAAGTGATAGGCTATTTTATTTTTGGCCACATCACTTGGCATGTGGGATCCCATTTCCTGACCAGGGATTGGACCCATACCCCTTGCATTGGAAGTGTGGAGTCTTAACTACTGAACCACCAGGGAATTCCCAATAGGTAATTTTCGATACACAAAAGATGATGATACACAAAAGTTGTTAGCTGAATTCAATTCAGTTCAGTTCAGTCGTTCAGCCATGTCCGACTCTCTGTGACCCCATGGACTGCAGCATACCAGGCTTTCCCTGTCCAAAACCAACTCCCGGAGCCTACTCGAACTCATGTTCATCACATCAGTGATGCCATCCAACCATCTCATCCTCTGGTGTCCCCTTCTCCTCCTGCCTTCAATCTTTCCCAGCACCAGGGTCTTTTCCAATGAGTTGGTTCTTCACATCAGGTAACTAAAATATTGGAGTTTCAGCTTCAGCATCAGTCTTTCCAATGAATATTTAGGTCTGATTTCCTTTAGGATGGACTGGTTGGATCTCCTTGCAGTCCAAGGGACTCTCAAGAGTCTTCTCCAACACCACAGTTCAAAAGCAACAATACTTCAGTGCTCAGCTTTAGTTGAATTAGTACATGCTAAATGAACAATGAAGGGTAGGGATAGAACCCTACCAGGGTCCTATTTGGCCCCAATCAGGAATCCAGGCATCAACCAAGGATTAATAAAAATTCCATGGGGATTTTTATATTTAAATAGAGCATATTGAGCAATACTAAACTGAAAATACAATCAAATAAGAAAAAATTTTACTTTGTTGCTATTTGTGCTCTTAGTGGGGTTTAATATATGTGGCAAATTCTGAGTTCTCTATTCAAAGAGAACATTCCGACCCATAAAATCTGAAGCTGATATGAAACAATAACAGATTTGGATGCTCTGTTGTCCTCTCTGTCCTAGACTCCCTTGTGATAGGCTTCACTCATTTTAAAAACTGCAACTCAGGGAGGTACCAGATCAAAATGTCCATAGAACAAAATAGAGCCCGTTTTCTTATCAGGAAAAGACCAGAAACCTTGGCCTTATTAGCACTGAGGTTTTACTCACAGAACAAGTAGAACAAGCAAAGTTCTGAATCATCATAATTACTTAACAAAATGTCTTCTGTTAGGCTGAAAGTTCTTTTTTATAATATATATTTTTATAAAATTCTGATATAATTTATATAGAAAACTTCAATATTTCAGGTTCTGCTAATTTGGCATTTATGATCATGCAAATCTCTTTCCTGATTTCACCTTTGCGTCATCCACAGTAAAGCAAATTAAGAAGGCATATAAGGTATACATAAGGTAAGTATATGAAAATATAAGGTTTACCCTACCATGCAAAGGATTATTTCATATGCATTCAAGTGAAACTGAAATGCTAATCATACATTACATGATAGCAAGGACATACAGACTACATCTAGAAAATGGGATACTGCATGCAAAGTCTGTAAATTACAAAGGACTCTACAAGCTCTGAGAAGTCCTGATGTTTACCCTGTAATCAGTGAGCTTTTTCCCCAGTCATATGGGGAAAGATAGCTGAATAAGAAAAGTCATTAGTCATTGTGAGCCTTTGGGACAGTCACTGATGCCTGTATTCTCTTCTATAAAATAACATTTGACTAGGTGAGCTTAAAATTCTTTCACATTCTAATGTTCTATAAGTCAGAGATTATGAAGAGCAGATAATTTCAAGGAGAATAAAAGCCAGGCAGAAAAAGTTAAAATATTTATTAATATCATACTAAGTACCAAAGTTTTAGAAAACTCAATTAAAAAATATAGGAATTTGGAAGAAGGATAGATGACTGTTAACATGGAGTAGTTAAAAATAATTTTAAAAGTTGACAGATTGGCTCTTGAAAATAGGATAAGACTTGTATGGAGGAAGTAGATATTATGAGCAAGAGGGAAATATGGCAAATGAACAATGTACTATTTGCCCTTGTGTTGTAAAGAACTTGCCTACCTAAAGGAAAAGACTTAAATTGGGAAAACTGAAGAAAAAGACTTAAATTGGAAGACTTAAAAAATAAAAAGGGCCCTAACAATAGGGAGTTTTTGGATATGAGGCTAAGGAATATGAATTTTATCGAATTAGTAATGGGCAGTGGCTGGAGATTTGAGTCAGAGAATAATAGAAGGAAGAAACGTTTCAAAAAGATGAATGAGGCACTAGCATCCAAAGTGGACTGGAGAGGAAAATAGAGCCATGAGTTGGGAAGACCTTCTCTTATAAAAGTGAGTGGTAGGGCTTCCTTTGTGGTCTGGTGATTAAGAATCCACCCACCAATGCAGGGGACACAGGATCAATCCCTGGTCAAGGAATATCCCACATGCCTCAGGGCAACTAAGCCCGTATGCCACCTGCTTCTTCCTCTTTATGCTTTTAAACTATTTCTTCCTCTTTATGCTTTTAAACTACTGAGCCTGTGTGCTGTAACTACCGAAGCCCTTGTGCCTAGAGTCTGTGCTCCACAGCAAGAGAAACCACCACAATGAGAAGCCCATGCACCACAGCTAGAGAGTAGCCCCAGCTCCCCACAGCTAGAGAAAGCCCACGTGTAGTAACGAAGACAGCGATGCAGCCAGAAATAAACAAACTTTTCTAAAATGAATGGTAATAAAATTACTGCTGCTGCTGCTGCTAAGTCGCTTCAGTCGTGTCCAACTCTGTGCAACCCCATGAACTGCAGGCTACCAGGCTCCTCCGTCCATGGGATTTTCCAGGCAAGTGTGAATGAAAAATATAGAAAATGAAGAGGCTTTCTGGGGAAAAAAAAAAATCAAAAGAACTTGACCACTAATCAGGTCAGATACTATGACCAGTAATAGGAAAATCAGAAAACAAAGTTAGTATATTTTTGTGTGAGAACAAGATAAGTTTGAATTTTGAAATTTTAATTCTAAAGAAAATATGGAAATACCTTGAAGGCGATTATATATATTTGAGCACATTGGAGGTTTGAAGAAAGGTATAAAAGAACTAGAATGAGACGTGGGAAAACGCCCACTCTCAGAAGGTGAAAAGAGAAGCCTAAAAAGAAGATGAAGAATGACCAGACAGGAAGACAGAAAAAAGAATCAATATAGTGTCAACTATAAAAATATTGTGACAGATGAGAAAATTATGGAAAAATCCAAAAGAATTAAACACATCATGTTGCATTTACAATCCATGGCTTAATGGCAAGTGAAGTTTGATAAAAGCATAAAGAGGAAGAAGAAGCAAGAAACTCAGATGATTATAATGGTAAAAATTTAACATTGTAATATAACTGTAGAGAAAAAAACCCTAGGGTGGTTAGTGTATCCAGATAAAGGATGGGCAGTGAACTTATCTCTGTTGGAACTTTCCTTGGAAATTCATCTTCTATCTAAGAAGGACACTAGAACACTGTACATCATCTCACATTTTGCATAGTTTCTGGTGCGTTGTTGGTGCTCATTGTAAATAGCCTGGAAGGAAAGAGGCGAGAAGAAAGAAGGAAAAGAGGAAGGGAGAATGAGAGGAAGAAAAGGGAAAAGAGAGGAGAATTTAAAACATTATGTGAGAAGAGAATAGATGGAACAGCATGTGGTATTGGATGCTAACTAACCTATTATGGTAGTTGTTCTGCAATAAGGACTTCCCTGTAGCTCAAAGGGTTAAGAATCTGCCTGCAATGAAGATCAGGGTTCAATCCCTGGGTTGGGAAGATCCTCTGGAGAAGGGAACGGCAATTCACTCCAGTATTCTTGCCTGGAGAATCCTGGAGCCTAGTGGGTACAGTCCATGGGGTCGCAAAGAGTCGGACATGACTGAGCAACTAACGTATATAACATACAACATCAAATCATTATGTTGCACACTTAAAACTAATCCAATAGCATATGTCAATGATACCTCAATTTCTAAAAAACTATGTAATAAACTGAATATTTGAAGGTGAGCAAAAGAAGCATTTTAGAGCGACAGATCTGAAAACACATGAAGACTGTCCTATGGAAAAAGGATTACATTATTTCGTGGCATTCAAGGGAATGGCAAAAGGGGACAAGTTCCAAAGGACTAATTTTATACAATATATGAGAAAGATTTTCTCATAATTTAAGTTATGTAAAAATTAAATGGATCTACTTAAGCCTTGAATTCCAATTTAAGAGAGAAATACCAGGCATCTTCATATGTTGGTGGCTGGAGTGTAAACATAACTTTATAGAGCATTTTGATAATTACTATCAATTTAAATGGCATATACTATCTGATGCAACAATTTCATTTCTAGGAAAATATTTCATCATGTACATAAAAAGGTATGTAGAAGCATATTCAAAGCAGTATTGTATAGAATAACAGAAAACAAAAACAAACCCAGAAATTACCTTATAGCTATCAATAGGGGACTGGTTATTGAAGAAAAGTATTTACAACAGTACAATAATAGAGCTGTTAAAAAGAATAAGATTGATCTGTATGTGCTGATATAAAAAGTTGTCCAAAGATTAGACTAGTTATTGCCTGTAAAAAGCTAGATTGAAAAGAGAATTTTCTCTTTCCTACTGTTTGAATTTTTCTTTTAATAATGTGAGAATGGTATTTTTAATTTCAAAAGGGAGAATAAACTAAGCTGCCAATTGTAAGGGGTTCAAAAAAAGGTTGAAAGGTTACTTGTTAAAGTGTTTGTAGCAAACATTTATAGATCAGATTAAAGTTTGACTAATTGACCTTGGGGATCCGCCTATTCTAAAATGTTATTGTTTTAATGACATGTTAACAAAGGAGCACTCACTGTGATTTAATGCATCAGAGAGGCCAAAGATAAAATGGAATGGGCATAAGCCAGTGGTTTAGTTACTGAGATAGGATTCTGACAATAGTCAGTTTTGACACCAGCAAAGCCCACTAGGGTCCCCAGGAAAAGTAAGATGGAATCTAGGTAATCAAATAAGATGTAACCTCTTCTTTTGTGCTTAGTCTTGTTTTGCTTGCCTAAGGGGGCCAAATGCAGAGGATTAGAGTTCCTGGCTCAGACCACTGCACCCAACACTCCAATCTGGTACACCATATGGAGAAGCTCTGTGCACCATACCTCAATCCAAGATGATGACAGTGTAAAAAAATATGATAGTTTGATGTAAACTAAGATCTAGGAAAAACATGCATGTTTGGAGGAAAACATCAAGAGAACCATTATTCAGACATAAGCAACCACTACTTAACATAGCTCAGTACTCTTGGATGTATTAGATGTTTTGATCAAGTTCAGTTCAGTTCAGTCACTCAGTTGCGTCCGACTCTTTGATACCCCATGAACCACAGCACGCCAGGCCTCCCTGTCTATCACCAACTCCTGGAATCCACCCAAACCCATGTCCATTGAGTTGGTGATGCCATCCAATCCTCTCATCCTCTGTCGTCCCCTTCTCCTCCTGCCAAAGACAGTTCTAAAACCCAGTTTTCACTCATCCAGACATGCTACTCTCTTTTAGTGCAAAATTTTATGTAAGGTACTATGTTTTCCCTAGTAGAGAGGCTCATCTTAAAATTGAACTTGGTTCAATTTCCCACTCAGTAAAGTAATTAAAAAGCAGCCACCATGCCATTTTCTAAAATAACTTCATTTAAAAACTATTTATTATCAGTACCTAACTGGTTCCAAATAGGAAAAGGAGTACATCAAGGCTGTATATTGTCACCCTGCTTATTTAGCTTATATGCAGAGTACATCATGAGAAATGCTGGGCTGGAAGAAGCACAAGCTGGAATCAAGATTGCTGGGAGAAATGTCAATAACCTCAGATATGCAGATGACACCACCCTTATGGCAGAAAGTGAAGAGGAACTAAAAAGCCTTTTGATGAAAGTGAAAGAAGAGAGTGAAAAAATTGGCTTAAAGCTCAACATCTCAGAAGATCATGGCATCTGGTTCCATCACTTCATGGGAAATAGATGGGGAAACAGTGGAAACAGTGTCAGACTTTATTTTGGGGGGCTCCAGAATCACTGCCTCTTGATGAAAGTGAAAGAAGACAGTGAAAAAAATTGGCTTAAAGCTCAATATTCAGAAGATCATGCCATCTGGTCCCATCACTTCATGGGAAATAGATGGGAAAACAGTGGAAACAGTGGCAGACTTTATTTTTTGGGGCTCCAGAATCACTGCAGATGGTGATTGCAGCCACGAAATTAAAAGAAGCTTACTCCTTGGAAGGAAAGTTATGATCAACCTAGATAGCATATTCAAAAGCAGAGATATTATTTTGCCAACAAAGGTCCATCTAGTCAAGGCTATGGTTTTTCCAGTGGTCATGTATGGATCTGAGAGTTGGACTATGAAGAAAGCTGAGCACCAAAGAATTGATGCTTTTGAACTGTGGTGTTGGAGAAGACTCTTGAGAGTCCCTTGGACTGCAAGGAGATCCAACTAGTCCATCCTAAAGGAGATCAGTCCTGGGTGTTCATTGGAAGGACTGATACTGAAGCTGAAACTCCTCATGTGAAGAGTTGACTCATTGGAAAAGATTCTGATGCTGGGAGGGATTGGGGGCAGGAGGAGAAGGGGACGACAGAGGATGAGAGGGTTGGATGGCATCACTGACTCAATGGACGTGAGTCTGAGTGAACTCCGGGAGTTGGTGATAGACAGGGAGGCCTGGCGTACTGTGATTCATGGGGTTGCAAAGAGTCGGATTAGCTACATGTAAAAAAATGAATTTTTATCATTCTTTTAACACCATACACAAAAGTAAGCTCAAAAGGGATTAAAAACTTTAAATGTTTTTAAAGAGAGACTGGACACTGTAAAACTCCTAAAGGAAAACACAGGCAGAACATTCTCTTACATAAATCACAGCAATATCTTTTTTGATTGCTCTCCCAGAATAATGGAAATAAAAGCAAAAAAAAATGGGACCTACCTAAACTCAAGGACTTTTGCACAGCAAAGGAAACAATAAACAAAACAAAAAGACAACTCACAGATCGGAAGAAAATATTTGCAAATGATGTGACTGACAATGGATTAGTCTCCAAAATTTACAAAGAGCTTGTAATGTTTAACAGAATCAAAACAAACAACCCAATCCAAAAACAGGCAGATCTAAACAGACATTTCTCCAAGGAAGACATACAGATGGCCAAGAGGCACACGAAAAGATGTTCAACAGCGCTAATTATTAGGGAAATGCAAATCAAAAATACAATGAGATATCACCTCATGCCAGCCAGAATGACTATCATCAAAAAATCCACAAACGATAAATGCTGGAGAGGGTGTGGAGAGAAGGGAACCCTCCAATACTGCTGGTGGGAACGTACATCAGTATGGCTACTATGGAGAACAGTATGCAGCCTCCTTAAAAAACTAGAAATAGAACACCATATGACCCGGCAATCCCACTCCTGGGCCTATATCCAGAGAAAAACATGATCTGGAAGGATATATGCACCCCAATGTTCATTGCACTATTTACAGTAGCCAGGACGTAGAAGCAACCTAAATGTCCATTGACAGAGGAATGATTAAGTCCAATCAGCATAAAAGTTAATTCATGCCCCAAAATAATAAAGATAAGCCTTTATCAGCTAGGTCTATATCAGTTTACTGAATCAATATTTTGAAAATACACAATCTTGTTGAAGTACACAATGAAGAGTTCTCTTTGAAAGATATACTCAACTGTATCTTCATCATCGGGTATTTGTGTGGAGGGACATATTGGTTTTTCTGCCATGTCAGACTGAAGAAGCTGAAAACAAAGAAACAAAAACCTTAAAAAGATGGAAAGGCTACATTCCTACAATATAATTTACATCAATAAGAGAATCTCTGGTACTTTGGCCACCTCATGAGAAGAGCTGACTCATTGGAAAAGACTGATGCTGGGCGGGATTGGGGGCAGGAGGAGAAGGGGACGACAGAGGATGAGATGGCTGGATGGCATCACCGACTCAATAGACGTGAGTTCGAGAGAACTCTGGGAGTTGGTGATGGACATGGAGGCCTGGCGTGCTGCAATTCATGGGGTCACAAAGAGTCGGATACGACTGAGCGACTGAACTGAACTGAACTGAAGAGAATCCAATATAGACATTATCCCAGATTTCGGCTTTCAGTCCATACTATTGAACTGTTTTAAATTATGGTTATTTTTCTAGTTAGGCTTCTATATAATAAAGAATTATATATAACATTCAATTTATACAGTAATACATTTAATCTTAAACACACAAAAAGCATCTAAAGAAAGGTAAACTCCATTTTGAAATCAAAAGGACACAGTTCATTCTTCTTTAAACGACTCTCTAGTAATGAAAAATGGAAATAGGGAATTTTTCTTTTCTTTCTCCATTTTTTTTTTTTTTTTTTTTTTAGTGTAGTCACCATGGACTGTAACCCGCCAGCCTCCTCTGTCCATGGGATTCTCTAGGCAAGAATACAGGAGTGGGTAGCCATTCTCTTCTCCAGAGGATCTTCCCAATTCAGGATCTCCTACATTGCAGGCAGATTCTTTGCCATCTGAACTATCAGGGAAGCCCATAGTTAATTTACAGTATTATATATTTTCAAGTATACAATAGTGATTCAACATTTTTATAGACTCTACTCCATTTAAACTTATTGCAAAATAACGGCTATATTTCCCTGTGCTGTACAATATATCCTTGTCACTTATTTATTTTATACATACTGTGTTTGGAAGATCCTCTGGAGAAGGGAAAGGCTACCAATATTCTGGCCTAGAGAATTCCATGGACTGTATAGTTCATGGGGTCTCAAAGACTCTGACACGACAGAGCAACTTATACATACTATGTTGTGTCTTTTAAGCCTATATCCCTATCTCACCCACCCTCCCATTCCTCTTAAAAAGTGCTAAAAGAACCAGAAAGACACTCATGATTACTTAACTTTCAATAGCATCTTATCAGCAGAGGCTGTGTTAAGAGTGTACTTATTGAAGGAAAACTGGGAAAGCAGATCTTCTAAAAATCTAAATGACTCCCATAGACATGGAACTAAATTAATGCTAGCTCTCATTTACGAAGCACTTATTATGCACCTAGCATTGTGCTGAGTGCTGGTACGCTTTTATTTTAATTCCCAGCGTAAATATGAAATATACATATTTTCATTGCCATATGCCAAAAGAGAAAATTCAGAATCAGAAAAATTAAGGGACTTACTTGCTCAAGATTTCAGCTCTGTTGCAGACACAGGTCTGAACTGACTCCGAAGCTGGTGTTCTATCAACTGTCCCCACTTGTGGTCTTAATATTCTCTGTCTTTGCAACAATTTGGAATGAGGGAGGAGAGGTACAGGAGAGCACACTGTGCTGATTTCTAAGCAACATTGCCTGAGAAGGACATGCTACCCTATTTTTGAGCACAACACGAAGATACTGAGACTATGAGGCATGTTTTAAAAGGAAATATTGTATATGGGTATAGCAAAGAGAAAGGCAAACAGAATTAAAGAATGGCTCTGTGCCATGGTCTTTTCACTTGGTATATCCTGAGGATTATTCCACTTTAATACATTAATTTACCTCATTTTTCCCTCCTAATGGTAACTAGTGGTTTCTATTACAGATGGTGTTGTGTTCTGTGATATGGTTTACTCTGTGCATCTATTCTCAGTCATGTAAAACTCTGCAAACCTATGGACTGTAGACCGCCAGGCTCCTCTGTCCATGGGGTTCTCCAGGCAAGAATACTGGCATGGGTTGCCATGCCCTTCTCCAGGGGATCTTCCTGATCCAGGGATCAAACCTGCATCTCCTGTAGCTCCTGCATTGCAGGCTGATTCTTTACCACTGAGCCACTGGGGAAGCCCATGCTTTACTCTAGTCTAGTATATACGAAAGTGAAAGTGAAGTCCGTCAGTCGTGTTCTACTCTTTGCGACCCCGTGGACTGTAGCCCGCCAGGCTCCTCTGTCCATGGGATTCTCCAGGCAAGAATACTGGAGTGGGTTGAAAGGCTCTATATTATTTAACAGAGCAGCAATGGTGGGTAGAGCAGTGATTTCTGGGTCTTAATTAACAGCAAACACTTAAGCCACTGAAAACTGGTTGTTTCCTAACTTCTTATACTTATCCTATCTCAGAATTTGAAGTCAACTAGTATAAATTTATGGCACCCCACTCCAGTACTCTTGTCTGGAAAAATCCCATGGATGGAGGAGCCTGATAAGCTGCATTCCATGGAGTCACAAAGAGTTGGACACGACTTCACTTTCACTTTCATGCATTGGAGAAGGAAATGGCAACCCGCTCCAGTGTTCTTGCCTGGAGAATCCCAGGGACAGGGGAGTCTAGTGGGCTGCCGTCTATGAGGTCGCACAGAGTCGGACACGACTGAAGCGACTTAGCAGCAGCAGCAGCAGTATGAATTTAAAATTCTCATATTTCAGTCAGTAAAGAATCCCCCTGCTGTGTGGGATACCATCTGCAATGCATGAGACCCGGGTTCAATCCCTGGGTCAGGAAGATCCCCAGGAGAAGGAAATGGCAAAAAAGGAAGGAAAAGAAAAAATTCTAGAGATCTAAGGTACAGCATGGTGAGTGTAATGCTCAATGAATAGATCTTAAGTGTTCTTCTCCCCACAAGACACACAAACACACACACACAAAATGGTAACTATGTGAGGTGATGGGTATTTTAACCTCATTGTGGTTATCATTTCACAATGTGTGTGTGTATGTATATATATCAAAACACCACATTATACACCTTAAATATATACAATTTCTACCTATATTTTCAATTGTATCTCTATTTAAAGTTTTAGAATTTTCAATTATATCTCAATAACTCTGGAAAAAAGAGGATTTTTTAAAAATAAGAGTATCTCTGTATTACTGCTGACTCTTTGGCAAGTCTGCAGAAGAAAATTTGAAAACTAGAAGGACAAGTTAACTTGTTTTTTAAAACCTAATTAATGGTACCTTAAACAAGCAGGGGTTTACTTCTCTCACATAAATCTAGAGCAAAAGTTTACAAGGTATAGTCCCTGGGCCCCTGAGGATCCCTGACTCTTTTT
Source organism: Cephalophus harveyi (assembly GCA_006410635.1). Lineage (NCBI taxonomy): Eukaryota > Metazoa > Chordata > Mammalia > Artiodactyla > Bovidae > Cephalophus > Cephalophus harveyi. The sequence continues at coordinate 282,807 of SJYT01071654.1, forward strand.
CAGGGAGCCCATAAGGTCAACTTTTTTCTAATAATACTAAGGTTAATTTGCTTTTTCCACTGAGTTAGCATTTGCATTGGTGGTTCTAAAGCAATGGTAGATAAATCTGCTGCTACTTTAATCAAGGTAGTAGTGGTGGTGGTTTAGACACTCAGTTATGTCTAACTCTTGCTACACCATGGACTGTAATCCACCTGGCTCCTTTGTCCATGGGATTTTCCATGCAAGAATACTGGAGTGGGTTGCCATTTCCTGCTCCAGGGGATCTTCCTGACCCAGGGATCGAACTCTGGTCTCATGCATTGCAGGGAGATTCTTTAATGACTGAGCCACCAGGGAAGCTCAATCCAGGTAGTGAGTATCCATAAAATATTTATACCATGTGTGATGGCACTCTTGAGTAAAACAAGTTATGTGGGCATGAGAAATACTAACTCCTGATTTTATGGAATGTCAATTTCAACTGTAAAAACAACTGACAAATACTAGTTGTTTAGGCTTGGTTATTTCTAAGACAGGTTCTTGAAAATAAATGAAGTGTGCTTTGTAACACGAAGGAAATGAACTGAAAATATATGTTGTAAATGATAAAATTTGAGCTTTAAGTTTTTGGAGAACTTGTATCTACCATCTTGACAGCTTCTAAATACTTGACAAATTTTCTCAAAAAGATTAGTGATGACACTAACAAATATACATTTTTATATTTTATAGTGAAGTATGTCAGCCCTAAATAAACTAAGGTTTTCCAGTCTCAGCACTGTAGACTTTTGGAGCTCTATAATCCTTTGCTGTGCACTGTAAAATGTTCCACGGTATCTCTAGCTTCTATCCAGTAGATGTCAGTAGCAGCCCCAGAATCTGACAACCAAATCTCTAAACATTGCCAAATACTTCCTGGAGGATAAAATCATACCCAGGTAGGATCTACTGATTTAGGTAACTCAGTAAATAGTTATTTTCCAAATGGCCAATGTGTGACATTACAAAGTCATACATGAGTTCAAGATCCATTGGGGGAATGAGACAGACAAATAGATTTTGGTGGCTCAGACCGTAAAGAATCTGCCTGCGATGCATCAGACCTGGGTTTGATCCCTGTGTTGAAATGATCCCCTGGAGAAAGGAATGGCCTTTGGTAGAGTATCAAAGAAAAATAGTCACAATTATGTGAGAAGACTTATTAAAAGATTCTTTTCTTCCAACTAAGTATCTATATGAAGTCAGATTTTCTTCAGAAACATCAACGAAAACAACATATTTCAGAAGATTCAATGTAGAAACAGACATAAGGATCCAGCTTTTTTCTCATCTTATGGTAATAAAAATACATAATATAAAATTTACCATTTTAAGTTCAGTGGCATTCAGTAATTCACATTTCTGTGCAACCATCAGCTTCCTCCATCTCCAGAACTCCTCTCATATTCTCAAATTGATAGTTTGTACTCATTAAACAGTAACCAGCCATCTTCATCCCACTTCCTGCCCCTGGCAACAATTGTAATTTCTGTCAGTGTCTGTGTTTAACTACTCTGCTGCTGCTAAGTCACTTCAGTCGTGTCCAATTCTGTGCGACCCCATAGATGACAGCCCACCAGGCTCCCCCGTCCCTGGGATTCTCCAGGCAAGGACACTGGAGTGGGTTGCCATCTCCTTCTCCAATGCATGAAAGTGAAAAGTGAAAGTGAAGTTGCTCAGTCGTGTCCAACTCTTAGCGACCCCATGGACTGCAGCCCACCAGGCTCCTCCGAATGATATTCCATAGTACACATATAAATACATTTTGCTTATTCATTCATCTGTGGATGAATACTGGATTTCTTTCACTTCTTGGCTATTGTTAAAATACTGCAACAAACATGGAGATGCAAATATCTCTTTTGAGATCCTGCTTTCAATTCTTCTGGTTATCTACCCTAAAATGGAATTGCTGGATCATATTTTAAGGCTATGGTTTTTCCAGTGGCCATGTATGGATGTGAGTTGGACTGTGAAGAAAGCTGAGTGCCAAAGAATTGATGCTTTTGAACTGTGGTGTTGTAAAAGACTCTTGAGAGTCCCTTGGACTACAAGGAGATCCAACCAGTCCATTCTGGAGGAGATCAGCCCTGGGATTTCTCTGGCGGGAATGCTGCTGAAGCTGAAACTCCAGTACTTTGGCCACCTCATGAGAAGAGTTGACTCATTGGAAAAGACTCTGATGCTGGGAGGGATTGGGGGCAGGAGAAGGGGACGAACGAGGATAAAATGGCTGGATGGCATCACAGACTCGATGGACATGAGTTTGAGTGAATTCCGGGAGTTGATGATGGACAGGGAGGCCTGGCGTGCTGTAATTCATGGGGTCACAAAGAGTCGGACACGACTGAGCGGCTGAACTGAACTGATTTTAAGGCTACGTTTCAGTTCAGTTCAGTCGCTCAGTCGTGTCCGACTCTTTGTGACCCCATGAACTGCAGCACGCCAGGCCTCCTTGTCCATCACCAACTCCCGGAGTTCACCTAAACCCATGTCCATTGAGTCGGTGATGCCATCCAACTATCTCATCCTCTGTCGTCCCCTTCTCCTCCTGCCCTCACTCTTTCCCAGCATCAGGGTCTTTTCCAATGAGCCAGTTCTTTGCATGAGGTGGCCAAAGTATTGGAGTTTCAGCTTCAGCATCAGTCCTTCCAATGAATATTCAGGACTGATTTCCTTTAGGATTGACTGGTTGGATCTCCTTGCAGTCCAAGGGACTCTCAAGAGTCTTCTCCAACATCACAGTTCAAAAGCATCAATTCTTCAGCACTCAGCTTTCTTTATAGTTCAACTCTCACATCCATACATGACTACTGGAAAAACCATAGCCTTGACTAGACAGACTTTTGTTGACAAAGTAATGTCTCTGCTTCTTAATATGCTGTCTCAGTTCAGTTTAGTTCAGTCACTCAGTCGTGTCTGACTTTTTGCGACCCCATGAATCGCAGCATGCCAGGCCTCCCTGTCCATCACCAACTCCCGGAGTTCACTCAGACTCATGTCCATCGAGTCAGTGATGCCATCCAGCCATCTCATCCTCTGTCGTCCCCTTCTCCTCCTGCCCCCAATTCCTCCTAGCATCAGAATCTTTTCCAATGGGTCAACTCTTCACATGAGGTGGCCAAAGTACTGGAGTTTCAGCTTCAGCAGCATTCCCGCCAGAGAAATCCCAGGGCTGATCTCCTCCAGAATGGACTGGTTGGATCTCCTTGCAGTCCAAGGGACTCTCAAGAGTCTTCTCCAACACCACAGTTCAAAAGCATGAATTCTTTGGTGCTCAGCTTTCTTCACAGTCCAACTCTCACATCCATACATGACTAATGGAAAAACCATAGCCTTGACTAGACGGACCTTTGTTGGCAAAGTAATGTCTCTGCTTTTCAATATGCTATCTAGGTTGGTCACAACTTTTCTTCCAAGGAGTAAGCGTCTTTTAATTTCATGGCTGCAGTCACCATCTGCAGTGATTTTGGAGCCCCCCAAAATAAAGTCTGACACTGTTTCCACTGTTTCCCCATCTATTTCCCATGAAGTGATGGGACCCAGACACCATGGTCTTTGTTTTCTGAATGTTGAGATTTAAGCCAACTTTTTCACTCTCCTCTTTCACTTTCATCAGGAGGCTTTTTAGTTCCTCTTCACTTTCTGCCATAAGGGTGGTGTCATCTGCTGTCTAGGTTGGTCATAACTTTCCTTCCAAGGAGCAAGTGTCTTTTAATTTCATGGCTGCAATCACCATCTGCAGTGATTTTGGATGTTTTGAAAAATCGCCAAACTGTTTTCCACAGCAACTGTATCATTTTACATTCCCATCAGTAACACATAGGAGTTCCGATTACTCCACATCATTGCCAACACTTATACTCCGTTTTCTGAATAGTAGTCATCCTGGTGTCTGTGACTTGGTACCTCGTTGCAGTTTAACTTGCATTTCCCTAATGATGAGTGATACTGAACATCTTTTCGTATGCGTATTGGTCATTTGTATACCTCGCTTGAAGAAATGCCAGTTGAATTCCTTTGCCTATTTTTTAAAAATATTCATTTTTATTTATTTATTTGGCTGTGTCAGATCTCAGCTGGGGCATGGTGAATCTTTATCTGTAGCATGTGGGATCTAGTTCCCGAGACCACTGGTGGAACCCAGGCTCCCTGCAATGGGAGCATGGAATCTTAACCACTGGACTACAAGGGAAGTACCCCTTTGCTCATTTCAAAATCTGGATGCCTGTTTGTTGTTGACTTACAGGAATTTTCTGTTCATTCTGGACCTTAATCCCTCATCAGATAAATGATTTGCAAATATTTTGTGGATTGTCTTTTCACTCTATTATGACTGTTCTTTGATGGAAGCAAGTGTTAAATACTGAAGTCGAATTTATCCATTTTTTTTTTCTCTTTTGTTGCCTGCGCTTTCGATGCCATATAAAAGAAATATTAATAACTGCCAAAAGAACATCATGAAGCTTCACTCCTATGTTTTCTTCTAAGAGTTTTATAATTATACCTCTCACATTTAGGCTTTTTGATCCGTTTTGAATTAATTTATGTATGTGCTGTTAAGTCTAAGGTCCAATTTTATTCTTTTGCATGTGCACATCCAGTTTTACCAGCAGTGTTGAAGTCTCTCCCTTCCCCGTTGAATGCCTGCATTAACAGAGAAGCATTTGCAATCGCTCTTGGCGAACTCCAATTTTAACTCCGTTAAAAGAATTCCATTCTTCCCATCAGTATACTTGTATTATATATTCAATCGTTATCACTATATCTTTAGTTTGGTCAATATAAAATTGGGGAAGGGGCGGTATTTCAGGACTGAGGAGAGCGACGACTTGTGTGGCGCCCCCCGCTGGAGCTTCTGATGGTCAAGGGCTCTGGGAGGGTCCTGGGTCCTCTCTGAAGGCGCAGTGCTGCGAGGCCGGGGGCGGGGGCCGGGGACCGGGTAGTCAGCGCGGCTCCGGTGAGAAGCCGGCCGCGGGAAGCGGGTGGGACTTCCCAGCCCGGCCTGTGGGAAGAGGTCGGGCCCCGGCGCCGCCGGCGCATGCGTATCGCGAGCGGGAGCCAGCGCGGCGCGGCCGCCATTGCTGGGAGGCTTTCGTCAGAGCCTGGCTGGCCCCGGCGGCTGGTCCAGCCCCAGGGGCCCCGTCACTGGGCGTCATTGGCTCAGGCACCAGGGCTCATCACCTTCTCCCGCCTCGGTCGGGACGGGCGGCGGCGGCTGCGGCGTCAGGGGGCGGAGCCGCCCGCGGCGCCCTTTGTCTGTGCCGGCGGGTGAGTGCGGCGCCCGCTGGCGGGTGGCGGCGGGGAGGGTGCTGGGCGGGCGGGGGTCACGGGCGGGGAGCCCTCGACTCCGAGCCCCCCAGGCGGCGCCCTCCGGCTTCTCGGACGCCCTGTTCCCCTTTCATGGGAAGGCCTCCCCATTCCCAAGATTACAAACCTATTTTCCTCTAATATTTTCTGCAATTTATTTTTGTATAGGCGTGGGCGGGTATCATTTTTGGAAAGTTTTTCCCATCTCAAGAGTATTAAAAGAATCACCTTTATTTTCGTCTAATACTTTTAAAGAATTAAAAAAAATTTTTTTTTCCATTTTAACCTATTGGATATTAATTCTGTGATAACCTGTGAGATAGAAAAATGCCTTTCTCCCCGGTGATCTTGCCGTCATCTTTTTCCCACTGAATTGAAATGACACTTATCTATTCTACAGACGTTTGTATACTCACATCTGTTTCTAGCCTGTTACACTGCTCTTACAGTTTCTGCACTGACACCATTTTGATTTAATATAAAATAAGTTTTAATATGTGGCAGAGCAGATCCCCGTAATTGTCTTTTGATTTAATGAACTTTCTGTTTCTTTTACTTACTTTGAATTGTGGGAAATATTAAAGGTACAAAAATTACCATTTTCCAAGAGACAGAATTGATCATGGCACTTAGTAGGTGCTCTTATTAAATGGAGAATATTGAAAGTCACTGTTTCTAAAAACTTTTGTATACTTCCCTGATGCCATCAGGATAATGTTTTAGCTTCTTAGCAGTGACTTCAAAGCCCTTTTCTTCCAAGGGGAAAGCATATTTTAAATTTATGGCTGCAATCACCGTCTGCAGTGGTTTTGCTTGCTACTTGGAAGAAAAACTATGACAAACCTATATAGCATATTAAAAAGCAGAGACATTGCTTTGCAACAAAGGTCGGTGTAGTCAAAGCTGTGGTTTTCCAGTAGTCATGTATGGATGTAAGAGGTGGACTATAAAAAAAGCTGAGCACTGAAGAATTGATGCTTTTGAACTGTGATGTTGGAGAAGACTCTTGAGAGTCCCTTATAATTGTCTTTTGATTTAATGAACTTTCTGTTTCTTTTACTTACTTTGAATTGTGGGAAATATTAAAGGTACAAAAATTACCATTTTCCAAGAGACAGAATTGATCATGGCACTTAGTAGGTGCTCTTATTAAATGGAGAATATTGAAAGTCACTGTTTCTAAAAACTTTTGTATACTTCCCTGATGCCATCAGGATAATGTTTTAGCTTCTTAGCAGTGACTTCAAAGCCCTTTTCTTCCAAGGGGAAAGCATATTTTAAATTTATGGCTGCAATCACCGTCTGCAGTGGTTTTGCTTGCTACTTGGAAGAAAAACTATGACAAACCTATATAGCATATTAAAAAGCAGAGACATTGCTTTGCAACAAAGGTCGGTGTAGTCAAAGCTGTGGTTTTCCAGTAGTCATGTATGGATGTAAGAGGTGGACTATAAAAAAAGCTGAGCACTGAAGAATTGATGCTTTTGAACTGTGATGTTGGAGAAGACTCTTGAGAGTCCCTTGGAATGCAAGGAAATCAAACCAGTCAATCCTAAAGGAAATCAACCCTGAATATTCATTGGAAGGACAGATGCTGAAGCTGAAACTCCAATATTTTGGCCACCTGATAGAAAGAGCCAACTCATTGGAAAATACCCTGATGCTGGGAAAGATTGAAGGCAGGAGGAGGAGACTATAGAGGATAGAATGGTTAGATGGCGTCCCCAGTTTGATGGACTTGAGTTTGAGCAAACTCTGGGAGTTGGTGAAGGACAAGGAAACCTGGCATGCTACAGTCCATGGGGTTGCAGAGTTCACCATGACTAAGCCACTGAACAACAACAAAGCCCTTTATGACCTTAATATTGTGTACTGCTTTGCCTTCCATCCTTGCACTTTATGTTGTAGGCATACCAAACTGCCAGGACAGGACCCAAAGCCCTCTGGGGAAAATGCATTAATTAAATTATATCAAAATTATATCAGAAAATCCCATGTGCCAAATATTTTGAAAAATATTTGTTGTAGTTGAAAAGAGCAAAGGGCTTAAAATTAGAGACATAAAATACTTGCAACATGTGTTAGAGAAAGTATCCTTAATATGTAAAGAGACTTGTTGAAAAAAGAAAAGTGTAGGAGTTCTCTGGTGTTCCAGTGGCTGAGTCTGCTCTCCCAATGCAGGGGGCCCTGGTTCAACCCCTGATCAGGGAATTAGATCTCACACACCACAGTTAAAGACCCCACATGCTGCAACTAAGACCCAGCACAGCCAAATTAATAATAATAAAGGTGAAAATCCTAACTTAAAAAAAAAAGTGGACAAAGGATATGCACAGGCAATTTACAGACGAGTTACAGGAAACCAATAAACAAAAAAAGTGCTTAACCTCATAAGTAATTATAGGATGCAAATGAAGACAAAGATACTTTTCACCCTTTAGACTGGGCAAGTATATCAGTATTGGTGCTAACAAAGTGTTGAGGCAAATGCAGAGGGGCAGGGCCCCAGTTGTTCAATTGAGGAAGTATTTTGAGTGGCAGTATGACTACACTTAGTAAAATGTTAAGTGAGTTCACTCTGTGGCTCAGAAATTCTATTCTAAGATCTGTCCTGCTGAAATACTTGCACAGGTGCACAGGGATGTGTGTACAAAGATGTTCATTACAATATTGTTTGTAATTTGAGAAAGGGATACCACTTAAATGCTAACTATGAGTGTGGTTAAACGTATTGTGGTAGGTCTGTGCAGTGTAATATTGTGCTGTTATAAAAGTAGAATAAGGTAGTTTGTTACAAAGTTAATAAAAGGAAAGATCTCTAAGATCAGCATTTCCAAAGGTGTGTTTTATGGAACCCTATTCCCATCAGATGCCATAAAAAGTATTCTCAAACTAGCTGTATTTGTATACAATGTATAATATACTTGAAATATTCCTCATTCCCTTGGATTCATAGGAGGAGAAACCTGTCTTCCTAACATGGTTAATGCAGTTTTTGTTGTTGCAAATACATGGTTTTCAGGTGATTGGGTTTGAAACCCCAAGACATTCTTATAAATTCAACCTGGCTCTTCAGACCATGGGACCTTTTTAGAGTTTTTGTTTGATAAAATAAGGACCTGATCCTTAAAGTGCTTTCAAGTTATTCTTGAAAGATCTTCCTATTAGTGAAAACTGGTTGTAAAATGTTAGATTCCTGGCATGTCTTGGCTTGAGTGGCTTCTTTCTCTAACAGGGCCATTCCATGGGAACCATAGTTTCCTTCTTTATTCCTATTGCTTCTCAGAAATGGTTTTATTCTTTGTTTCTATCAGTAGTTTTTGAGAGGAGTTTTTCAGGTCAACTTTTGTGAACAGTGAACAAATGTATTCTCATGATTATTAACAGATCAATACATTTCATTCTGTTATTGGTACTGGTGAAATGCCTATTTTTTCCTTCTTTCTGAGGAGAAAGCCACTCTATTTGAAAGTCTTTCTGTGGGAAAGGACCACATGTTTTCTGTTCCGAGAAGAGGGTGGGAGAGGACCACGGCTAAATTTGTTGTAGTTGCTGCTTCTGTCTCTCTCTGCTCTTTGAGAAATTCTAAAACTGCTCTTTTGATTGTTTTAATGAATTCCACCTCCCACAGTGCTCTGCCTTTATCAATGAACAGTGTGTATGTCTCTTTTTAGACTCCATAGGTCTCTAGGAGACCAACACTGCTGGAGTTCTTCTGCTGACTCTGATGCATCTCATTACAGGTGCTCAGCCTGAAATTGTATCTCTCAAGATCTCTGCCAGGAGGCAGATTCGAATATCATAGTGACGTATGTACATGTAGGATTGATGCCTTTAGTGAAAAAAACCCAACAACAACAGTGTAATAGCCAACTTCAGGAACCTCCACATCTCAACTCTACATGAACAAGGCAAGATCCTGAGAGTGGCTGCCCTGGGAAGCAGAAATCACTCTCATGGATATCCACTAGCTCCTGACCCTCTCCTGAGATCAGGCACCTTTAATACCTGCGGCTGGCTGTTGCCTTTAAGGCTCTGGAAAATCAGCCTTCAGGGACTGACAGGGCTGCTGAAGCTGTTAGAACTGGTATGTCTCCTGACTGTCGTGCCCCAAGAGAATAAGGCTTTGGTGACATTACAACTGAAGGACTGCAAAGAGGTGCAGTCATCCTCGTGGAGGACTGAATCCAGGTACTCAAAAAGGAAGGTGAACATTCTGAAAAGTGAAAAGAGTGCAATCTCCTTTCTGTATTGGAAGGGTCGTCTTTTTAATAATTTTTCATGTTTATTTTTATTTATTTATTTATTTTTGGCTGTGCTGGGTCTTCCTTTGCTGTGCGCAGGCTTTCTCTAGTTGCAGCGAGCCGGGGCTACTCTCTAGTTGCGGTGCGTGGGCTTCTCATTGCTGTGGCTTCTGTTGTTGTAGAGCAGAGGCTCTACAGTGCACAGGCTTCAGTAGTTGCGGCTCATGGGCTCTAGAGCACAGGCTCAGTAATTGCGGTGCACGGGCTTAGCTGCCCCACGGTATGTGGGATCTTCCTGGATCGGGGACCGAACCTGTGTCTCTTGCATTAACAGGGGGATTCTTTACCAGTGAGCCAGCAGGGAAGCTGTAGAAAGATCATCTTTTTTTATTTTATTAATCTTTTTTTAAATTAATTTATTTTTTAATTGAAGGATAATTGCTTTACAGAATTTTGTTGTTTTCTGTCAGACATCAACATGAATCAGCCATAGATGTCCCTTCCCTCTTGGACCTCCCTCCCATCTCCCTCCCCATCCCACCCCTCTAGGTTGATACAGAGCCCATGTTTGAGTTCCCTGAGACTTACAGCAAATTCCCATTGCCTATCTACTTTACATATGGTAATATAAGTTTCCATGGTGCTCTCTCCATACATCTCTCCCTCTCCTCCCCTCTCCCCATGTCCATAAGTCTATTCTCTATGTCTGTTTCTTCACTGCTGCCTTGCAAACAAATTCATCAGTACCATCTTTCTAGATTCCATATATATGTATTGCTGCTGCTGCTGCTGCTAAATTGCTTCAGTCGTGTCCGACTCTGTGCGACCCCATAGACGGCAGCCCATGAGGCTCCCCCGTCCCTGGGATTCTCCAGGCAAGAACACTGGAGTGAGTTGCCATTTCCTTCTCCAATGCATGAAAGTGAAAAGTGAAAGTGAAGTCGCTCAGTCGTGTCCGACTCTTAGCAACCCCATGGAGGGCTGCAGTCCATGGAATTTCCGTCCGTGGAATTTCCCAGGCAAGAGTACTGGAGTGGGGTGCCATTGCCTTCTCCACATATGTGTTAGTATATGATATTTATCTTTCTGTTTCTGACTTACTTCACTCTGTATAATAGGCTCTAGGTTCATCCACCTCATTAGAACTGACTCAAATGCATTTCTTTTTATGGCTGAGTAATATTCCATTTGTATATGCACCACATATACTTCTTTATCCATTCATCTGTCAATGGACATCTAGGTTGCTTCCAGGTTTTAGCTATTGTAAATAGTGCTGCAGTGAACATTGGGGTGCATGTTCATTGTACATGTACATGTCTTTTTCAGTATTTGTTTCCTCATGGTATATGCCTAGGAGTGGAATAGAAGGATCATCTTAAGAGAGTAGAGGAGATGCCTGGACTTTGAGTTTAGGGATGAGTTTATGCCCTTAAAGAGTAAGAAAAACTCCTCAACATAAGTTCTCTGGATCACATCATCTCAGTGGTTCTCATCTGCCACTTGGAATTATTTGGAGACTTCAGAATTTAAAATGCTGTTGCCCAGGTTCACCTGAGATTGTTAAAGCCAAATCTCAGGGAAGAGGGGCTGAGCACTGGCATCTTTTTAAAATCCCCCCCAAGTGAGTAGCTAGTACTAAAAAACCAGTGAGCACCCCTGAGCTTCCCATATGTCACAACAACTGAAATTGTACCACAGAAGAGAGACAGCCATACTTTAAATTCCTCAGTGTAATAGAGGAACAAGAGTGTCAGTTACGTCACCCAGCCTTTAGGCTTATGTCTTAGAGGGCTTCTCTCTAAACCATCTGCCATCCTGATACAAGACAAAGGGAGCCAGATTTAGGTGAAGCTTTAATATCATTCCTTGACAAGACTCTTCTCTTCTTTTCTCAGGAATGCCCTCTCAGGATGCTGTACTTTCCCAAGAAGGAAACACAGAGAAGGAAATGAATGTTGGATCACAGACAGTCATGTCTCAGGTAAGTTCAGTTTTGTTTGTTTTTTTAATAACTTTATTTTTTGTTTTTGTTTTTGGCTGTGTTAGGTCTTTGTTGCTGTGGGGGCTCTTCTCCAGTTGTGGCAAGTGGGAGCCACTCTCTAGTTGCGGTGTGCAGGCTGCTCATTGCGATGGCTTCTCTTGTCACAGAGCATGGGCTCTAGGGAACATGGGCTCCGTAGTTGCAGCTCCCAGGCTCTAGAGCACAGGCTCAGTAGTTGCGGTGCACAGACTTAGTTGCTCCGAGGCATGTGGGATCTTCCCAGATCAGGAATCAAAGCCATGTCTCCAGCGTTGGCAGGCAGGTTCTTTACCACGGAGCCACCAGGGAAGCCCCAGGTAAGTTGTTTTCCTCTCCTCTGAAATGCCATGGTGGTTCGCAGAATGTAGGTACTTTTATTTTTCAGTTCTCAGAACTAAGCTCCCCAAGTCCAGAGCCCTTGAGATTCTTGTGACAGATGTGACATAGCTGAATGTGGTGTTTCCCACTCACCTTCCATACCTCTTTATAGCTCTTCTCTCCTTCAGCATTTTTATCAGCTGTAGATTCATGTCTGTCCTGGATGTTGTAAAGGCAACACAAGAAGCCGTAGACTATCTTTTAATAGTGCATGTGTGCGCGCTCAGTCGTGTCTGACTCTGTGACCCCATGGACTGTAGCCCACCAGGCTCCTCTGTCCATGGAATTTTCCAGGCAAGAATCCTAGAGTGGGTTGCCATTTCCTACTCCAGGGGATCTTCCCAACCCAGAGAGCAAACCCACATCTCCTGCATTTTCTATATTGGCAGGCGGATTCTTTAAATCACCCTTCCTTTAAACAGCTCACTAGAATTTAAACACTTGCCATTTAGTCTTCAAACAATGAACGATGCCCATGTCACTGACCACTTGGAGGTAATGGAATTAGTAATATACCTGAGGACCTCTGCTGCCACAATTTAATGTGGCATGGCAAATTAATGCCACAAATTAAGCCTGCCTCAGCATCAGTCCTTCCAGTGAATATTCAGGACTGATTTCTTTTAGAATTGACTGATTTGATCTCCTTGCTGTCCAAGGGACTCTCAGGAAAGTCTTCTCAAGCACCATAGTTAGAAGGCATCAATTCTTCAGCACTTAACATTCTTTATGGTCCAACTCTCACATCCGTACATGACTATTGGAAAAACCATAGCTTTGACTCTGTGGACCTTAGTCAGTGAAGTGATGTCTTTGCTTCTTAGTACAGTGTCTAGGTTTGTCATAGCTTTTCTTCTAAGGAACAAGCGTTGTTTAATAGCACACTCTATAATTTACCCAGTCATCATCTTTATTGTCTACTTTCCCCTGCTGACGTTTCATAAAGGAAGAGAATTTTAAACTCTCTTGTTCACTAGTGTATCTCAAGCCCTATAGGTGATACATAGGAAGCACTGAATAAATATTTGTTGAACAAATAGGAATTTTGCATATTATAAAGATCATATCTCAAACCAGTGGTGAAAAGATGGTCTATTCAATAATCAATGATATTTCTGTGGAGCCATGTGGAAAAAGGTAAAGTTGAATCCATACCTCATAGTTTACATCAGAACAGTCTTCAAATTGATCAAATATTTAAATATGAAAAACTAAGCCACAAAAGTTACACAAGAAAATAATTTGGGAATTCCTTTATAACTTACAACTGAGAATCTAGAAGCTGTAAAAGAAAAGATTAATGAGAAAGAGAGAGGGACAGAGGAGAGAGCAAAGGGCAGAAGACAGAAAGGAAAAGATTATTTTCAGAATCATAAAGGGCCTCCAGGAGAGTTAGTGGGGCCCTAAAGGACCTTTCACAGGACTTAAAGGATAATAAGGAAAATCTTGTCATGAGCCGAAGAAAGGGGACACTTGAAGAAGGAATTTTGGTCAATATTGTCACCTTCAGTAACAAGAAAAATAGGAACTATGCTTAATGGACTCAATGATATAGTTAAGGAGATTTTCAGGTAGAAGATTAGAAGTGCCAGCTGTCAGCTTCTGGCTGGTTAAAGTAAAATGCGAGAGGAAAAGATAAACTAGATAAAGAACCGTTACATATAAAGGAAACAGACATGAAAATATGCTCAACCTTGCTAATCATCAGGGAAATGCAAATCAAAACCACAGTGCGCTGTCTCTTCACACCTGTCAGAATGGCTGCCATCAAAAAGAACAAAATAACAAATTTTGACGAGGATATAGAGGAAAGAGAATCCTCATACACTGTTGCAATGTAAATTGGTGCAGCCACTATGGTAAACAGTATGGAGGTTTCTCAAAAAACTAAGAATAGAACTATCACATGACCCAGCAGTTCTACTCCTGGGTATATACCCCCCAAAAAAACTAAAACACAAATTCAGAAAGATACATGAAGCCCAGTGTTCCAAGAGGCATTATTTACAATTGCCAAGACATGGAAGCAACCTCAGTGTCCATGAAGAGATGAATGGATAAGGATGTGGTGTATGTATACAATGAAATTACTCCTCAGAAATAAAAGAGAATGAAATTTTGCTATTTGCAGCAACATGGATGAACTTGGAGGGCATTATGCTAAGTGACATAAGTCAGAGAAAGACAAATACTGTATGATATCACTTTTATGTGAAATCTGAAAAATACAACAAACTAGTGAATAAAACAGAAAGGAAGCTGACTTGCAGATATAGAGAGCAAACTAGTGAGAACCAGTGGGAAGAGAGAATAGGGGAGGGGCAATACAAGAAGTAGGGGATTAAGAGGTACAAACTATTATGTATAAAGTAAGCTACAAGGTTCTACAATACAGGGAATATAGCCAATATTTTATAATAACTATAAATGGAATATAACCTTTAAAATTTGCGAACCATTATATTGAACACCTGTAACTTAAATAATATTGTACATCAACAGTATTTCAATTTTTTAAAACGTCAAAAAAATATATATATAAAGGAGCCAGAAATTACTGAGTTTGAAAATAAAACTGTTTCTCATTCACACCTCTCAACATGTGCCCAGCTCAGCTACATTATAGAATTGCTGTGAAATGCTGTTTACTTGAATGGAAGTGTGTGTGGCAGTTATTTCTATGAGTTTCCCACCACTTTGAGTTTGTGAAGGATAAAGGGTGGGGCCAAATACCTATTTCTTCAGCTCACAGAAAGAAAAATAGAAGGCTTTCAAGGAACCATACCTGAGGAACTATGCTCCAAGAGCCTCATCTGCCTGTGGACCTGGTGTAGATGATAAGATCCCAGACTTCAAATTGATGCCATAACGGCATCAAACGTCGGGGTCTTGAGGAAGATGAGTGAAATTTGCATGAGGAAGGGATGTGAATATTTACCTTCAGAGGGTAAACAGTAGCAGGTTGTATTTTCTGAAAATGGCACAATTTCTCCCATTCCATAGGCTCCTCTTATACTGATTTAACTACTCTTATCAGGAGAGGTGTGATTGTGTTCCTTTCCCTTCGATCTGGCTTGTGACTGTGGTGGAACTGAAACCACGTGACTCTTGAGGCTGGATGAAGAAAGATGGTTCTCTTGGGAATTTTGCATTTGGCATCCAGCTACCATGCCATGAGGAAGCCCAGGCAGCCTGTGGACAGGTTTGTATGGAGAGGACCGAAGGCACCTGGCCGAGCTCCCAACTTTCAGCCAGCACCGACTTGCCAGCCACATGAATGAGCCTCTTAAAAAGTGAATCTTACAGCCCAAAGTTGAGCCTCCCAGCTGAAACAAAATGGAACAAAGATGAGCTACTCCTGCTGAATTCCTGCCCATGTTACAGATTCTGTGAATAAAATAAATGATTGTTATTGTTATGAGCCACTAAATTTGGAGGTGGTTTGTTATACAGCAATGGATAATGACACAATTGATACCACCCCTACAGAAGTCAGCTTGACAATATGTGTCAAAATTGCAGATTCATATACTCTTTTGCCAGACATCTAGTGGGGAATGGATTCTAGAGATAGACTTATATACAACAGCAAAATAATATACTTTCAAGATATTTCATTGCAGCATGATTTATAGTAACAAGAGAGTAGAAAATAGCTAAAATGTCTGTTAGTAGACTGGTTACATAAATTGTGGGACAGTCGCACAATACCACACAGCTATTAAAAAAAAAAAAAAAAAGGGGGAGGAAGAAATCTATGAACTGATGTGGAGGGATTTCCAGTATAAAGTGTTCAGTGAAAAAAATTAGAAGCAAAAGATTACCTATAATATGCTACTTTGTACAAGAAAGAAGGGGAAACAAAAATATATAAATGTATCAAATGCTTGTTTGAGGGAAAAGAGACCTTGAAAGGATAAACTTAGATCTAATGAGATTGGTTACTTGTAAGACTTAGATGGAAAAGGGGTGAAAAAGAGGGAATGGAGGTGGGCAGTATGCAAGGAGGGCTTAAAATTGAAAATAAACAGAAATAAGTGAGCCCAACTGTATTTCAAATTACTGATATAACCACACTGAAAAGGCGTTAACTTTTGAAACGAAATCATTACTTGTACTCTATGTCCTCAGGCTAAAAGCAAAACAATTCTCAACACTGAACTCTCATTTGTAGGCTTGTTCTGTGCAGAAGCATGTTCCCTGGTAGCTCAGCTGGTGAATAATCCACCAGCAATGCAGGAGACTCCAGTTCAATTCTTGGGTTGGGAAGATCCCCTGGAGGAGGGATAGGCTCCAGTATTCTTGGGCTTCCCTGGTGGCTCAGACTGTGAAGAATCTGCCTGCAATACTGGAGACCTGGGTTCAATCTCTGGGTTGGGAAGATCCCCTGGAGGAGGGCAAGGCAACCCACTCCAGTATTCTTGCCTGGAGAATCCCCATGAACAGAGCAGCCTGGTGGGCTACAGTCCTTGGGGTTGCAAAGAGTTGGACACGACTGAGCAACTAAGCACAGCACATGTGTTAGCAATACCAAAACCACTTTCTTTACAATCTAGGATTGAGCAAATAAGTAAACACATTGTCCATAATTTTGTTGTTATTGTTTAGTCACTCAGTTCAGTTCAGTTGTATCTGACTCTTTGTGACCTCATGGACTGCAGCACGCCAGACTTCCCTGTCCATCACCAACTTCCAGAGCTTGCTCAAGTTCATGTCCATCGAATTGGTGATGCCATCCAACCATCTCATCCTTTGTCATCCCCTTCTCCTCCTGCCTTCAGTCTTTCCCAGCATCAGGGTCTTTTCCAGTGAGTCAGTTCTTCGCATCAGGTGGCCAAAGTATTGGAGTTTCAGCTTCAGCATCAGTCTTTCCAATGAATATTCAGGACTGATTTCCTTTAGGCTTGACTGGTTGGATCTCCTTGCAGTCCAAGGGACTCTCACGAGTCTTCTCCAACACCATAGTTCAAAAGCATCAGTTCTTCAGCACTCAGCTTTCTTTATGGTCCAACTCTCACATCCATACATGACTACTGGAAAAACCATAGCTTTGACTAGATGGGGGCTTCCCTGATCGCTCAGTTGGTAAAGAATCTGCCTGCAATGCAGGAAACCCCAGTTCGACTCCTGCGTTGAGAAGATCCGCTGAAGGGAATGGCCACTTACTCCAGTATTCTTGTCTGGAGAATTCCATGGACTGTATAGTTCATGGGGTTGCAAAGTGTCAGACATGACTGAGTGACTTTCACTTTTCACTTTGACTAGATGGGCCTTTGTCAGCAAAATAATGTGTCTTTTCATAGCTTTTCTTCCAAGGAGCAAGCATCTTTTAATTTCTTGGCTGCAGTCACCATCTGCAGTGATTTTGGAGCCCAAGAAAATAAAGTCTCTCACTGTCTCCATTATTTCCCATCTATTTGCCATGAAGTGATGGGACTGGATGCCATGATCTTAGTTTTTTAAATGTTAAGTTTTAAGCCAGCTTTTTCACTCTCCTCTTTCACTTTCATCAAGAGGCTCTTTAGTTCCTGTTTGCTTTCTGCCATTAGGGTGGTATCATCTGCATATCTGAGATTATTGATATTTTTCCCAGCAGTCTTGATTCCAGCTTGTGCTTCATCCAGCCTGGCATTTCATATGATCTGCTCTGCTCTGTTTATTTATAAGTTAAATAAACAGGGTGACCATATACAGCCTTGATATACTTCTTTCCCAATTTGGAACCAGTCCATTGTTTCATGTCCAGTTCTCACTGTTGCTTCTTGACCTGCATACAGATTTCTCAGGAGGCAAGTAAGGTGGTCTGGTATTCCCATGTCTTGAAGAATTTTCCACAGTTTATTGTGATCCACAGAGTCCAAGGCTTTCGCATAGTCAATGAAGCAAAAGTAGATGTTTTTCTGGAATTCTCTTGAAGGGAATTATAAGATCAGAGAGATATGGGTCAGAGAAGGGAATTACAGATATGAGAAGAGAGGATAGAATGAACCCTGCTATGTTGGATTAAATTTAGAGATACCAGTATGGACCCATGGTGTTTTGTTTTTTTTTAACCAGTCGGACACAACTGAGCGACCTCACTTTCCCTTTTCATTTTCATGCATTGGAGAAGGAAATGGCAACCCACTCCAGTGTTCTTGCCTGGAGAATCCCAGGGACGGTGGAGCCTGCTGGGCTGTCGTCTAGGGGGTCACACAGAGTCGGACACGACTGAAGTGACTTAGCAGCAGCAGCAGCAGCAGTCACTCTCTTGACCTGTGGGTTTTAATAAATATCAGTAAATATAGGGTTGGATATGGAGTTGTGTGTGTATACGTTCAGTTCAGTTCAGTCGTGTCCGACTCTTTGCGACCCCATGAATCGCAGCATGCCAGGCCTCCCTGTTCATTACCATCTC
This sequence comes from Cephalophus harveyi, assembly GCA_006410635.1. Lineage (NCBI taxonomy): Eukaryota > Metazoa > Chordata > Mammalia > Artiodactyla > Bovidae > Cephalophus > Cephalophus harveyi. The sequence continues at coordinate 301,180 of SJYT01071654.1, forward strand.
TCAGAGTTCACTCAGACTCACATCCATCGAGTCCGTGATGCCATCCAGCCATCTCATCCTCGGTCGTCCCCTTCTCCTCCTGCCCCCAATCCCTCCCAGCATCAGAGTCTTTTCCAATGAGTCAACTCTTCGCATGAGGTGGCCAAAGTACTGGAGTTTCAGCTTTAGCATCATTCCTTCCAGAGAAATCCCAGGGTTGATCACTATATATATTCCCCTCTTTCCTAGATATGACCCCTGAGAGGGCCTAGAAGAAATGGTACTCCAGTAGCACTGGATGCAGCTAGTGCCCAGATCTTGGAGTCTAAGTGCCATTTTTCATTAAAGGGAACCAGGCATAGCACTTAAGGATTTGACCAACAGAGCAGAACATGACAGACTGCCTCCCTGTACCAGCTGCGGAAGCAGAGCAGGTCAGTATTTTACCACTAGAAGGAGTCAGGGATCCTTTGTCTACTGTACCACCTTTGACTCTTCCCCTAAGGGCCCCTGTAAAGGCAAAACAAAAACGGTTTCTGGCTGAGCAGGGATATACTTGATGTTTCAGGAATCACTGACATTCCAGGACGTGGCTGTGGACTTCACCAGAGAAGAGTGGGACCAGCTGTACCCTGCTCAGAAGAACCTCTACCGAGATGTGATGCTTGAAAACTATAGGAATCTGGTTGCACTGGGTAAGGAGGGCATCTCTGTAAGTCGTGTCTGATTCTTTGGGACCCCATGGACTTCAGCACGCCAGGCTCCTCTGTCCTTTACTATCTCCCAGAGTTTTCTCATATTCATGTCCATTGAGTCATTGATGCTGCCTGACCATCTCATCCTCTGTTGCCCCCTTCTCCATTTCTTTTCAGTCTTTCCCAACATCAGGGTCTTTTCCCGTTAATCAACTCTTCTCATCAAGTGCCTATAGTATTAGAGCTTCAGCTTCAGCAGTAGCAGTCCTTCCAGTGAATATTCTGGGTTGATTTCCTTTAGGATTGACTGGTTTGATCTCCTTGCAGTCCAAGAGATTTTCAAGAGTCTTCTTCAGCAACACAGTTAGAAAGCATGAGGCCAGGATGGAAGAAAGCCAATCAGTTGGAGACAAGAGACCTCTGTTTCCTGCTTTCTCCTCTGGTGAAATGTGTTGACTTTGAGATGGGTAGCTTTATTTTGCTGCCTCAGAAGCCTCCCCTTTCCAAATCCAAAGACCCAAAAGATAAAAAAAGTTTGGAAATGAGTTCTGAGATTTTTGTTCCCTATGTAAAATTCTAAGATACACATTTTCCTCTTGAACAGGGCATCAACTGTATAAGCCAGAGGTGATCACTCAGTTGGAGCAGGAGGAACAGTGGATGATGGGAAGAGTCAGCCCACCAGACACTCATCCAGGTGAGAAGAGAACATTTGAGTATTTGTGACTCAGTAAAGGAAAATAGTCACTTTTGAGATACTTAATGGAGTGTGCTCTGAACATCTCCCTCTGGGATTTAAAGGATATCAAGGCATTTTTAATGGATTTGGTCCTTGGGTTGGGACGATCCCCTGGAGAAGGAAATGGAAACCCACTCCAGTATTCTTGCCTGGGAAATTTCATGGACAAAGGAGCCTGGCAGGCTACAGTCCACGGGGTCCGAAAGAGTTGGACATGACTTAGCGACTAAACAGCAGCCACAGCAGAGGCCTTTTAAAGATTTCAGTTCATATTTGACATTTTTCCAACGTAGAAATGACTATTTTTTTTCTGATTAAACTATTTTAAATTTTTTTATTTTTTTTAATAATTTAAAAAAATTTAAATTTTTTAAATTACTATCTTAAATTTTTAAAATAGTAAGTATATATATATTTTGTCTGATATATACTTACTATTTTAAAAATTTGCACAACACAAAAATTATTTTGAAAGTTTTAGTTTGTTCATAAATACCTTGATATTACAAATCTCCACAAAGCACTTTCTTACTATTTTTTTGTTTATACATCCTTTCAGGATTCTTTAAATCTTTTTCTTTTCCATACCAAAAACCCTCTACCATTTTTACCTATTTTTCATTTTTTTTTCTTTTTATTATCAAACGTGTTAAAGTTGTCTAAAATCCGTAGCCTTGGTTCTCAGTCTCTTGTTCACCTTTGTGATAGGATCCCTGTCATACCTGTGTTACTAAAATTTTATTCTTGGATATTACCACTAACTTCCTTCCAGTTAAGTCCAGTGACTAAAACAAACCACCATTATCACGTTCTATGATCATGTTGCATTTGACTGTATTGACTTGACTCTTGAAAATTGTCTCGCACCTTGGCTTTCACACCATTCTTGCCTCTTGTAGCCTCTCTGCTGTCTCCCAATCTATTCTTTTTTTTAATTTATTTATTTTTAATAAATTAGCAAGGGTAAAGCAAGGGCAATTGCTTTAATAAAGCAAGGGTAATTTGATAAACAAGGGTAATTGTTTTACAGCATTGTGTTTGTTTCTGCCATACGTCAACATGAATCTATCATAGCTATCCTACCTGCTCTTTTAAATACTTTCTCTCACTCTTTATTCTTCTTAAGGCACATACTTCTTATGGACTTGGTGTTCATTCTTTAGTACTGTGCTTTTAAGTAGCTTCTCTATGTCATTTTTCCATTTCTAGCCTCAGTAGTTCCATACATTCTCTTCCCAGAGTTTAGATTATATTTTTGTTTATGAATGTCATACTGTCACTTTAATCAAGTATTTCAAACCTTCAAATCTATTGACTCTCTACTCCTTTAAACCATCCTACTAAGTGAGACTTCTTGACCAAAAAAAAAAAACCCAAAACTCCTAAATCTTAGCTCCTTTTTGTGGGCATACCGCCTGGTTATATTAGGAAACAGTGGACTGATGGGTATGCGCCAGATACCAAGTCATTAAGCCAGGTTAATGTACCCCATCTTGATTCTTTGCTCAGACACCTTGTTTCATCATTTGGGCTTGGTTTTCTGTCATTCAAACTTGAGCTTTCTGAAGCTGACTCAGACTCAGTTGTCTTTCTTGCTTATAGTGCTCTCGGTTATCTTAGGTAGGAAACCTTATTCCTTTTTCAGCCTCATTGGACCTAAATTTTTAGCCTGACAGGTGCTGCACTCCAGTGCTCTAAACCCTGTTTAGAGGCTGATAATTAAAACAGTTTGTCAAGAACCCCTAAGCACTTTTCCTGACAATGATGAGTAACATTATTTTCACAAAGCTTCCTATCCTGGAACCTGGAGAATAGGAAACTAAAGAAGGAAAATGAAAAACTCCCTTTTCAGGCAAATTGCCAGTGTAGGTGCCCACACAGAAACCTGAGCTGTTCTTTCCCACAGGTACATATGCTGCCATGTGAAGGAGCCATACTGTCTCCCATTGTGTCCCTGCCCAAAGACTCCCAACTCAAGAAAATAATTACTACACTCAAGAAAATTTCCAGGTAATTCCCTGGCAGTTCAGTGGTTAGGGCTCAGGGCTTTCACTGACAGGGCCCAGGTTCAGTCCCTGGTTTGGAATTTAAGATCCTGCAAGCTGTGCATCATAACCAGAATAGAAAAGAAATTTCTAGACTTCATTATCTGCTGTACCTGGGTGGTCAAGGCTTTTGGTCCACAGATGAGGTTGAATAAGTGGTTTCTTTGTATCCTCCTTGTCAGGGCAGGCAGCCTAGCAGTGTCCTCCAAGGAGACTGCTTGCATTTTTGCATTTTCCTGTGAGACACAATCAATTGTTTCTCTTACAAGGATGTGGTAAAATGTTTCTGTTGATGGAGGAACTGAGATAGAATGATCTGGCTTGTGCAACCTCATTCTGATGTGCCCTCTGGGGTATTGCTTGTCTCATTGTCTTTGACATTAGCTGATGTCTATTTAATATCTAGAAATTCTCTTCCTAGCTAAGGTGAGACATGGAAAATGTCTGATGGATCTAGCAATGAAAAGGTTAGGAATGATTAATGAGAGAAGTGACAGGGGAGTAATTAACAAAACAGTCAGTTTATATGTTGCTGAGTAAACAGGGTTTAAAAAAAAAGGTAGAGCTAGTAGTTGGACTTCCCTAACAGTCCAGTGGTTAAGCTTCCACACTCCCAGTCCAGGGGGTGTGGGTTTGATCCCTGGTCAGGGAACATGCTGCTGGTACAGCCAAAAACTAAAAAACAGTATAGCTAGTACATATATGGTACTTCTTACAAGAAGCTCAAATGAGAAGGTGAAGCAAAGAAAGAGGGTGACTGCTAGACTAGAAAGAAAGTGAAAGTGAAAGTGGATCAGTTGTATCCTATTCTTTACGACCCCATGGACTATACAGTCCATGAAATTCGCCAAGCCTGAATACTGGAGTGGGTAGCCATTCCCTTCTCCAGGGGATCTTCCCAACCCAGGGATTGAACCCAGGTCTCCCACATTGCAGGCAGATTATTTACCAGCTGAACCAGGTAGCTAGACTAGAAGATAGTGTCAAAACAGGATCATTCTAAGCAGGAATGATTCCAGCTTGTTTAGTCCATGAAATTCGCCAAGCCTGAATACTGGAGTGGGTAGCCATTCCCTTCTCCAGGGGATCTTCCCAACCCAGGGATTGAACCCAGGTCTCCCACATTGCAGGCAGATTATTTACCAGCTGAACCAGGTAGCTAGACTAGAAGATAGTGTCAAAACAGGATCATTCTAAGCAGGAATGATTCCAGCTTGTTTAAAGTGCTGAATGGAAGGGGTCAGGGAGAGTGTAAGTAGAAAATAGAAAAGATGGGGCAAGGTTCTAAAAAAATGGGAGTGGGATTAGAGACAAGGAAATTAGGGTAACCTCCACTTGCTGCATGAGCTACAGTTCGTGGGGTTGAAAGGAGATGGACACAACTCAGCAACTAATACAATACTTGCCACAGCTAGAAAAAGCCCACATGCAGCAATGAACACCCAGCACAGGTGAAAATTTAGTATTAGTTTTATCATTTTAAACAAAAGTTTAAAATAGGAAGAAATACTTTTGAAATAAACAGATAGTGGGCACTACAATAGAATAATCCACAGGTGAGATTGAGGAGGTCCCGGACTTGGCCCTGTGTTCTCTAAGCACAGTCTTTTCTGTCTCCCACCTCTGAACACAGACTTTCTTCTGATATTTCTTATTCTCCTTTCTGTTTTCTCCCAATTATATATATTCCTGATAGATCTCTTCTTTTTATGATTACCACTCATATTTTAAAATTTCTCCCTGCTCACTGCTTCTTGTCATCCTCTTATAGTCTTTCTCTTTGTTACATGGCTTTATTTCAAAACTTTCAATACCACATTTTCATTGTCTGCACTACTGTCAGTTTCATTTGGTGATATACTATGCAACAGTTTCTTTTTCAGACAGAGAATACTGAAGTGTTTATATGTTCTGAATTTCTTTTAGATGGGGAGAATAGACCAGAAATTAAAAAATCAAACCATAATATTTCTGACAAAAATCAAACCCATGACATGATAATGGAGAGACTAACAGGAGACAGTTTCTGGTACTCCATCTTAGGTGGACTCTGGGATTTTGATTACCAGTTAGAATTCAACCAAGAAAACCAGCAGAGATACTTAGGACAAGTATCTTTTACCCACAAAAAGATCACACAGGAGAGAGGCCTTGAATGTAGTAGACTTGGGGAAAACTATAATCTGAACTCAAACCTTCTTATGCAACAGAGAATTCCTTCAATGAAAATACCCCTTAATTCTGACACACAAGGAAATAGCATCAAACGTAATTCAGACCTGATTTACTATCAGGGAAACTACATAAGAGAAAATCCTTATGAATATAATGAATGTGGAAAAATCTTCAATCAACATCTTCTTCTTACCAGTCATATTCATACTGAAGGGAAACACAGTGAATGCAGGGAGGCCTTCAGCCAGAACTCATCTCTTACTCAACCTCAGATGGTCCTCACAGGAGAGAAACCCTATAAGTGTGATGAATGTGGGAAAAGATTCAGCCAGAGAATACACCTTATTCAACATCAGAGAATTCACACGGGAGAAAAACCTTTTATATGCAATGAATGTGGGAAAGCCTTCCGTCAACATTCATCGTTTACTCAGCATCTGAGAATTCATACTGGAGAGAAGCCCTATAAATGTAGTCAGTGTGGTAAAGCCTTTAGCCGGATCACATCCCTTACTGAACATCATAGACTTCACACTGGAGAAAAACCTTATGAATGTAGTTTTTGTGGGAAAGCCTTCAGCCAGAGGACACATCTTAATCAGCATGAAAGAACTCACACAGGAGAGAAACCTTATAAATGTAATGAATGTGAAAAAGCCTTCAGCCAGAGTGCACACCTTAATCAACATAGGAAAATCCACACGCGGGAGAAATTGTGTGAATATAATAAATGTGAGAAAACCTTAAGCCACAGTCCTTCCCTTACTCCACAGCACATAACTCAGAATTTTTAGCTTTGTCCTGATGCAGGTGGTGGCGGTAGTAAGGGAATCATATGAATATATAAATATAGGAAAATTGGGGTTAGACATTTTCATCCTGTTCAATATCAGATTATTCATAGTGGGGAGAAAGCTTATAAATAAACTTTTAAAGCATAGAAGGCAAATAAATTTAGACCTTAAATTTAGCATATTATATTCCCAAGAGAAGTTAGTTATACATAATGAAAATAATTTATTTTATAAACAAGATTGTATTAGGAGTCATGTTCCAAAATTTTTTTAATGACCAGATATCCTGTAGGCAATGACCTATCATTATTCCCTTGTGATTTTTATAGCATACAGTTTTTAAATTATATAAACATTAATTAATTGCTGTCTCTTATACACATCTAGCTTGTTTCAAGTGCTGAATGGAAGGGGTCAGGGAGAGTGATACAGTTTTTAAATTATATAAACATTAATTAATTGAGGCTATTGTGTAGTATAACCAGTCGCATAAATTTCAAATAAATAGAAAAGAGCAATATTTCTCAAAGTCATTTGTGTGTATCCTTTACCAATTTTATCATACTTAATGTTTACTTAATATTTTTAATAGGACTCAGGGTTTTTAGCCTTGTCCTAGGAAATATTATTTATGGAGATGGTGAGTTTTATATGCTAAATAATATTCTAATTTCCATCAAAATAAATATATAATTTTGAAGTTGAAAATATTCATTGGTGTACCATCTAAGTCTTCTGTACCATCGTTTGAGAAGCCATGAGGTAGGATATGGCAATAATAATATTGTTTTTTAGGAATCCTTCCATTATTTTCATCAAACAGGTCCTGGGATCTCTAAGATTAGTCTTAGAGGAGACTGAGGGTCATACTGATGTACTTTGAAAAGTGATTCAGAGAAATCTACTTTTCTATCCTGTTACTGTAGTTTTAAATTTCCCTATGGCAAATGTATATTTTTGAATCAAAATTGTTATTTCTGTTACATTTGCAGGTTTAAATAGAGAGGAGGTTTTATTTTATACTGACAGGGACTTTATAAGAATCCCTTCACCTGTCTGCATCACTGTGGAAGTCAGAAGTAGGGGCTGGACCAGAGGGTAAGCGGTGGTGCCACGCTGAGGCAAAGAACCAGGAAAGAGCCTTATTGGTTTATATAAACAACTAAGGAAGCGTAGGGCCTTCCCAGGTGGCTCAGTGGAAATGAATCCACGTGCCAATGCAGGAGCTGTGGGTTCGATCCCTGGGTTGGGAAGATCCCCTGGAGAAGGGAACCCACTCCAGTATTCTTGCCTGGAGAATTCCATGGAGAGAGGAGCCTGGTGGGCTACAGTTCATAGGGTTGCAAAGAGTCGGAGATGATTGAGAACACATGCAAGTAAGTGTTACTATTTTGTTTAATAATTCACTTTATTTATTGAAGTATATTTATGTACCACCGTTTTCCAAAAGGAATTTAAGGTGGTTAAATTTTATGATCACTGCCTTGTTAGACAGAAATCGCAGTTTGATGTTACAAAGCATTGTAAATATAAACCGTCATAAACCATGAATAGCTACATCTAGGGAGCTGCTTGTTTCTGGGCTTTTTGTTTTTCTCTTGGTCTTCTCAGTCTTGGCTGAAAAAACCATGAGGCCAAGTTGGAACCCAGTCCCCTTGCTTTTTTTTTTTTCTTTTTTTTCCTTCCCTAGTCCCCTTGCTTTCTCACCTTTCTTCTAACATATCTCCTAGCTAAAGACTTCCCCATCTCTTTATTCCTGTGAGAGACTAGATATCATAGGCCTTAAGTCAAAGCTGGAATGATGTAAATTTTTTTTTAAAAATTAAAACACTAAAAACCAAGAAAGTAATGAAATGATTTCATTTCATTGTGGAAGTTAAACTTTTCAAGTACATTTTTGTCCCACACATCAGTGGATGAAATAGTTAATAAAACCCTGAGATACCGGAGTGAGGGAGGATTTCCAGTAATATCATGTTTAAATACCTGTGTAATGGAGATCAATTTTTAAGACAGATAAGTTCTGAAAGTGTCTCTTCACCAAAGGGAGTAACATGTAAGATTTATTTGCCCTAAAGAGGCAGAGTATAGAGCTCTCAGGTTTCAGGAAGAGACAGTGAGGCAAGATGAAGTCTCAGACAGCAGAGGTATAGGTTAAAAGAAGTAATGATTAATTACAGTTGGTGAAGCCTTTGATCAAAGTATGCAACCAAGAAAAAAAACCTGAATAATCCACAAAGAGTGCTAAAGGCTTCAACAGAAGGCAGTGTATCTGACACAGGGAAAGGAGAGCAGGGAAAGGATTTTCAGAAGAAGATAAGCAGAATTTGGACAATTTCAGAAAAGAGGAGTCTGAACTGAAGGAGACCAGTCAGCCATGGATTTTCACCAATTCTTCATAAAATTAGAATCTATTATCTATCCTTAGGGTCATAAATGATTATGCTTATGTTAACTGTACAGTAAACTATGTCATTCTGGTGTGAATTCATTCTCATCCTTTGTTATCTTCAACATGTTCTAATTTAAGTGAATCCTAAGTGTATTTATTACATCAAAATTCTAGGGAATCATAGGAGTGGTTTACTCACTCAGAAATCTAACGTTATGACTTATTTCTGTCTAGGAGGGCAAGATAGTATCCTTTTACATATGTTAATTCATTTGGTCCCTCCAACCAGGTGATGTTGCCTTTCTTATATGAAAAGAGATACTGAAGCTTAGACATGATAATAAGCGATAATTATTCAGAGTTTCTCAGACTGGAATGTCACTAGAACATGGATCGTCTTACTCCTAATCCAGTGGATAAAAACAGTGCCTGGAACAGTGTTTTATAGCACTCTGAAAACATTTGATAAATGTATTAATTTAATAAAATGAGTTGCTGCTCAATACCAAAATTTGTATGACTCTCTTTCTCAGAATCTCAGAGTAAAAAAGATTATCGTGTTGATAGATTCTCTTATGTCCAAAGGGCTTAAGGGCTGGGAGAAAAATACTCATTTGGATTTTGGTTAATTTTCAATTTATTAATTTAAGAAACCAAACGGCATTCCTTAAGTAGCCGACATTCCTCTAATTATTCATAAATGTGCAAATAATAAATACTTAAGAATTTCTAAAATGAGATATCCTTATTCTTGTAAATACTGATCAGATTTAAATACATCGAAACATTTCATTAAAGTCGCAGACCTAAAATTTCAAATATTATTAAGTGCCTTAAACACATTAAGAAACAGGTAAGAGGTACCCAGAATATAAAAAATAATTATACCAAAACTAGTTATAAAAATGTTGGACTTTCCTGACAGTTCGGTGGTTAAGACTCTGAGCTCCCAATGCAGGGGACCTGGGTTCCATCCCTGGTCAGGGAACTAGACCCCATATGCCACCCCATATGAACTAAAGAGTTCATATGCCACAGCTAAGACCCAGCAATGCTAAATAATATTTTTAAAAATCATAAAAAAAAAATTTTAAAGGGAAACAACCTTAGTAGTATCTGATGAATGGAAAAGGGAAATGTTATATATACATATACACAAAATACTATATATATATATTTTTTACATTATAGATGTATGTGTGTGTATATGTAAATACAAATTCCATCGCTTTATATATACAAAATGAGCCTTCCTTGGTGGTTCAGTGGTAAAGAATCTGCCTGCCAACACAGGAGACATGGGTTTGACCCCTGGTCTGGGAAGATACCCTGGAGAAGGAAATAGCAAGCCACTCCAATATTCTTGCCTGGGAAATCCCACGGACAGTGGAGCCTGGTGGTCTACAGTCCATGGGGTCACAAAGAGCTGGACACAACTTAGCAACTAAACAACATCAACAACATATACAAAATACCATAGACTGATAAGTGTCTGACTCCTTGTGGCCCCATGGACTGTAGCCTACCAGGCTCCTCTGTCCGTGGGATTCTTCAGGCAAGACTACTGGAGTGGGTTGCCATGCCCTTCTCCAAGGGATCTTCCTGACCCAGGGATCAAACCATGTCTCTTCGGTCACCTGCATTGGCAGGTGGGTTATTTACCACTGAGCAACTTCACTTTCACTTTTCACTTTCATGCATTGGAGAAGGAAATGGCAACCCACTCCAGTGTTCTTGCCTGGAGAAACCCAGGGACCGGGGAGCCTGGTGGGCTGCCATCTATGGGGTTGCATAGAGTCGGACACGACTGAAGCAACTTGGCGGCACCAGCAGCAGTGCCACCTGGAACCATAGACTGAGTGGTTTACAAAAGCAGAAATTAATTGCATACAGTTCTGGAGGCTGGGAAATCCAAGATCAAGGTGCCAAAAGATCTGTGTTAGTAGGGACCCATTTCCTGGTGCCCTCACACAGTAGAAGGAAGTTTTCTTGGAGTCCTTTTATAAAAGAGATTGAATCCCATTCGTGAGGGCAAAACCTAATCACTTCCTCAAAGCCCCATCTCCTAATATCTTCACCATGGGGGTCAGGATCCAAAATAAAAATCCTGGAAGGATACAAACATAACAGTGACCATGAAGAGAAATAGACGAGAAGAATGGGTTGAGGGAGAGCAGAGGGAAGAGAGAGGAAGATTGAATATGAGAATGAATGCTGGGTTGGGGGCTGATGGCTGAGAAGTTTATCAAATATGGGTATCTTTTAGTCTTTTCGAAAAAGCATCTAATTTGTGTCTTACCCCATGAATGATTGCATGTTGTTTTCCGAGTGCCAACTTCTTTATAGGTTAATTTTCTGTTGGTGCAAGCAGCAGAATTGACTCTTCAGAACACCTCCACCAGGATCCATTATCCCCAGTCACCTCCCATTCTCCCATCAGAGCACTCAAGATTCATATTCCTGGAAGGTAATCTGATTGGTCCAACTTGGGCTTTGTGCTAAATGAAGACAGAACATATTGATTGGCAGACCCATTGAGGGTGTTGTAAGGCAAGCAGAGAAAAAGAAAGTGAGATGGGCATTCAGGCAGAGAAAGATTTATTATAGAAAGAAAGAAAGAAAGTGACTGGCCTTAGAGAGAAACCAGTGCCCTCCCTTTACAGCCTACCCTTCTTATACCCTATCAATGGGAAATTGTTCCCTGCAGGGAGGGGGCCTCAGTTTATCTTTAGCCCACAGATGGGGTCTTGTGGTCATGTAGTGAAGGGGTCTCATGGTCGGTCAGATGGTCATGTAGTCGAAGGAGTCTCATGGTCAGGTGGTCATGTAATCTTGAGAAACTGGCACCAGCAGGGAGAAACAGGGTATCACCTTAAGGAAAAAACAGGATGCCCACCAGGGCAATGTGGCCACTGTGACTTCATCCCTTGTTTGTCAGGTCACGATGATGGGCCATATTTTAACTATATGTTATGATCCCCTTGTGAACCCTAACATTCCAGCCTTTTTGATATAGGATATGGGCCAAAGCCCCCTCAAGAAAATTAGAGATACCAAGGGAACATTTCATGCAAAGATGGGCTCGATAAAGGACAGAAATGGTATTGACCTAACAGAAGCAGAAGATATTAAGAAGAAGTGGCAAGAATACACAGAAGAACTGTACAAAAAAGATCTTCATGACCAAGATAATAACAATGGTGTGATCACTCACCTACAGCCAGACATCCTGGAACGTGAAGACAAGTGGGCCTTAGAAAGCATCACTATGAACAAAGCTAGTGGAGGTGATGGAATTCCAGTTGAGGTATTTCAAATCCTGAAAGATGCTGTGAAAGTGCTACACTCAATATGCCAGCAAATTTGGAAAACTCAGCAGTGGCCACAGGACTGGAAAAGGTCAGTTTTCATTCCAGTCCCAAAGAAAGGCAATGCCAAAGAATGCTCAAACTACCGCACAGTTGCACTCATCTCACACGTTAGTAAAGTAATGTTCAAAATTCTCCAAGCCAGGCCTCAGCAATATGTTAACCGTGAACTTCCAGATGTTCAAGCTGGTTTTAGAAAAGGCAGAGGAACCAGAGATCAAATTGCCAACATCCTCTGGATCATAGAAAAAGCAAGAGAGTTCCAGAAAACATCTATTTCTGCTTTATTGACTATGCCAAAGCCTTTGACTGTGTGGATCACAATAAACTGTGGAAAATTCTGAAAGAGATGGGAATACCAGACCACCTGACCTGCCTCTTGAGAAATCTGTATGCAGGTCAGGAAGCAACAGTTAGAACTGGACATGGAACAACAGACTGGTTCCAAATAGGAAAAGGAGTATGTCAAAGCTGTATATTGTCACCCTGCTTATTTAACTTACATGCAGAGTACATCATGAGAAACACTGGGCTGGAAGAAACACAAGCTGGAATCAAGATTGTTGGGAGAAATATCAATAACCTCAGATATGCAGATGACACCACCCTTATGGCAGAAAGTGAAGAGGAACTAAAAAGCCTCTTGATGAAAGTGAAAGAGGAGAGCGAAAAAGTTGGCTTAAAGCTCAACATTCAGAAAACGAAGATCATGGCATCTGGTCCCATCACTTCATGGGAAATAGTTGGGGAAACAGTGGAAACAGTGTCAGACTTTATTTTTGGGGGCTCCAAAATCACTGCTGATGGTGACTGCAGCCATGAAATTGGAAGACGCTTACTCCTTGGAGGAAAAGTTATGTCCAACCTAGATAGCATTTTCAGAAGCAGAGATATTACTTTGACGACTAAGGTCCGTCTAGTCCAGGCTATGGTTTTTCCTGTGGTCATGTATGGATGTGAGAGTTGGACTGTGAAGAAGGCTGAGTGCCGAAGAATTGATGCTTTTGAACTGTGATGCTTTTGAACTGTGCTGCAATTCCTAGGGTCACAAAGAGTCGGACACGACTAGCAACTGAACTGAACTGAACTGATGGGCCAAAGTCAGTCTTCTGTATCTGCTTTGCACTGGTTTGGGGCAACGTCATGAAGTAAGATTAGAAAAGACTGGAGCATGGGTTAAGGGAAGTCTGAGTGGGCTTGAAGCTTTTGATAATTGAAGAGAGTTAGAAGTAGTTCATGAACAGTCTGGTTGGTGAATGCTCGTAGGCAATCCTGGAGAAACTTTGAAAAAAAAAAAAAAACCTCCTTAGGGGCTAAAAGTCAGAATGAGGGTTAATATGAGAAGGGGGCTCAGTAAAGATAGAACCCATGGCATCCAATCCCAACTCCTTAACCAGTTTTCCCATGCATTACTGAGATGTTGACATATTCTTAAGGCCCTATTTTTCAGATTCCTTGCTGCCTCCTTTCAGTTCAGTTCAGTTCAGTCGCTCAGTCACGTCCAACTCTTTGCAACCCCATGAATCACAGCACGCCAGGCCTCCCTGTCCATCACCAACTCCTGGAGTTCACTCAAACTCATGTCCATCGAGTCAGTGATGCCAGCCAGCCATCTCATCCTCTGTCGTCCCCTTTTCCTCCTGCCCCCAATCCCTCCCAGGATCAAAGTCTTTTCCAATGAGTCAACTCTTCGCATGAGGTGGCCAGAGTACTGGAGTTTCAGCTTTAGCATCATTCCTTCCAAAGAAATCCCAGGGTTGATCTCCTTCAGAATGGACTGGTTGGATCTCCTTGTAGTCCAAGGGACTCTCAAGAGTCTTCTCCAACACCACAGTTCAAAAGCATCAATTCTTCGGCGCTCAGCCTTCTTCACAGTCCAACTCTCACATCCATACATGACCACAGGAAAAACCATAGCCTTGAATAAACGGACCTTAGTCAGCAAAGTAATGTCTCTGCTTTTGAAAATGCTATCTAGGTTGGACATAACTTTTCTTCCAAGGAGTAAGCGTCTTTTAATTTCATGGCTGCAGTCACCATCAGCAGTGATTTTGGAGCCTAAAAAAATAAAGTCTGGCACTGTTTCCACTGTTTCCCCATCTATTTCCCATGAAGTGATGGTAAGTCTATATAATTTTAGCTCTCTTTTCTTTTTTTTTTTTTTTTTTTTTACCATTTAAGTAAAGTTTTACCAGGGAGATATTTCCTTTTCCTTCTGCATAACTGCATTTTGTAATTTTGCCCTTATTTTTCTGAATGAGCATTGATTTCTAGTGGCTCTGTCGTCACCATCCACAAATGTTTTCACATCTTCCCTAATGAAACAAAAGGTTTCTCCAGCTTGTGGTACTCTGGAGTTACTACTTTACCGCCAAGTTTCTCCAAAGGGAAATTTCCTATTGCAGCCATCATTCCCTCACCACCCCCACTCACTGACAGTTTGGCGTCTGGCCTCATCACTTTACAGGAATTCCTTTTCCCAAGGTCACCAGTGCCTTCCTAATTGCCAAACCCAACAGTGTGTTATCAGTCCTAATTCCTGAAATCACTGTAGCATTAAACACTACTTGACTTCTTTGACTCTTGCCTCTTTTTTTTTTTTTTGGTCCCTCAGAGAACCTGTGCGTTCGCATTTCTTCAATTTTGTGTGGCAGGGTTGGGTGGAAAGAGCTTTAATATGAGGCAGATAACAATTCTGACTCTATGGGACCTCCATTTTGAGATTATATGAACTTGGATACATTTCTTCACTTCTTGTAGCCTCAGTTCTTGCATCTCAAAAGTAGGAATGACAGGATTAAGGAGAAGGAGCAGCACAGTGATGTTCAATAAATATTAGTTTCTTTAACCCTTCTGAATAATTTCTCAAATTTCTAAGTTTGGGTCATACTTTCTTTCTTGGCTGGTCATTTCTTCTGGAAGCTCCCACTCCCACCTCAATTATGAATATTAAAGCACACACCATGTTTTCTCTCCCCATGACCACCACCCCAAACTGTCTCTCCTAAAATTCTCTTTTTGTTTCAGAGTCATCAGGGCCTTCACAGCAGCCAGCGACAGCTGCCAGATATTTGGAAGTTCTCGGTCTGCTGCCTCTCAAGGGATCACAGACAAGAAGTAAGGTGAAAACAGGATGTAAAACACTGTACTGCTTGATTCAACTTTTGTAAGAAAAGATTTAGATTCAGTTACACCAGAATGTTAAATTTTGGTTATCTTGGTGGTGACATTATGGGTAATTTGTATGAAAATCCTTTTTACTTATCTGTATCACCTGCACTTTCCATAATGTTTTATTCTAGTCATAAGACACTAGTTAAAATTGTGGGCTTCCCTGGTGAAGGTGAAGGTGAAGTCGCTCAGTCGTGTCCGACTCTTTGCGACCCCGTGGACTGTAACCTACTAGGCTTCTCCGTCCATGGGATTCTCCAGGCAAGAATACTGGAGTGGATTGCCATTTCCTTCTCCAGGGGATCTTCCCGACCCAGGGATCGAACCCGGGTCTCCCACACTGGGGGCAGATGCTTTAACCTCTGAGCCACCAAGGAAGCCCAGCTCTGTTTTAAGCATTCTTCTTTTCTTGCTTGATGAGTTAGCTTGTCCTCAGCTTCTACCCTTGACTTTCTTCTGGACCCAATAGAAATTCTTGGTCCTGGTTAGGGTTCATTATTGGCTCTCACATCAGCATTAATTAGCTTTGCTGCTTCCCCTGCTAAGCTGCTAAGACACTCCAGTCGTGTCTGACTCTGTGCAACCCCGTAGACGGCAGCCCACCAGGCTCCCCCGTCCCGGGGATTCTCCAGGCAAGAACACTGGAGTGGGTTGCCATTTCCTTCTCCAATGCATGAAAGTGAAACGTGAACGTGAAGTCGCTCAGTCATGTCCGACTTCGCGACCCCATGGAC
>SJYT01071654.1:317501-352135 GCA_006410635.1 Cephalophus harveyi
TGCCACTGCCTTCTCCGCTGCTTCCCCTGCTGCTGCTACTGCTGCCAAGTCGCTTCAGTCGTGTCCGACTCTGTGCGACCCCACAGATGGCAGCCCATTGGGCTCCGCCATCCCTGGGATTCTCCAGGCAAGAACACAGGAGTGGGTTGCCATTTCCTTCTCCAATGCATGAAAGTGAAAGGTGAAAGTGAAGTCGCTCAGTCATGTCTGACTCAGCGACCCCATGGACTGCAGCCCACCAGGCTCCTCCGTCCATGGGAGTTTCCAGGCAAGAGTACTGGAGTGGGGTGCCATTGCCTTCTCCGGCTGCTTCCCCTAGGGGTTATCAAACCAAATTCATGGTCTTCCAGGCCTCCGGAGTTGCCTGTCTGGATGGCTCTCTGTTGCCCTCATAAGACACAAATCCACAGTTATCAAAGTCACTTCATTAGAACCTGCTTCTGAGATTCACCCCTTGAGGGTGTGACAAGTAATGTCATCACTTCCAGTCTCTCAGATTGGAGCCTTGAATTAGCTTTTCATATTTATTTCCCTCCTGTTTCTCTAAGACAGGCCCCCAATCCATTCAACCCTCAGTTACTTTAGCTTTGCAGTGCTCCAGACATGAGTGTTTTTTTAATCAATGTTACTCCTTTATTTATGCCCTGCTGGTGTGTGCGTACATGCTGTCACTTCAGTCATGTCCTCTTTGCACCCTTATAGAGTATAGCTCTCCACACTCCTCTGTCCATGGGATTCTCCAGGCAAGCGTACTGGAATGGGTTGCCATGCCCTCCTCCAGTGGATCTTCCCGACCCAGGGGATGAACTCATGTCTCCTACGTCTCCTGCATTGGCTGGTGGGTTCTTTACCACTAGTGCCACCTGGGAAACCCTTAATATTATTTATACCAATAGGATAACAAGGCCACTAATACTAAAAATATGAAAACAATAATACTGATAGCTAACATTTGTTGAGAGACTATTATGTTCTAGGAATTCTGAAGGACTCCATAAGCCTTAAATATTATAGAAGAGAAAATTGAGGTTTAATGAGTTTAAATACCTTACTCAAGGTCATAGTGAGGGTTGGGGCTAGGGATTTAAGCCCAGGTTTAACAGCTCTTAATCATTGTTCTGTATTCTATGAAATGACCTTGTTCCCTTGATGGAAGCATTTATGTGTTTTTCATAATTGTTTCTCAAGTTGAATGGCTTTCAGTCATACTCCAATATAAAATAAAATGTCAAGTGACAGATTTTATGAAATTGCACTGATCAAGTAATTTCATGGATTTAGAAGTAAATGGTAAATACATTTTATTTTAGTAAAAGTTTGCCCAGTTTCGTCAAAAATAAGGAGAATCCCAAAGAGAGAGGGGCATTGTGTGATATGAAGAAAGCAAATGGGTGGAAATTTGATCTCTGATTTGTCAACTTTAGTGGAGACACTCTCTGGCCAGGAAGACTTCAAAGGGGCTGTCTTTGGAAAGAGTCAAAATGGAAGCAGAGCTAATGGTTTCAGGCAAGAGGAAGTGGAGGGAGAAGAGCAGCGGTGAGCTTGAAAGGACAGCTTACTGCTAAAATACTCTCCTTAGCTTTAAGCCCTTGAACATGTGCACTGTAATGTCAGAACAGATGTATGGAAATTCTAGTGCTCGTTGTGCTCAATCTTACACAGAGTACTGGACTTGGTATCTAAACACTGAATTCTCTCCTTAGCTCCATCACTAAACAGCTGTTTAACCTTAGACAAGTCTTCCAACCTTCTTGGTCCTAAGTTTTGTCATCTTTAAATCCCTGGGAGTGGGATTGGATGATATGCTCTTCTCTGCTCTAGCATTCTGGTATTCTGTATGTTCTAAGCGTGGCAGTGATTTATGGCTTAGTTTTGTGGCCTGGGCCCATGCTACTCACTTGCTAACATCACATATGGATGTCGTGGGTTGCACCGGTCACTCAGAATGTGGAGAAAATTTAAAATCATGATGAGAGAGTCCCCAGATGGGGGATAAGCACATGACATCAGAGGTTACACACCTCTTGTAAAGTACCAGAGTGTGTTAGCACTCTGCTCTGCCACCAAGGTCCCTTTCTAATTCCTGAGTCAAGCCCTCTTCTGCCCCTTAGTGCGTGTATTTCATCACAGCTGCTGAATATAACTTTGATTAGCATGTGCATGGGAAGTCTGTGCATGAACATGTGAAAACTAAACGTGTGAAACCACTGTTACAACTGAACAAGGGAGTAATTTAATTTGGTCAGTAATTTGGTATCCCAAGATCTAAAGAATGATCACCTTCGGCTAGACTAGTAGACCCAAATTGCCCTTTTCATTGCTTCACTAAAACACACCACTTTGCCCAGTTCATTTATTGACTTTTTCATCTCAAACACAAATTCTTACCTAGGTTGAAGTTAAAGGTCCACAGCACACTAATTGTAAAAACAAAAGTGCCAATTCAACAGAATTCCAAAACCACAGGAAATGCCTCTGAACTTGAGAACTCTAGTGTAAGTTAAATCTTAAAATAGTTCCTTTTTTTTAAAGAGGCCTTGGATGTTTCTTTGGACAACTCTCCCTCCCTGGTACAGGAGTGTGTTTAACTATGGAAAAAAAGAACTTAACATCAGTTACAGAAGTGAATAGGAAACACCATTCTTGTTGGACACCAACCAAAAGTTAGTAGCTAGGGTTTGATTTAAATCTCACCGCAAAGACATTCCCCCCAGCTTCCAGAAATATCTATCATACATCATTTGTATAAATAATCTAACTTTTCTCCCCCGTTAGTCAGCAGAAAGCAAGCAAGAGTTAAAACACAATAGCAAATTTTAGAGGAAACCTCATGACTAGCAATCAGTGCTAATAAGATTCTTTTCCTCTTGCAAGATTCACAGAAAGCCCTCGATCCATGCCGAGCACATTCAAAGGCAAGGGACTAAGAGCTCCCCTTGCAGGTTCATTAGCATTCTCAGGTTATCCCAAGCCAAGTGAATCAGGAAAGCAAATGAATTAGTAAGAATTAAGAAGCCTCTATGGTCTGAACCCACTCCAGATCTCAGCAAAGATGAAAGGTAGGCGCTGATGTCTTATGTCCCAGGGTTCTCAGCATTGGAGCCCCAGTGCCAAGCTGTTCCTCGAGAGCCTCGCAGAAACGTGCAGGCAGTTAATGTTGCCTAACGTCTTCTGACTGTGGATTCAGCCATGTGGGAAAAGTTTTATGAGGCTGCAAAACCAAACCCCCTTTCACTCACAATTAACTACAGAAGACTTAGTATAGCACCTAGCTGTCAATGGGTCTAGCATGGGCACTTTTATTTTGGTCACTTACTAATAAAGATACCAGAGTAATGCTTCATTATATGAAGATATCAAATGGGATTTTTGAACAAGAAATTGATTAAATATTTGAACTGTTAAGTGTTTAGCTTCCTTAAAAGAAATGCCTTGAGTGGAGCAGAAAGATTTAATGTGAATTAAAGTCCTTGGAATTACAGAAGTTTTGGTTGTTGTTTTTACTGTCGTTTTAAATGCCACTGGCAAATAGGGATGGGTAGAGTGTTGCGGGGAGGGGCTTGCTTTTGTACTTGTGATGAAAACAGTGATCCTTGGAGCATCTGTGGAATTTAGACAAAACATATAGTAAAGGTTTGGAAGTAGCAGTTTGTTTTCATTAAATACTTGTTACTGCTAATTATATTTGATCACTATAAAGAATACCGTTTAATTAAAGAAACACAGTGGTTAGGAAAATATTTGATTTCTAAAGAAGAACAATTTATCTTTGCATTAGTAAGTAGAGGAAAAAAAAGTAATTGTGACTGTGTGTTATTTTTCAGTATGTTATTGTTTTTCAGGGAGAAGTTTTATTTATTCATGGGGGAAAAAGTCTTATTCTTGTTCCTGAAGTTGCAGTAAAGTGCTAATTTCACATCATGCTGCTTGCATGCATGCTTCAATTTATTTAACATAAGTAATTGCTTTAAAAATGAAACAACATTTGGCAAATGACATTAAACAACATATTCGAACATCAATCTGAGTCAACATATCTTCTTTCTCTTTGGAGATAGTTTCAGTGTTAACTCTTTCTGTGAATGTTGAAATATGCTCTGACATTGTTTTCCCTGATCAGCATATGGTTTCCATTTTAATTTTGCAAGGTAATATTTCAGCAGTGGTCTGGAGGAAATTAATGCAAAACGAAATCAGATAACTATCCCTGTAACTAAAACTTAGTTTTCATCTTGTTGTGTATCGTTGTATATAATTGTTCTTTTAAGCAATTGCACTAAGAACTTTGATTTTTAAAAATGCATCCTCTCTACATCAAATTAGTTTGGGTAAACTCCCTGAGTTCTACACATTTAATGAACAGTGGTGTATCTTACTATAGCTGGTATTATCTTAACAAAACGCACTAGTCTAGTATTGTGTTTACGGTACGTAAATTTCCGGGATGATTCAAACTTAGGAGAAATTCCTTTCTTTGGAATCTTATCATCAAAAATAGTATTTTTTTTTTTAAAATAAGTACCTTAATAGTTTTAAATCATATTTTAAAAATAATTTTTATCTTTCTGTTTTAACTGTATCCCTATAAATTTTGGAGAATATTTTGTTTGTAAAGTCTTTAGACTTTCTGCTGATTTTAGCCATTTATTCTTATAACCCTCAAACACTGCATAATTTACTTATTACATAGTTTATTCTTATAACCTTCAGTACTATTTAAGTACTGTCTCTTATACACATCTCATATGGATGTCGTGGGTTGCACCGGTCACTCAGAATGTGGAGAGAGAAAGGTGAGCCTAAAATTCCATGCTTAAAATATAGCTTAGATATACATGAAGATTTATAGCTTGTTTTCTTATTACATTGCAATTTAAATGTTTAATTTCCCTTTAATTTTAATATATAAAAATTAGATCAGCCCCCCTAAAATAAATTCCCAATTATATCCAGGTAGAAAAGAGACATACTCTTGTTTTTGTGTTACATTATGTTTGTTATTATTTCCCATTATCATTCCTTAAATATCCTCTAATAAGTTTTTCATTTTCTTTTTTTCTTTTTGGTAAAACTAAAATAATTTGACACTTTTAGATGGAGGAGGGAAACAAACTTCCAGCTTTTTGTTAAATTATATTAATGTGTATGAATACCTGCATGTTCCAAAGTGCTGTCTGTAAGCAATTTTGCCTTGAAATCACCTTTTACCAGATTTCTGACTAAAGCTCAGGAAAACAATTAGAGCAGTTTATGATATACAGTGGACAGCCTAGAGAGCAGCTTTCTGCATGCTTCCATCAAAGAAGAAGCACACCCTTGCTAACAGAAATATTATTCAAAATGCTCTGAATCGGCAGCAGCTTGCAGCAGTGGCAGCAACCAGCAGTCCTGTGTTAGCACAGAGGCCTGCCCTGCCCTTGTGCTGCCCACAAATGACCAGGGAAATCCCAGAGGTACTCTTGGATTTCTGCATTCTCATTTCTAAGTCTGTAAAATATCTGTCACTCACATCCCACACTGGCCAAAGTGACACCTGCCAGTCTAAAGAACAAGGACAAATTATTGTCCGTCTGCCAACCACATCTCAGCAACGAGAGCAGAGCAGTGACAGGGATGTGCATGCGATGGTGTGTTGTTAAACTCAAATTTGTTTTTCAAACATTTCTTTCAAGGAGGCTAATTTTCAGCATATTGTTTATCATTCAGAAACTGCTTTTGTGGTCCATTGTATATCTGAATGACACATTTAAAAATCTTTTCAAACACGTGGCAACATAGACATTGAATAAGCTTAGGCGTCGCTGTGCAGGGTACCATGATATTATTGTCATGAAAGACCCATGGCTTTGGTCATCATCAAAAAGCCTCTAGGATCCTTTTAGGGCCAAATTCAATTGTATGCCCTCAGACACGGCTTCTAAAAGTTTTGTGGTGTGTGTGGGTAGTGTGAGAGAGAGAGGAAGAGCGAGAGAATCTGTCATCATGTCACATGAAGTTATGCAACATTCTATCCGATGTTGATGAAACGCAACATGACAGAATGTAATGTAATGTAACATATCAAGAAATGTAAATAATATACTTTGCGGGATTAGATATCTGCTGTCAATTCCTATCGTAGTGGTCTGAACAGAACCTACCCAGGCGGACAGAAGCTCAGTGAACGCCAAACTGGCCGTGGTGTTGGAGAACTGGCACACACCACAGTTCATTGATTCCCCAATTACTTTGGGGTAGTTTGGCATGTATAGAAATGTTCAACAAAAGTTCTCTTGTTGGACACTTCTGGGAAGTAATTTGATTGTTAATTACAAACGCTCAGGGTGATTGCTCTGCATAATTGTTTTACTCCTTCAGTACTCTGTTAGAAGCCTCTCTGCCAAAGGTTTATTTTTAGATCTCTGAATTTTTACCATCTTCCTTATGTCACACTGATGCAATATAAGTGACCCCTCCAGATAAAACCTTTTTAACCAGTCAGGGTAATCTAGTGCCTCTGGTGAGAGGTAGAAGAGAGATAGTGTGACTATGTATATTCTATCTCCAACAGCATCTGTAATCAAGCAACACACGTTTCCAAATTCTATGCTTTTTGAGAAATAACTTCAGTTATATGCTCTACGTTGCTTGGACATTGTTAAGAGCAAAAGGCATATCTCAGAATTAAACCAAATGCATTCCAGATACTATTTCTTTTTATTACCAAGCTTTAGTCTCTGGCTTTTAACAATAGTCAGCACAAAACAAGTCCACATTGCCTTAAAGGTAAGTGGACAGAAGCTCATTTGATACTGCATTCCTGAGAACGGAACCTTTTATTTGCTGTCATAGTGATGACTTTTAATTGTCCTAATAAATAAGCTTTTTAAAAGCTTCTAAAATGTTCTCTAATAACACACTTTGGTCTTTAGCCATAGAAATGCAGAAATAATTAGAAGTGGCATTGTGTACACTGCCTTCTGGACTGGGCTGAAGGTGAAGGAGAAAGCCTCATGCTATCCTTGTCAGCTGCAAGGGTAATTACTGCTGGCTGAAATTACTCAACATTTGTTTATAAGCTCCCCAGAGCATGCTGTAAATAGATTGTCTGTTATAGTCCAATCACATTAAAACGCTGCTCCTTGCAAACTGCTACCTCCTGTTTTCTGTAAGCTAGACAGAGAAAGCCTGCTGCTCACTTACTGAGCACTGAGCAGGGAAGAGCTATGTTTAATGTGATTGTTTTCATTAGATTCTTCTCTGGCCAAGATCACATTTGTCGTTCTCAGGGTCTGTATGCTGGTGGGGTACATTACTTTCATTAGGACATTTTCACTTGTGTTGTGGAGGATGCATTTCTTTATTATTAGGATGTGCATGTCACAGCTTGGAAAGAAATGTAAGACAATACAGAGGAGTGACCATATACCTTCCCTTCCTCATAGGGGATTTGTTTATTTACATTGAGTTTTAGAGAGTCCATAGCATTTACTGGTTATAACAGTTTTATTTCATTTAGCAAATATTTATGGAGTCCTCACAATACACCTAATATTGGACTCAGTACTATAATGACAAATATTTATTGCTTTTAGGGAGACTAAAATCTAGCTGGGGGAGAAATTACTTGGATATGTGATAAGGTTAAAGACATAAGATAGGTGATGAAGTGCAAATTTGAAATATAATGAGTACCAAATGGATATGCAAGGTATGCCTGTGGATAATCAGCAACCTTGTGTATTTGGAGAGTGAGTAGAATTTACTGTTTTCAAAAGGTAATAACGATTTATAAATGAAGTTATTTGTGTCCGCTTCAAAAGGAACCAGAGACAACTCAGAAAGTAGTTAGCTCATCTTTTTGGTGAACCTTGGTTTTGGTTCACCATTTTCCATGGAAGAGATTTTATTGACCCTTTAGGCTGGCTTTCCTGAAAGGTTTTGAATATAGAAGAGAACAGGAAATCAAAGGTAGCCCAACAGAAAGAACCAGGACATTCACTGAACCAAATCCTATGGCAGTCCAAGTTTAATCCCTAACTAGTAAATAAACAAGTTTAACTTTTTTTTTTTCTTCATACTGGGAAAAGAACTGGGAATAATTTCTAAGTTGTTCCCATCTGTAATTGACCAAGATTTTCAAAATCTGGGTGTTTGTATCCTTATAGCAGCCTCAAATAAAAAATTGCATTTGACTTCATCAAGAAAACGAACTACTCTATAAATCCATCTTGAAAAGGGACAGACATTGGAAGAAAAATATGGCTGAGCAGGGATGTTACTCAGTGGATGGGAGGCATAGTAACAAGAAATACAAATAGTGAAAGTTCAGATCTGAGAGACAAAAGGACTAGTTGTGAAGTGGAGAAAAAGTAAGTACATGGCTTTACTGTCCAGGAACTATTTAGCCTTTCCCTTCCTTTACACCATTCCAAATGTTTCTCAGAGAAATTTCTTCCTTTTTATCTAATCTGGAATTGATGTGGGGTTTTGGAAATTTCCCATTTCCTATTATGTATACTGATGTCACTGGCAAGCAGCACAAGAGAGAAAGGATGATTCAATTACATTTTGCAATAATTTCTGAAAGTACCGTTTTCTAGGCTTTAGTACAGAAAGGAACATCAAAGGCAGATCAGCTTTTGAGGAGCCATGTATATTGCCATGGAAAGCAAGAGATATTTAAATTAGAAGGCTAAATGAGCATGCAAATGCCAGTGGTGTGTTCATTTCAGTGTTTGGCTAAATTTATTTTGAAGAGAAAAGTAAATCTAAACAAAATCATTCTTTAGGACTAGCACACATTGCCTTAAAATAGACCGAATCCATTTGTAATCTAGGTACCATTTTTATATGCTTTCCATTACTCACTTTATGCCATTAGAGAAGCATTGAATCTTTAAAGAGAAACTTCCTACAGCTAAAAAAGACATTAAGGGGGGAAAATGCTGGGAGCCATAGTGACAGGTACAACTAAGCTTGTATCCTTCGGTTCCCTGGAAACCAGTCAAACACTATCTCATCTTGCAATGGTTGCGTCTGATCCTCTGCTTCAGACATCTTCTTAATAATGGCAACTGCAGAGGTGACTCTCTGCAAATAAGGGCTTGCAGCCACTGGGCATCCATCACATTTCTCCAGAGCAACATTAGACCACCCTAATGGGTACTCCCGTCTTCATTATGATATTAATTCTCTAAATTTCCGAAGTGATTTCATTTGTAATATGACAAAGGCTGGCTGCTCAGGAGACAAACTGTTTTCATCCCCCTCCTGCATGCTCACAGAGGCTTGCTCTCTTTAGTCTTTGGGGGAAAAGGAATTTGATAGCATCAGATCTCCTGTGATACACAAGGCTGGCTAACAGCTACACCACCTGCCAGCACTTCATGCCTGGCCATCCAGCCTGAAGCTTTCTAAAGCGGTGGTTGATGAGTGGAACATGGATGGTGGTTTGGAAAGAAGCTATGTAGAGAGAAAACAGCAGCAGAATAAAAAACTCGGCATGGAAGCTGAGTGGGATTTGAGGGTAACAGTGGGGTCAGAGAGAAGCTAGAAATGGAATCAATTGCAATAGGGCTGGTTTGGTAGATGCTATCTAACGTTGTTCCTTTTGTTCCTTGTACATTTATGGTCTTTGTTGTGGCTACAAATTCCAGGGCTGCCGACTGTATACAACTCCAAAATATGGTAATTCATTTTCCTTTCAATTGCTAACCTCTGCGGACTTAATTCAATCTACCCATATCAGAATTAGCTTCTTTTCTATACTGTTTACTAGATACATAAAAAGATACTGTCTTGAATATTGAGGATTTTCTTCTCACAGATCATTGTTGTTTCTAACTGGATTTAGCATCATGGATTGAAGGTCTAAACTGAGTGACAAAATGCTGAATTATTGAGATATCCAGAATTAGTCAAAATATTGAAGCAGATTAAATGTTTCTCTCCTCTTCCTGCCTTTTTCTGGCAGTTTCTTGTTCTTAACTGCAGATACCCATTTTACTTAAAACATTCTTTTTGGAAAAGTCTAAGTAAATGTTCTCATTTTTAATAAGGTACAGGCTAATCAGTAGTTTAATATTATTTAAAAACTCAGTACGCTAATTAGAGGTAGCACAGTTTACTGGTAAGCATCAGCAAAAGCTGAGTTCTCTTCTGCCAGTAAACTATGCAGTCTTGTGAAAGTGAGTGAAAGAAATTACCTGGCTTTCTGTTTCTTCACTTTTAAAGTAAAAGAGCTGCACTGTACACTCTAAGAAGTTTTAGCATTTTATATTACTTCATATTATATTTGAGTTAATATTTTAAATATATATCTGAATTTTTGTCTGTGTTCAAACATCTGGTGTCCTTGCAGGACACATTTAGGCCATATCTCATTATTAAAATTTTAATTGAATATTCATATCACTGGCCTAAAATTTCAGGATATTTGCTACAACTCAGACTCTGTAAGACATTATTATATTTAGAAAAATTATATAGCTTTTTTGCTTGAGTATATTTCTTTTTGATTTTATTGTTTAAGAATATCAAAATAAAGATACATAGATTTTTAACAAAGTAAAGCAATTATTTGGCAGTGATAAATTATATACTCTTCCCCAGACCACAAATTCTTTGAAAGAAACTTCTTTAGGACAAAAGAACATTACTGGATGTTTTATCTCTCCATCCAGTATTTCAATTTAAAGACTATCCTATCTTAAAGTTTTTTTTTTCTTTTTCCTTTTTAAAAATATATTGAACACTAAGCTGTTTATTTAATCTAAAACTTCTGTATATGTTGCAATGCTTTCCTTTAGAAATTGAGAAAGAGTTGATTGTTTTTTCTGACTGTTTCGTTTCTAGAATAAATCAAGTTGCCGTGTTTTGCTTCTCCAAGATTTACAGAGGATACAGGGTATGCACTAAAACTTAATATGAACCCATGTGAATATTTGCATAATATGTATTCAGACCCTTCCCGAATTAACAATGCCTGATTTCAAATGGTTCATGTATACAATTGCCAAACACTTTTGATTTCACTGCTGCTAGAAACTTCCCCTGTTACTTTTCTCATCTCTTCTGTAGCACTGGTTTTTTGGAATCCCTGTTATGTCAGAGGGGTACACCATGGAGATTCCTGATATTCTGAAAGGGTTTCACTGTAAGAGATGTCTTCCTTGGTTACCAAGTTGGAACAGAAGAACTGAGTTGCTGGTCAATCAGGATTTTATTGAAAGCCTATTATGTGTAAGCCAAAACTTCCTTTCCATGTGTTCTCTTCAGAATATAGCATGCCCCACTTTCTTCAAATGAATGGGATTATACAGGTCCATCAGTTCAGTTCAGTCGCTCAGTTGTGTCTGACTCTTTGCGACCCCATGAATCGCAGCACGCCAGGCTTCCCTGTCCATCACCAAGTCCCGGAGTTCACTCAGACTCATGTCCATCGAGTCAGTGATGCCATCCAGCCATCTCGTCCTTGGTCGTCCCCTTCTCCTCCTGCCCCCAATCCCTCCCAGCATCAAAATCTTTTCCAATGAGTCAACACTTTGCATGAGATGACCGAAGTACTGGAGTTTCAGCTTCAGCATCATTCCCTCCAAAGAAATCCCAGGGCTGATCTCTTTCAGAATGGACTGGTTGGATCTCCTTGTAGTCCAAGGTACTCTCAAGAGTTTTCTCCAACACCACAGTTCAAAAGCATAAATTTTTTGGCACTCAGCCTTCTTCACAGTCCAACTCTCACATCCATACATGACCACAGGAAAAATCATAGCCTTGACTAGACGGACCTTTGTTGGCAAAGTAATGTCTCTGCTTTTGAATATGCTATCTAGGTTGGTCATAACTTTTGTTCATAGCATATACCTAAAGCATAAGGCCTGTGCTACTGGATTAGTTTTGGGTGGGAGAGTCACTATAATCTAATATAAATAAATAAATTTGCGACCCCATGGCATCGCAAATAAATGGCCTGGCATTTATAATAAAATATAAACAAAAAACTATCAGGCCTCTGACATCTAACTGAAACGCTAAGTCAAATCTAACTTCTTTGAGCTCAGGGATCATTTCTATAATATTTTTATTATAATATAGATATATATCATATATATCTATATTATATCTAATATAAAATATATAATATTTTTTATTATCTTCTTAGTACATAATAGAGGAGAAGGAAATGGCAACCCACTTCAGTGTTCTTGCCTGGAGAATCCCAGGGACGAGGGAGCCCGGTGGGCTGCCATCTGTGGGGTCGCACAGAGTCAGACACGACTGAAGTGACTTAGCAGCAGCAGCAGCACATAATAGAAACTCAATATGTATACATTGAACTAAGCTGAACCTATACTGGGAACCACAACTGATACATTTCTGTGAGTTTACTATATGGATATTGAAACTAATGATTTGAACATTTTATGTTATTAATAGGAAGTTTGCAAAGAATACCATGTTATTATGTTGACAGTAAAATACGTAGCATTTTTAAATAGTATCTTATTGGTGATAAGGATTTTTAATGATCAATAATTTAATTTTAGGTGTCAGCAAAAAAGTAACTAGGTAACTTTAGGTTTAGGTTAATCTTGAAAATCAAATTAACATGAAGAACTCTAAAATTACTATATATTGATGTTTTATAACAGTTTTCAACTAATTTATTTATAAGATATTTCATAGATATGTTTTTTCACTTAAAAGTAAGAATATGAACAAAGAAATAATGACTGACTATTTCTGCAGTAAATTGACATATTAAACATACACAAGATGGAGATCAGAGTGGACTTAGCAACCCAGTGATTCTGCATAAACTGAGCCAGCTAACTTGGGTTCCTCTTTCCCATGATCACCATTTGCAAAGACCCAGAACAGGATTTAGACTCTATTGAGTGTTGTTACTTAGTTGTTTTTTCTGGTCCAAGAGGCTGCACTAATGCCTTTTTAAAGCATCTGTGAAACTCCTAAATTAATCTTGCCTTTCATAACCATAAACTAGGGCTTGGGGTGTTTGATATAGAGAGGTACAAATTAGCCTTCCTGATAGAATATGCTTTCACATTCCTGTTGTCAAGGAGTGGAGGGCATGGTGGATACACTGAGAAAATATCAAACTCATTGCACTCACTGTGTGTGAACTCACAACATAGAAGATAACAAGTCTTAATAGTAGTTTTTGATTTTTTAACTTCATTATTGGAATATATACAGTTGTAAGAGTATCAGTCTAAAAATTAGGAACCTTGGGTTCAGATTCTAGCTTGACCAATAAATGATTCTTTTTCCTTGGACAAGCCACTTAATCCCTCAGAGCTTTAGTTTTTTTATTGTTCAAAAGTGAGAATTGATATAAATGATTTTTCAGATCTCTTTAGAAATTTTTGCTATCTTAAAACACAAAGATTATGCTTCCTTATTTATTCATTTACAGCCACTACTTACTCTTTCTTTAAAAAGGTAGAGTGTTCATTTTTTTCTATTATTTAAAAGGTACTCGCCAGAGGAATATGATTCTTTTTTGCATAATTATGCCATTGTTTGTTAGTCATTATTGTTGCTGTTTGAAGCAACCTTGCAATTTCTAGTGAGAGAGTTTTCTAAAATCATTCTTTTCAATAGACACTTTCCTTTAGTAGAGCATCAAGTCAAGTTTAATAGTGAAGGAAGAGTTTGAAAATTACTGATTTTTTTTCACATCATTAAAAAAAAAAACAACTAAATGTAAAAAATACAGAATTAAGTAAAAAACCACTGGCAGTTTTCTTCTATAATCAACTGAGGAAACCAAGAGCTATTCTAGAGTTAGCACTCTTACCTCTAAGAAGGCAACACTCTCTCTAAGAGGAGACCTCTGCTTGGGAAGATCTTCCCACCGATCTGCCTGTGGTCCATCCTATTACTTAATTCAGGTGTGTGCTAAGATGTCATCTTGTCAGAGAGAATGCTCCTAACACCCGGTTGAAAATCGCATCTCCTGTCATTCTCGATCTTCTTCCTTTGCTTCATTTTTCTTTATATCATATTTATCATCACCTAAAAGTATTTATTTTTTGTCCATATGCACTCTCATCCCCATGAAGAATGAAAGCTCTGTGAGTGTAGGCGTGGTGTATCACCAGTAGACACTGTTGTCCCCAGTGCCCAGGTTAGCCCGGGACATCCAGAAGAAGCTCAACAAACAATGAATGAATGTGAAATTTTAGTGCTAGATCAAATCAGCCAAGTGAAATATGAGAACAATGTGGAGAGGAATAGGATGGAATAAAGAATATTTCTTGCATCAGGGAAAGCCTAGTCTCTAGCTAGCCTACGGCTTTCCAATCAAGTGTCTTTAGAGATTAAGAAGTTAATTGTAGATATGTGGGTAAAAGCATTAGGGAATGGTGAGAACTCTTGCAAACAGGAAAACATATCCATATCTAAAGAAATCTATTAAACATCTGGAAGCCAAAACAAATACAGCCATATGCTATATTTGGCTCATGGGCCACATGCTTCTAATGTGTGCTGGGTAACCTTTGTGGAACAATGCAGGTGGGAATGACCTTGTGCTCTATTATGAGGGGAAAAAAAATGTAAACCAAAATAAATAAAACCTGAAATGGAAGCCAGCTGAATATTTGAATAGCTATTGATGTAGAAGGTCACCAAAAAAACCAGGCAGTGTGAGCCCTGGGTATTGAACCTGATCGTGACATCACGGTGTTTATCAATAATTAACTAGGTATTTCCAGCAGAACAATTGTTAATGTGATTCTAAGTATTCATTTTAAATCAATGTTTCTCAAGCTATACATCCCTAGCTTCTACGAAAGCTTCTCTGTCTGCAATCGGATTCCTTTCAGAAAATGAGATCATTACAGAAACCATATTTCTGATGTTTCTTTTTAAAGCAAAAATAGCACACTTGAATATTCTAATTGCCATCTAGTCTTTCATTCTAATTGCCATCTAGTCTTTCATTCATTTTATCGGAGAAGGCGATGGCACCCCACTCCAGTACTCTTGCCTGGAAAATCCCATGGACGGAGGAGCCTGGTGGGCTGCAGTCCATGGGGTCGCTAAGAGTCGGGCATGACTGAGCGACTTCACTTTCACTTTTCACTTTCATGCGTTGGAGAAGGAAATGGCAACCCACTCCAGTGTTCTTGCCTGGAGAATCCCAGGGACGCGGGAGCCTGGTGGGCTGCCGTCTGTGGGGCCGCACAGAGTCGGACACGACTGAAGCGACTCAGCAGCGGCAGCAGCTTTCATTGTACGGCATTATTAAGCATTCTTATGGCTTTCAGAACTCTTTCCAGAGCGCTGTATTGAAAATAAAACATGCAAATATCCAGAATATAAGTTACAGAAAAGTTTTTGCTCACAGATATGCTGCATTCCAGAAAGCTGTGATGACCACAGGGTACTAACTACACAATTTCAAACTACACTTAAAGGCAATTTAAAACCTGGATTTTCTTCTGCTTGTTTATAGTTACTCCACCTTTCTCTCACCAAGTAATAATTGTTCAGATACCTAATTGCCCCCATATCTAGCTTAGCTTTGAGATAAATCCAATACACAAATATAGTATAGAGAAAGTTCATCTTGCGTACAAGAAGTTCCTCTGCTTACCTCTGCAGACACTTTGTACTTCTTGGGTCTTCTTAATGTCTGCCATAGTGGTTAATATTAAAAATGAGCTTAGGGGTCAAAATAAGGGTAGCCTGCTCCTAAAAAGCTGCCTACTTATAGGAACCTGGAGGGTTCAAATCAAGGGCATGGAATTGTTTATAGAATTCTCTTACCTCTCTAGTGATTTTTCTTCCCTGATGCTTATCTAGTTCTTGGTCTGGAAAGGCAAATCTTAGATATTCCCAAGTGAAAATAATAAACAGAAGAAAGGGGAGTCAGATCCCCAATATTTAAAGAAGCTGCTGATGTTGCCAATGAATTCTGTAGACATTTATAGAAAACCTCCCATGTTCTGGATGCTGTGTGTGATTTCAGCTGCCAAGGTGTTTACAGTCTGGAGGGGGGATGAAAACCCCTCAGAGCACATTGTATGTATAGTAGTACAAAGGACACCACCCAGGCATGGCAATGGAAACATTGCATTTGGCCTTCTGAAGACATTTTTTTTTTCCTTGAATGTGTAAGGTGGTGTATCATGATATTATATTTTCTGTTTTTTAGTTTTAAGAATTCCAGATTTTTAGCAACATACCCATCCTAAATCCCAATTTAAATATTGACAAAAAGGAAAGGAGTGGTCAAAGATACTAGAGTTTCTAGCTGGATGTGCTAATCAGAAAGGATGGGTTTTGTGGTGTTCCTCAAGCTTTATTCATCTGTGATGAAAATTCCAGAGATAGCCTAGTTCCCCAGAGTTCAAACCTGGAAACTATTGACAGAAGTGCTGATCTCAGCCATCTTGAGGGTGTTAGGAGGAAAGGGTGTATCCCAGGCACTAAATATAGATTTACAGAGTTCCATCAAATGGTGAGATTCTGCAGGAACGAAGACAGGCAGCAGATATCTGGGGAAGGAAAATGAAGTTTGAAGAAAGCCGATGTGGATGGTGCAAAACGTGCACCATTATCCGTTATACACAACTGTGCACATACACATACACATACATGTACTTTGTAGCCAGAATGCAAAATGCATGAGTACCAAACTGGGCATACTCTTCCCTCTCAACACAGTGGAGGCAGAGCTTCTAATGCATCCATGATTGTGGATCAGTTGATATATACCTGGAGTCCTGTCAGTAAGAAATAGGAAAGTGCATAAAGCTCCTAAACTCAGTGCTGGAGGTGGATAGAATGAGCCACTCATCTGCTCTTTTCCCCTCCTCCTTGCTTCTCCATTTCTCTTTTTTTTCTCCCTCCACTTGCAAGAATTTATGATTCAGATATTATTCAAGCTGACTTCAAGCTCTGTCATTTCTTCATGGGTGTTTTATGCCTGTTTTTGGATGTTCCTCTTATTGCTGGATCCAGAAGCAGTGGTCTATCATTACATTAAAACGGTATGCTGTGCTGAATCTGTTGGCTTGGATAACTGCAATATGGCAAAGCCAAACCAAATTTTGAAATAACACATTGGATCTTTTCTTCAAACATGAAATGGAGAAAAATAGTTTCATCAATGGAGTGAATGTTACATTAAAAATAGAGATAAATTTATCTCTTTAATTATGATTTTGTTTATATTGCTAACATATTCGTTTTGGAGGTGCTTCTTCAGGAAGTTGATGTAAATGGAGATTAAATGCTGCTTGATTAATGTTTTTTATCTTGTCTTTTTCATGGTCAGATACCCCATTCATTCTGTTCTCCCAATTAATGACTACACTTGCTGAATGTGATTTTATAAACACACACACACACACACACACACACATACACATAAAGTTATTTAGTCTTTGTGATGTAATCTTCAGAACCAGGTAATAGGAGTGCAATTATCTCATCTTAAGTAGCCTTAGAAAACCCTGAATATACGTTCATGTTTTTCCTTTCCCTCCATCCCAAGTTGCATATGCTTGTCTTGAGATAACTGTCTCTTCTTAGTGAGAACAAGATGATAACTAACTAGCTGGGCTACTATATATGTTTAACTATAGCGCTGAATGAAAAGGGTTTCCTGTAGTAGTTTGCTAAAGTAGTTTGTGCAATGCAGATAGCTATTAGGATTGCCACTTTAGTATATGTCAACACCCTGCCCCTTGAGTACATTTTAGGGCATCTGTAGGAGTACATAATATAAGTTTGAATTCTGAGCAAAACTATATGATAGGTTCATTTTCAAACTCTATTATGTATAAAATTAAAACCCTCAAGGTTTAAAATGACAGGTTCATTGTCAAGTATGCTAGACTCTTTATTCTGAAGGGACAAAAGACTTTGTATCTATTTAAGTCTTCATGAAACCTCTACCTGTGGTCCTCAGCGCAGCACTGTACTGGCAACACCTCTGCTACCTCAGATTGTTATGTGGTCCTCTCCATCTGGATGGAATAGGAAAAAGCTTGGTGAAAGAAGGAACAAAAAAAATTTTTTTAAGTCACCAGAGTCTTATTTCTCTGTGTGTGTGTGTTAAATTTTATAACTTCATTGTGGTTGGTCTTTTGCAATCATATCTGAGAACTTACATGTTGAAAAATAAATCACACAAGTGGTGTCTAGAGAATCGTTTCATGATTAAATGGCCACTTGTGACAAGTCTGAATTTGCTCTCTGTATGTGGAAAGATGCTATTGCTCAACTGGGAGCTTTACTATTGGCAGGTCTCTAGCAAGTCTTTCCATGGAATGGTGTCATGGCAATTTGAATGGAGAGGGCTGCATTTCCCAGATTTACTTTATAAGATTACATGAGTTTTGAGGGCCCTGGTGGCTCAGAGGGTAAAGCGTCTGCCTGCAGTGCAGAAGACCTAGGTTCGATCTCTGGGCCAAGAAGATCCCCTGGAGAAGGAAATGGCAACCCACTCCAGTACTCTTGCCTGGAAAATCCCATGGACAGAGAAGCCTGGTAGACTACAGTCCATGGGATTGCAAAGAGTTGGATACGACTGAGCGACTTCACTTTCACTTTCACTTTCATTTTCAAGAGTGAAGATTATACAGTGTGTCCTGGAGGTGGGCAGCTTCAGAAAGGAAAGAACATATCAATATTCTTAAATACCCCTACTGAAAACAGAATCTTTTAATGTAAAATACAACAAAGTTAAGTATTTATAATAAACTCTAAATTAATCTGTAATTAATGCAGGGATATTAATAATTAATTATCTGTATTAATGCAGGGATATACATCTCTTAAGAACCATTTATATTAAATATTGTCAATTGGCAGTGGGTGAGTTGCATCAGATTTGTCATTTAAATTATGTTGCTCCTATGCTAATATTAGAATCTTTGTGGTCTGCATTTCCTGTGCAAGCAGTAATCAGGGGAGAAGGTGCAGAGCTGTATTTATGGCACTGGCAGGTGGAAACCACTCTGATAGCAGTCATTTCTAACAGATAAGCCACAAAGCAGGTAATTTACATGCAGGTGATCTGTAGATTACTAGAAAGGACTGTAGGTGTATATGCTTAGCATTCATGCTTACCTGTACATTACCATCAGGTTGATTCCTGAAAAGGAATGTCAACAGATGAATGATGTTAAGGTAAGAGCATGTCACCTAGAGCTAAAGGACCTAGATTTGAATCCATTTCTGATCTTACTAGTTTTTCATTGTGACTAAACCCTCAACATCTCTGAGGGTCAGTTTCTCTGTCCACACCTGCCTATCTTATCTAATGTGTTCGTATCCTGGTTAGGTAAGTAAATTACAAAGATGGGTAAGACACAGTCTTGTTCCACAAGGATACAGGGAATGGGCAGGGAGCAGACAAGTAAACTGGAAACTTCACTAGTGCAGGATGAGTTATAAGGGAGGTTGTGTTGACTAGTTCCATAGCCTGCCTTGTAATAATACATATATTGTATATTTTGACTATGAGCTATATCTCATGGGACAATGAAATCCTTAAATTTCATGAGTCTTGTATAATTCACTTTTGGGTTGTCAGAAACTAGTTCAAACTTAGGCAATAATTGGCACACACAGTACTTTTGTGAAATAAATGATTCTTAAATTACTCACCTTAGGCAAAGCTTATAGTCTAGTTAGAACCAAATATTGTATGTATTCTGCTGGGTGTGCATCAACCTTACAAGTTGGCAGAGGAAGTTGTTTAATGAGGTCCTTTTCCATATATACCTAGTGTAGTATCTGGGATGGAGCTCACTAAGTAAAACTATTATATATACTATGATTGAGGGAGTGGAAGTCACTGAAATATCACTCCTGGCATTCTGTGTTATTGATTGATTGAAATTCCTACCATTAGACATTCACTTTGACAACTAGGAAATTGCATTCCTGGAAGTCTTGCTTGAAAGGTTGATGTCCCTGGGGAAAGATAAAACTTTTAAACTATGGTGAATTCCTAACACTGTAGTATGAATTAATTTTTGATGTCAACAAACCTAATGTCATAACCTAAATGATGTATAAGATATAGTAGGAAAGCTTGATAAGAAAGGAAGAAAGAGGGAAAGGTCTGTGGTCTGGAACCTGGTTAGTGAGAGCCTGGCCATTAAGGTGAATCCTGGAGTGGCGTGAATGTTTCTCTTCAGACAAGCTCAATGTGATTCTGTTGACTCCTCTGAGCTCAGTACTTGGGAAGGGTTCTGCTCTATCGTAGTGAGAGGAATCTGACTGGTATTCAATTGTGTGACCCTGGCTGTTTCTGTGAATCTGCCCACAAGATAGAGAGAGAAGGTGAAGGAACGTCACATGAAAACTTCCTCCTTCCACCATAAGAAGTGAGAAATAATCTTAAGAATCCGTCAGAGTGGGGACTTCCCTGGTGGTCCAGTGGGTAAGACTCTGTGCTTCCGTTGCAGGGGTCCCAGGTTCGCCAGGTGGCACTGCCAAAAAAAAAAGAATACATCAGAGTGGGAGTTTTGATACAGGGTAATATGGCCACATCTGTAAATTTCCTTTGCTGTTCCTTAGTTACCAGGAGAAGACATTAGTTACTGAATTGGAAGAGTTGGTGTGGGGTAGGAAGCAAATAAAAAGGAGCTCTGTAGACACTTTGATTACCCACTTCCACTTGCAAGTCGGGTGCCAATCATTTAAGCATTTTTGTGGAGAAAGATCTATCAGGCTAAGTCTTCCAAGGAAAATGCTAAAAAAAAAAAAAAAAAAAAAAAAAGTATGCACTTTAAATACTGAATGGAAGTCAAATACTGGTCATAAAGATTTTTAAGCAAGACTAAGAAACAAAACTCCAAAGGCTGTAGGTAGAGATAAATCCTGTACTTTTCTAGGTTTAGCAGTTTGTGATTTTTCTCTGTGCTAGAAAATAATTTATTTTATTAGAGTGTTTGCAGCAGGTACATGAATGGCATAAATTACATATTACAATTTGCCATGGAGATCTTACTGTCTCAATTAAGTGTCAGTTAGCACATTCTGCAGTGAGCTCTCCTTCTAGGGTCTGGTGGTATTTCATGGTACGTCAGTCAATAACCCGTGTCCCCAGCCTAATTGCCAAGGGGCTATATCCTGACTCCTAGCTAGGGGTTGGCCTCGGAAAGTATAAAGTTATGTTTGTTAAATGCAAGCCTCATGATCTCTGGAAGGCGTTAGCAATAATCTTCCTGCCCATTGCACAAATTCCTTCCTGTAAATGCCAGTGATCGTGGTGTAGACAAGCATGTGCTCCAATCCCATGATTTTACTTGAAAACTAAACTTCCTGTCAGCATCTTAAGCCTTGATCGCTCCTTTAATGTTAGCATTTTATTAAACTAAATGGAATTAGAAGTAGAAATAAATCAGTTTAATCACACATGAAGCACGATTTTTCATGAGCACTTCAATCATTTTTACTTGAAACAATGGAAAAATGAATGTTAATTTGCAGCAAGGCTGAAAAATTCTGAAAAATATTTAATTTAAATTCTGAATACTTGTCTAGTTATTTAGAAGTAAAGTCCTTTTTAGATTATTCAACTCTGAGTTGGATTTGAATAATAAATTTTCTCTACCATTACTTATTCTAAAGAGAAATAAATTACTGTTGTGCATATGTATGCATATACATAAATATATGTTTTGTAGCTTTTGAAATTCAATCATAAATGTATCTAATTCATCTCCCAGTACAGTCTGTCAGTGCAAGACAGGTAAGGGTTTACATGAGTAAATTAATTTTTATTGAGAGAAAATAATCAAAATAGTCACTAAGGGTAAGTCTCCCAATATTTACCAGAGTTTCAATTTCATGAGCACTTAAGTGATTTTTTAAAAAATAAAGCCTGAGTGAGAGTAAAGATTCCCCTAACTACTGAATGAAATAAAGAATCTACTCTTGAGTTATTCTAAAATTCTCATTGGGTTTACTATTATTTTGAAAAGCGAATCCAGATAAATCATTTTTATTTACCACAATTTACTATCTTATCTGAAGAGGGTTGCTGCTGCTAAGTCACTTCAGTCGTGTCCGACTCTGTGCGACCCTGTATACGGCAGCCCACCAGGCTCCCACCATCCCTGGGATTCTCCAGGCAAGAACACTAGAGTGGGTTGCCGTTTCCTTCTCCAATGCATGAAAGTGAAAAGTGAAAGTGAAGTTGCTCAGTCGTGTCTGACCCTCAGCGACCCCATGGACTGCAGCCCATCAGGCTCCTCCATCCATGGGAGTTTCCAGGCAAGAGTACTGGAGTGGGGGTGTCATTGCCTTCTCCCATCTGAAGAGGGTAAATATACTCTATTACAAACAACATGAAGCCTTTGAAGAAAAGCTTTACATGTAATTTAATTCTTTGCTCAGCCTCCCAAAAATGATTCAGTGCTGCAGAAGATTGTGCATTTGAATACTGCATGAAAATGACTGAAGGTCTGGGCGGAACTGTAAATCCAGCCTTTTCTAAACTGAACAAGTCATTGCTTTGGGGGAGGCATCCTCCACCTTCTCTAACACCCACGGAGATGTCTCATAGACACTGCGTAGTTTTAATTCAAGTTTAACTTTCAATTATAAAGTAAGTCTTCTGAGACTATATCTTTATGGGACAGTTAGGTCAAAGTTTGAAAAAAGTAACCAGTAGAATGAAACTGACAAACTGACTGATTTTCCCCCTCTGCCTCCATTTTGTTGACTTAAATTACATCTTTGTCATAAAGTCACAACTTCAGAAAAATCAGCCAGGATTAAGTTTCAATTTTTTTCCTTCACATATTACCCCCTCCCCCGCTGCCACCAAAGGTGAATGATCTCATTTGGAGAAACTTTCGCCAATCTGTAATATCAGTTTATAACAGACATTTATAATAAGCCCTTAGTGTAACTCATATAAATTAATAGTTAAAGAAAGCAGTAGCTATATATTCTTTACCTGAATATATGCTACAATTATGTATTAAATTTCTACCTTTTTTTTTTTTAACTAACTTTCTTAGAAAATAAATATTAGGTGAATAATACTATGAGTTACGGCTGAGTTGAGGTCTGAGACTTGACTAACATTTCATTTATGTTTATTTTTAAAATAGGCACCCCTTTAACTTATGATGAATGAAATATAGTATCTGCACTGACAGAAGTTAAGAATATAGCCATTTACCCTAATGATACAAGAAGTGGAATGAGACATCAGGGCATAGAGTAGTCATTTTCAAATTCCATCCAACAGTGTGTTAAGCAGAGACTTGTTGAAAGGCCATTTTAAAATGACAAAATGTCAGGGTTAGAATGAACCACGTTTACCATATAGTGTCATCCACTATTGAATTCCAGAATATTTTCTATTGTATCTGTGACAAACTCTGAATACTAAGAAAGTGCAGTAGGTTCATAAGAGTGATAATTCTAGTACTGATTGGCTATAATGTTTATATGATTCTGTGGCAGAAACTTTTAACTTCTCCCTTCTTTGTGTTTATTCTCCACTTCTCTCTTTAATTAATGATCACACCTCACTCCCACCTCAAAAGATTGACTTTTGGCTGTTTTATGCTGATGTATCTGGAGACCACATTTCTCAACTTCTGTAACAGTGAGATCAGTTCAGTTCAGTCACTCAGTCATGTCCGACTCTTTGCAACCCCATGGACTGCAGCATGCCAGACCTCCCTGTCCATCATCAACTCCCAGAGCTTACTCAAACTCATGTCCCTCAAGTCAATGAGTCCATCCAACCAATTCATCCTCTGTTATCCTCTTCTCCTCCTACCTTCAATCTCTCCCAGCATCAGGGTCTTTTCAAATGAGTCA
This sequence comes from Cephalophus harveyi, assembly GCA_006410635.1. Classification (NCBI taxonomy): domain Eukaryota; kingdom Metazoa; phylum Chordata; class Mammalia; order Artiodactyla; family Bovidae; genus Cephalophus; species Cephalophus harveyi. The sequence continues at coordinate 341,316 of SJYT01071654.1, forward strand.
GCTCTTCGCATCAGGTGGCCAAAGTATTGGAGTTTCAGCTTCAGCATCAGTCCTTCCAATGAATATTCAAGACTGATCTCTTTTAGGATGGACTGGTTGGATCTCCTTGCAGCCCAAGAGACTCTCAAGAGTCTTCTCCAACACCACAGTTCAAAAGCATCTGTTCTTCAGCACTCAATTTTCTTTATTGTCCAACTCTCACATCCGTACATGACTACTGGAAAAACCATAGCTTTGACGAGATGGACCTTTGTTGGCAAAGTAATGTCTCTGCTTTTTAATAAGCTGTCTAGGTTGGTCATAGCTTTTCTTCCAAGGAGCAAGCATCTTTTAATTTCATGGCTGCAGTCACCATCTGCAGTGATTTTGGAGTCCAAGAAAAGAAAGTCTGTCACTGTTTCCATTGTTTCCCCGTCTATTTGGCATGAAGTGATGGCCCTGCATGCCATGATCTTAGTTTTCTGAATGTTGAGTTTTAAACTAGCTATTTCACTCTCTTCTATCATTTTCATCAAGAGGCTCTTTAGTTCTTCTTTGCTTTCTGCCATAGGAGTGGTATCATCTGCATATCTGAGGTTATTGATATTTCTCCTAGCAATCTTGATTCCACCTTATGCCTCATCCAGTCCAGCATTTCTCATAATGTACTCTGCATATAAGTTACATTAGCAGGGTGACAATATGCAGCCTTGACGTACTCCTTCCTGATTTGGAAAGAGTCTGTTGTTCCATGTCCACTTCGAACTGTTGCTTCTTGACCTGCATACAGATTTCTCAGGAGGTAGATTAGGTGATCTGGTTTTCCCATCTCTTTAAGAATATTCTACAGTTTATTGTGATCCACACAGTCAAAGGCTTTGGTGTAGTCAATAAAGCAGAAGTAGATGGTTTTCTGAAACTTTCTTGGCTGTTTGATCTCTGGTTCCTCTGCCTTTTCTAAATCCAGCTTGAACATCTGGAAGTTCACAGTTCACATACTGTTGAAGCCTGGCTTGGAGAATTTTGAAAATTACTTTGCTAGTGTGTGAGATTAGTGCTATTGTTTGGTAATTTGAGCATTCTTTGGCATCGCCTTTCTTTGTAATTGGAATAACTGATCTTTTCCAGTCCTGTGGCCACTGCTGCCTTTTCCTAATTTGCTGGCGTTATTGAGTGTAGCTCTTTCACAGCATCATCTTTTAGAATTGAAATAGCTCAACCGGAATTCCATCACCTCCACTAGCTTTGTTCATAGTGATGACCTCACATTCCAGGATGTCTGGCTCTAGGTGAGTGATCGCACCATCATTATTATCTGGGTTGTGAAGATCTTTTTTGTACAGTTCTTCTGTGTATTCTTGCCACCTCTTCTTAATACCTTCTGCTTCTGTTAGGTCCAGACCATTTCTGTCTTTATTGAGCCCATCTTTGCATGAAATGTCCCCTTGGTGTTTATAGCTTTCTTGAAGAGATCTCTAGTCTTTCCTGTTCTATTATTTTCATCTATTTCTTTGCACTGGTCCCTGAGGAAGGCTTTCTTATCTCTCCTTGCTCTTCTTTGAATGTGAATGTGAAGTCGCTCAGTCGTGTCCGACTCTTTGCGACCCCATGGACTGTAGCCTACCAGCCTCCTCCATCCATGGGATTCTCCAGGCAATAGCACTAGAGTGGATTGCCATTCCCCCCTCCAAGGGATCCTCCCAACCCAGGGATCGAACCCGGGTCTCCCGCAGGAGAGAAGTATCTCGTAGACAGATGCTTTACTGTCTGAGCTACCAGGGAAGTCTGAAATACTTACTGGTTTTATATGTGGAAGAGAATCTGGACAGTGTAAACAGCGCTTAATATCATTTGTGTCAGGTGGCTTCAGTCATGTTTGACTCTGCAATCCAATGGACTATAGCCCGCCAGGCTCCTCTATCTGTGGGATTCTCCAGGCAAGAATACCGGAGTGGGTTGCCATTTCCGGAACTCTACATTAAAATGGGTATATCTTTCCTTTTCTCCTTTGCCTTTAGCTTCTCTTCTTTTCTCAGCTATTTGTAAGGCCTCCTCAGACAGCCATTTTGCCTTTTTGAATTTCTTTTTCTTGGGATGGTCTTGATCACTGCCTCTTGTACAATGTCATGAACCTCTGTCCATAGTTCTTCAGGCACTCTGTCTATCAGATCTATCCCTTGAATCTATTTGTCACTTTCTCTGTATAATTGTAGGGATTTGATTTAAATGTGGCCATGAAATTAAGTTTGGGTTGGTAGGATGTGAGCTAAAGTAATTTGTGAAACTTCCAGGTCATCTGTTTATAGACAGGACTACTTGTCCTTAATATCTTGGTAGTTGGGATGTGGCAACAACTGCAGAGGCAGCTTTAGACTTAAGGATGGAGCCATATGTTGTTGGAGATGACTGGTTGATTTTCCCATTTAAATACCTGGATAAATCATAGAGTAGATTTTTTTTTTTTCTACATGTCTAGATCACCTTCCTACCATGGACCATTCCATCTCCTTCCATTACTACTGTATTTTGAAGTTTCTTTGTTGAAGCAGTTTAGTCTAAACCTTGACTAATAAATTTACATGTGGTAATATCTGCCTCTTCTTCATTCTTTTGATTCAAGTTATGGCCTCTAGAAAGGTACAGAATTAATAGACTACCTCTTGAATATGATACTGTTTTGACTATAGAGAGATAATAACTAAGTGTTGCACATTTAGTATTTCTTTTCTTCTTTCCTGCCTACATCTTCCTCAGACTTCATTCATTCCTCAGTGGTTAAGATGTTAATCTCCTTAATCTGGACACTGTATCTTCATTAGTACGTTTTAGGTTTACTGCCTTATCCTATTGTCACTGCCTTATCCTTCTTTTCATGTGAAGAGAAGTCTCAAGTCTCACCTGTAATAATCTTCTGTTTAGTACTTAACATTTATCTCTGATAAATTTCATCCTGTTGATTTTATTCCCCCCATTTCAACAAGTTGAGATAATTTTGAACAAGACTTTCCTAAGGCCATTCGTAAATGCAAACAAGTGATGTGACTGCTTTTCCCAGTAAATCGAAGGACTATTCTACCCATATTTTTGTATCCAAGATGAAATGCTGCATATTTTTAAATGTTTAATATTACTGCTACCATTCTTCCTAATCAATACCCATTGCCAGATACTGTAAGTCTTTCATAAGTATTAGGTCACAACAGGCCTATTATTATTCCCATTTTGTTGATGAGGAAATGTGTGAGGGAACGGATGACTTGTCTACACAGGTAGGAAATATAGCCAGATTCAAACCCAAGCTGGCATGATATCCAGCTTAATTAACCACTGGACTGCTGTCATTTGATATGCCTCACTTCCTGCGAAGTGTAGATTCCTGCCATTTAAGAAGCTCTGTGTCTGAAAAGGATAAGACATATATTTAGCTGTGGTCACAAAGGCATATGCTCTTCCCTGTTCTTCTTTGGTCATGTTCTTAAAAGTAAGAGAATGAAAAAATTCAAATGGTTTGGATAATCAGACCTATCTACACCACGAGGCCTGCTTCATACAGGCATGATTTTTGCATCTTCACCAAAAGCAGGATGTTTTCTCCTCCTAGTCTTGTTGCAATACACTTTTCACAACTAAGTTCTTTTTCTAATTTAATTCAATTAAAAAAAAAAAACTATTGGGGCATAACTGATTTACAATATTGTGCTAGTTTCGGATATACAGCAAAGTGAATCTGTTATACAAATACATAAATCCACTCTTCTTAAGATTCTCTTCCCATATAGGCCTCTACAGAGTACCGACCAGAGTTCCCTATGCTGTATGGTAGGTCCTTATTAGTTACCTATTTTATATATAGTACTGTATATGTGTCAGTCCCAATCTTCTGCGTTATCACTCCCCTCTTACCCACTGCTAACTGTAAGTTTATTTTCTATATCTCTAACTCTATTTTGGTTTTGTAGATAAGTTCATTCGTAGCCTTTTTAAAGATTCCACATGTAAGTGATATCATATGGTATTTGTCTTTCTCTGTCTGACTGACTTCACTCAGTATGGGAATCTCTAGGTCCAGCCAGGTTACTTAAAATGGCATTGTTTTGTCCTTTTTTATGGATGAGTAATTTTCCATTGTATATACTTCACAATTGAGTTTGATCCTGAAAAAGATCTTGGTTCCTTCTTCTATTGGTTTCAATGTCTTGCTCCAGCCAGAAAGACATTATTGTGACTCTCAGAATCACAGTGGGTTATCTTATTTTTTTTTGAATTTTATCTATTTATTCATTTTAGACTTTATATTATAGTTGATTAACAAGGCTATGGTTTTTCCTGTGGTCGTGTATGGATGTGAGAGTTGGACTGTGAGAAAGGCTGAGCGCCAAAGAATTGATGTTTTTGAACTGTGGTGTTGGAGAAGACTCTTGAGAGTCCCTTGGATTGCAAGGAGATCCAACCAGTCCATTCTGAAGGAGATCAGCCCTGGGATTTCTTTGGAAGGACTGATGCTAAAGCTGAAACTCCAGTACTTTGGCCACCTCATGCGAAGAGTTGACTCATTGGAAAAGACTCTGATGCTGGGAGGGATTGGGGGCAGGAGGAGAAGGGGATGACAGAGGATGAGCTGGCTGGATGGCATCACGGACTCGATGGACGTGAGTCTGAGTGAACTCCGGGAGATGGTGATGAACAGGGAGGCCTGGCGTGCTGCGATTCATGGGGTCGCAATGAGTCAGACACGACTGAGCGACTGAACTGAACTGAACAGTGTTATGGTAGTTTCAGTTACAACAAAGTGATTAAGTTATATGTGTATATGTATCCTTTTTCAAATTCTTTTCTTATTTAGATTATTACATAATATTGAGCAGAATTCCTTGTGCTACACAGTAGGCTGTTTTTGGTTATCCATTTAAAATATAGCAGTGTGTACTTATCAATTCCAAACTCCCTAACTATCCCTCCCCTGCATCCTTCCCCCCTGATAATTATAAGTTCATTCTCTAAGTCTGTGAGTCTATTTCTGCTTCGTAAATGGGTTCGTTTGTATCATTTTTATTAGGTTTCACATGTAAGTGATATTGTATAATATTTCTCTTTCTTTCTCTGACTTATTTAATTTAATATGACAGTCTATAGGTCCATCCATGTTGCTGCAAATGGCATGAATTCATTCTTTATAATGGCTGATAATATTCCTCTGTGTATATATACCACATCTTCTTTATCCATTCCTCTGTCAGTGGACATTTAGGTTTCATCCATGTCTTGGCTATTGTAAACAGTGCTGCAGTGAACACTGGGGTGGATGTGTCCTTTAGGATCTCATTTTTCTCTGGATATATGTCCAGGAGTGGGATTTCAAGATCATAGAAAACATAACTGTGTTTTGCTTGATGTCTTTTTTTCTGTGATAAGTTGGCTTGGAGATTTCTACATACCCTAGAATGCTTGTCAGTCCTTGGAGTTGATGTGATGTATGTGTAGTTTTTGTTTAGGGGCCCTCAAAGAAAACTTTTGGAGAAGTCAATGGCACCCCACTCCAGTACTCTTGCCTGGAAAATCCCATGGACGGAGGAGCCTGGTGGGCTGTAGTCCATGGGATTGCGAAGAGTCGGACACGACTGAGCGACTTCACTTTCACTTTTCACTTTCATACATGGGAGAAGGAAATGGCAGCCCACTCCAGTGTTCTTGCTTGGAGAATCCCAGGGACGGGGGAGCCTGGTGGGCTGCCGTCTATGGGGTCGCACAGAGTCGGACACGACTGAAGTGACTTAGCAGTAGCAGCAAAGAAAACTTTGGTTATACCCTTAAAATTATATCCAGTGGCTCAGTGGGTAAAGGATCTGTCTGCAGTACAGGAGACACAGGTTTGATCCCTGGGTTGGGAAGAACCCCTAGAGAAGGAAATGGCAACCCACTCCAATATTCTTGCCTGGAAAATCCCATAGACAGAGGATCCTGGTGGGCTGCAGTTTATGGGGTCACAGAGAGGAGTTCCTTCTTTCTTGCTTCAGTTCAGTTCAGTTCAGTCTCTCAGTCGTGTCCGACTCTTTGTGACTCCATGAATCACAGCACACCAGGCCTCCCTGTCCATCACCAACTCCCAGAGTTCACTCAGACTCACGTCCATCAAGTCAGTGATGCCATCCAGCCATCTCATCCTCTGTCGTCCCCTTCTCCTCCTGCCCCCAATCCCTCCTAGAAACACATATATCTGTTATTTGGCCCTACATAACCTATGCTTTTATTTGTAAACCAAAGTGTCTAATGATAGATATGAATTGTTTAAACTTTACCTGCGCTTCTGTCTTCTGTTTCTTGTAGATGGTGATACAATTAATAATGGTAACAATAGTAATACTTAATATCATAGAAAGTATTTATTGAGCACTTAATATAAACTGGGCACTGTTATAAGTGCTTCATGCTACCAAAGTATTTGATTCTCAAAAATCTTTATGAAATTGGTGAAACTTGTCATTGATAGATGAGATGGAAGTCTACTAGCTGTTTCTGAAGTCACACAGCTGGTACAATGGCAGAGCCAAGAACTTTAGTTTGGAATCTGGCTTTAGGATCTGTGCTCTAAACAACTGCAGCCTGTTGCCTCTGTTTCAATAATGAGTAACAGATGTGCATGTCTGTGTTTGTGTGTTTGTGTACCTGGTATCCACCTGCCAATACAGGAGATGCGAGAGATGTAGGCTTGATCCCTGGGTCAGGAAGATCCCCTGGAGTAAGAAATGCATCCCATTTCAGTATTCTTGCTTGGAGAATCCCATGGGCAGAGGAACCTGGTGGGCTACAGTCCATTGAGCCACCATGAGTTGAACACGACCAAATGACTGAGCACACTCGCACATATATGTATATTGTTTATTATATATACCATATTGTACTAATATTTCAGTCTAGTCTTTTTATATGTGTGCAAGAGTTTTCAGAAAAAAATTGTTATGTTTATTTGTATTAATATTTACTTCAGTATTATCTTCACAGGCTCAGGATTTGTTGAGAAAACTGAGTAAAACAGCAGAAGAATAGATTTTTGTTTAAATGATTTAATGACTACACTTAAATACAATTATTAGACTTGTGTAACCACTGTTTAAAAAGAACTATCCTATATGTTTTAACAGTATTTGCTTATCAGAGCTGTCAATCCATAAACCAAATGGATAGCAGGCAAGAAAACCTAACATAGAAAGAAGAGATGAAAATCAGTGTATTCTTTCCATCTCGCTAAGCCCACCACATACTATTTTGGAAAGAAAAAGAGTGATACAGATGATGCTTTTGGTGAAGAATGTAAGGAGGTATTTTTGTCATTTTCACCCCTAAAGCACCAATATTCTCAGAGGTCACCAGCCTCCTATCTCCTGGACCCATGTATAAATATATAATTAATTCTTCCTTTCAAAATGAAATCACAAAATTATGAAAGGAAAAGGGATTTTAGCAGTGTTCCCTCTTGCTTCTAAGAACAACAAATCTAAGTCTGGATGTTGGAATCTCCAAGTAGTTTTAATAGTACAGCCAAGAAGTTTGTATGCAGGAAATCTATTCTGAATGTTATAATTGACCATTTTGTAAACTGCATAACAAATAGGCCATATTTGTGGCCTATTTGTTATTAAATGAGATTCTATGTCTTGTTTTCCAAGCATTTATACTGCTAATTTTAAGAACATGATTGCATGTCTAACATATTAGAAAATAAATACCTAATACAATATGAACCTTGTCATATTTAGGGTGTTACCAAGTATCCAGAATTGGAAATATTGTTCTTTTATTGACATCCTGTGATTCAGTTTAACCAGCAAGCTTTTCTATGATTAATGTTTATAGTCAAAGCTGTGTAGATTCTATGAAGTGAAGTGAAGTCGCTCAGTCGTGTCCGACTCTTTGCGACCCCGTGAACTGAAGCCCACCAGGCTTCTCCGTCCTTGGGATTCTCCAGGCAAGAATAGTGGAGTGGGTTGCCATTTCCTTCTCCAATGTAGATTCTATATATTCCCTAAAAACAGAAGCAGCATCTATTGTCATTGGTGAATCAGGAGAGAGAAATGGGTTTTAGAAGAAAAATTAGACGCTAGTTGTTAGTTTATTTTAGCCTAGGACTTTTTTTTATTAAAAAATTCAAAATATGAAACTGCATTCAGAAATATCAAATAAAGTTCAAACTGTTTAAACTTAATTTGTATCACATTATATCAGATCAAATTTCTAGTTATTTCTTCAGTCAACATTTGTAATATGCCTGTACTCTAATATAAGATCTCAGAAATAGAGTGAAGGTTTGATTTTACTACAAATACATTGTCCGTAGTTATTATAGACATTAGCCTAGCAGACGTTAGCATAGATTCATGTTAGTCAAACCAATGTCACCGTATTGATATTCTTTTTCTAATTGGGAAATGGAACTGAGGTGACATTTTTATCATGACGTCCTTTATACTGACACATGTCTGTGCTGAAATACATTTGTGTGCAAATTCATACTGTAAACAGGATAATTTGCCTTCAGATAAAGCCCTCTTTTAGAAGACTTAAAAATTCAAGAGAGGCAAAGGGATATTTGACAACATCCTCTTTGAAAATGGAAAAGGCAATAAAATACTAAATTGTTAGAAGTTACAGTTTAGAAATATGTATCTGCTTTGTTTATTATGATTGGAGAAGAATGGATTGAATTCATTTTTGAAGCAGAATTGTAGCAAAATATCTGTGTTGAACATTAACTGAGTTAAAAGAACCTATTATATGTCTTTTGTTCTCTGTCCTTTTAGAAAAGATAAATGCCTAGATGTGTATAAGAGACAGGACTACTTGTCCTTAATATCTTGGTAGTTGGGATGTGGCAACAACTGCAGAGGCAGCTTTAGACTTAAGGATGGAGCCATATGTTGATCTCTAGATGATTTCTTTCACAAACAAAGGTTCTTTCAAGTCCAAACACTTATAAAATTGCAAAATTAATGTTCAGTTTCTTCTTATTGTTAATAGTCTTCCTATTATTCTATTTGTAATCTTTTTTTATTCACCTCAATGAAAAAAAGAAAAGCAATAACTTAAACCTACAAGGTAAATGAATGCTATTGTTGAATCTTTAACCTTTAAACTGACTATAGAAAAAACAATCTGATAACCTGAATGCCTTCCATATTTCTAGAGATTAATAAGGATAGTTGTATTGTTACTCATTTTAAACCAGCGCTTGTTGCAGAAATGCCTTCTGTGTGTGTTTTGCAAGCATAAAATTTAAAAAAATCTAAGTGGTCAAATTTTTGAAACCAAATCATAATAAAATGAAAAAGAAGTTGCTCCCCTTTTCTCCACTGGTTTGCAATTGAGCCTCAATTTCCTAAAGTCCATGAAACCAACGGGCAGAAGTAAGAGTGAAAAAAGGACAAGGAGAGAAAGAAACACATATGAAAAATATTGCCAAACAAGCAAGAGAGAAAATGAAAGCAAAAATTAGTCCTATAAAGATGGAAAGACTGAGCTGTAGAAACTGGTCACATAAATAGTCATGAAATGAAAAGTTTCAGATTTGTATTGAAGTTAAAAAAAAAAAAAAAAAAACCTACTTAGAGAAAGGCCAACAGGCCAGACTAAATAATCCTCGACTTACCGTCCAATTCTGAATCCCATATTAGCTGCAGAGATTTTAATGTAAATATGCCATTACACTGTCATTACAGTGATCAGGCTTCATGGCTCACAGGTCACATCTCAGCCACTGTTAATTTTGCAGGCAAAAGCTTTTTTTCTCTTGAAATGTTAATAACTTTCTATTAGTTAATGTAGCGTGACTAAAATTCAGATTAGATATAATTCATTTTAATATCTGTGACTGGCTATCCTGATCATTTAGCAATGGTTTCCAGCTGAATACAAGATGCTAAATTGGACTCATTTGCATAGCTGTGTTAAAGCAATGCCATTCTAGAAATGTAGGCATCTTCAAATTAATTTAAAATATTTTTTTTTTCCTGGCTTTGCTACTAGGATAAAATCTTTGGTTGGCAACTAATTGAAGTTACCAAGGGCTGAATATACATTCTTTTCTCTGTCCACCCTCCCATTTCCCAAGGGGAAAGAAAAACAAAACACTAGTCAGGAGTATTAATTGATGAGTGCAGAAGATACTTAGTGCCTCAGAACCTTGAGGGCTCAATTTAGTAAGTCTAATGTTGTTACACAAATCTGAACTATTGACAAGGTCTGTAACAGCCAGGTCTTGGAGATTTAGTTCCACCTTTGCAATTTTTTTTTTTTTTTAACTCTCTCTTTTATGTAGATACACTATATCTCTACCTGTCCAGTGGAAGGAGTCCAGTTTGTTGAACTGGATGATAAAATATGTTTTCCTAGGAAGCTTACACCAGAGTGGTAAACACTGTTGCTATTAATCATAGATGGAGTCTGTTCTTCTCTTCCTTTGCATATGTAACACCCATTAATGCTAATGGAAAACACAGACAATACATTCATGCAACAAGGGCAACCAGACCCTTGTATTATCAATGCCAGTGAGTAGATGTTCACATAAGCAGCACCCGTGGAAGGGATTAGGGATTCTTTGTAACTTGATCTATGTTTTTTAACCTTACCACATTTGATGGTTTCTTTTCCTTTCAATTAAAATGCAAACAGTTTATCACTTTAATATCTTCCCCTTTCTTTACAGGTATCACAAACTTTCTGTAAAATATATGTAAATAATCTTTTACAGTTAGTTAGGTAAAAAGTTTGATTCAGGAATACTAGAAGATTCTTAAAAAGTTGAAAGCTGAAACAAATTTTAAATATTTTTTTCTTAATTTTCACTA
>SJYT01071654.1:352394-389383 GCA_006410635.1 Cephalophus harveyi
AAATTTTCACTTTCAGGATTTAATCATTATTCATTTATATAAAATATTTGTCTTTAGGTACTCACATTTCTCTTTGAAATATAAATTTCAGGATAGTTATTTTTATCCCAAAACAAACAGTATGTCTCAGATAAAGAGAATGTTTATCAAAGTTTCTTTTTATTAAGTTAAATATTTCTGGAACACTAGAGAAAATACATGAGTTGGAAAAAAAAAAAGTATTGTTATCATTCTACTCTCCTATCCCTTTCCTTCTTTCTTTTCCTCTTCTTTCTTTTCCCCTTCCCCTGGGGTAAAATGTTAGATTCTCCTGCTGCTGTTTGTAATCTGAGAAACTGAAGAGCCGTTTTGTCATCCCTACTACCTCCCTCAATTGCTGCTGCTGCTGCTGCTAAGCTGCGTCAGTCGTATCTGACTCTCTGCGACCCCATAGACGGCAGCCCACCAGGCTCCGCCATCCCTGGGATTCTCCAGGCAAGAACACTGGAGTGGGTTGCCATTTCCAGCCTCAACTGTTACCCCTTGATAATTTAATGAGAAGTGTATCTGGAAGTGCATTTGGCCCCTGTATCTGGAAGTGATGGAGAAACTTCTAAGAAAAATGAATTCTAGTGGAGATTTTGAATAGACATAATCAACAAGATTATCCTCTTCTAAAATTTATAAGACATAATTTTGAGTTGTATGGTTCTTGTGGAAAATAAATGCCTAGGAGATATTTGCAAGATGGCAGCCAAATATTAAGGTAATGACTGGCAGTTAGGCAGTTGAGTAGCTATTATGTCAGCTCCTGAAAATATTTGTAATTTTGTTTCATTCCCTCAAAAGAAAATAGTAATTATGAACTATAAGTTTTGTTGGCAGCTTTCAATTCAGCTTATAAACATTGTCAAATAATGGCCCTCTTTCTAGGAGCTTATCTACCTCTTTCCCTTCACAGCTAAACTTCTTGGTGGTGTTGCTATTGTTCAGTCACTAAGTCACTTTGTGACTCCTTAGACTAGAGCATGCCAGACTCCTCTGTCTTTCACTATCTCCCAGAGCTTACTCAAATTCATGTCCATTGAGTCAGTGATGCTATCTAACCAGCTAATCCTCTGTCACCTCCTTCTCCTCCTGCCCTCAACCTTTCCCAGCATCAGGGTCTTTTCCAAGGAGTTGGCTGTTTGTATCAGATTGCAAAGTATTGGAGCTTCAGCTTCAGCATCAGTCCTTCCAATGAATATTTAAGGTTGATTTCCTTTAGAGTGGACTGGTTTGATCTCCTTGTAGTCCAAGAGACTCGCTAGAGTCTTCTCCAGCGTTACAGTTAAAAAGCATCAAGTCTTCAACACTCAGCCTTCTTTATGGACCAACTCTCACATCCATACAGGACTACTAGGGGTGATACCCATCCTTGAAAGAATGATTATTTCTATTTTATTTTTTCCCCTCACTCCTTAGTGCACTTCCTACCTTCACCTTCCTTCTAATGTTCTACAGTCCCATCTCACCATTGAACCTTCTCATGATCTACTACTGATTGAATCAAATTTATGTCAGTGTCTCCATCTCTAGTCTAGTCAGTCTGTCCAGCATTTGATCAGCTGCTCAAATGATCAATTTCATCCTAAAATACCCATTCTCTTCCAAGGTTCTGGGATAGGTATTGTAGGATAGGGTACAAAAACCTGGATATTTGAAAAACTATACCTATTAATTTTGAAATGGCACCTATATTCTTGTCACAGTTCCTTAGACATGTTATCTACTTCTAAGGTGTTAAATGCCAGCTCTGTTGGTGTCGCCCAAATCTATAGCTTGAACTCAGGCTTCTTTCTTGCTAGTCTAAGTTAAATATCTAATAATCCACTGGCTATTTTCAATAGACTGTAAGATATATCAAGAGAACAGTGTGAAAACTAGTTCCTTGTCCTTTATCTCCCATAACTTGGTTCAGAATAGTAACCTTTATCTTGGTATCCAACTCAGAAATGTGGGAGTTCATACTAGAGTTACTAACTCTATATATCCAGTTGGTCCCTCTGTGTGTGTGTGTTAAGATGCTTCAGTGGTGTCCAGCTCTTTGCGACCCCATGGAATTCTGTTCATGGAATTCTCCAGGCAAAAATACTGGAAAGGGTTGCTGTGCCCTCTTCCAGGGGATCTTCTCAATCCAGGTATCAAACCCACATCTCCTACTTTGCAGGCAGATTCTTTACCACTGAGCCACCTGGGAAGCTCCTAGTTGGTCACTGAGTTGTAATTATGTTTCCTTAATAAATCTCTTTTTTAGGTTTCCCTGATAGCTCAGTTGGTTAAGAATCCACCTGCAATGCAGGAGACCCTGGTTCAATTCCTGGGTCAGGAAGATCGGCTGGAGAAGAGATAGGCTACCCACTCCAATACTCTCGGGCTTCCCTGTGGCCCACTTGGTAAAGAATCCACCTGCAATGTGGGAGACCTGGGTTCAATCCCTGGATTGGGAAGATCCCCTGGAAAAGGGAAAGGCTACCCACTCCAGTATTCTGGCCTGGAGAATTCCATGGACCATATAGTCCATGGCCTCACAAAGAATCACACACAACAGCTGAGCTACTTTCACATTAAATCTCTATTTTGAATCTATCTCCTTCTTTACTTACCATATCAGGCCAGGTTTTTATTAATATAATTTCGACTGGGACTGTTTTTACTGCTCTTAGCTCCTTTCATTGGTCACCTCCAGTCCAATTTATCTTCATAGCCAGAGTTGCAATCTCACAGTACAAATCTCGTTGCTCACTCTATTAAAATCCTTTACAAGCCTCTTTGTCACTCTTAGGGTCAGAAGTCTCTGTATGGCAAATGTTTCCCTTGATGGTTGGCCCCATCCCAGCCATCCAACCCTACTCCCTGCATTGTTCACACTGTGCTCTGTGCTTCAGTCTGGATTGGTTATTCCCGTTCCTGGATAGGAACCATGGGATTGCTTGCTTCTGTGCCTTTGATCATACTGTTTCTCTTTACTGAACACTCTCCTCTCACCTCTTGTCCACCTGGGAAATTGTTTCTTATTCTTCACTACTCAGCTCAATTGTTATCTTCTCTAGCAAGCCTCCTTTCAGCCCTATTCTGTGTCTTCCGATAGCATTAAATACTCAGCCCTCTGTACCCTGTGGTATCTGGCTCATATCTTGAATGTACGAAAGTGAGAAATATATACATTATATACATACATACTTATGTATTTGTATAGTGAGTACCTAGAGAATAGAGGCAGGTATTGGCCCAGAGTAGACCCTTTGTAAAATTTTTTTAATTAATAAATGGTAAGTGTATCTTTCCAGCAACAACTATCTAGCTTTTGTAAAATTGATTCTAAATTTATCTTGTCTCCCTGAAGTTTCATTTCACCAAAAGCATCCCTATCTGATCTTTGAGCATAAAATCTCTGAGGATGCTCAGGAGAAAATTCACTTTGAATAGGTGACATTTCAGACTGTTGCTGAGATTCTTTAGTTGCTTCTAGACTTTTCCTAAAATCACCTGGAATTTCCAGGGTATTTGTGCTGTAGTTTTATTTATTTATTTATTTTTAGAAATTTCAAAACTCTTTATGGATTTAGAGGATATTTCCCTGAAAAATGATGTTGGATATTGTCTCTTAGAATAAAGATACTTGATAATTAGCCTGAAACAAAGCTCCCCTTAATATTTTATTTATAAAGGCTTAAAAGGAAAAACTTAGTTTGATTTCAAAATCATGGTTCTATGTAGGTTTCATTATTTTAAAAAAGCTATTTTAAGACACTGGATAGTTTGCATGAGATTTTAGAACTTCAAAATCTAACAGAGTCCCTTGGGAGAGTGTCCCTGATAGAAAATTTCTCATTCACTACTTTGAATCCTTCTTCAAGTTTGGAGAAATACAAATCTCTTCCTTCTTTTATTATTTTAGGATTTTATATCTGTAATATACAAATGCAGTAGTATACATATGCTGTGCTAACATGAAGCAATTAAAAAAATGAGACCTTAACATAAAAAGTCAGCCACAAATGAACAAAACAGTTCCATTAAAAAAGAATCTGCATTTTCCTCTTCTTGTTATATAAGTCCACTGACACCACACTTAGACACCAAGCATGGATTAAAAATAAGGAAAGGATGGTTAAATGATGATTGACTATTTTAATAAGGCAAAGTTTCTAATTTCAGAGAAAGAAATAACTTCCTAAGAGTGAGATTAAAATCATATGGTCACTTCAGTATAGTTATCTTATTAGTTCACCTGTTTATTTTTTACTTTTCTTCTAGATTTTCCATGACCTAAATATTAAAGCATGACTATATCCATCAGTACTTGTATTAAAATATTTTTCTGTTTGTCACTGTTTCAAATTGCCTAATATGATGAAAGCTATTTGACTGTATCTTGTGCAAATTTCATTTGTATACTTTCAATCTACTGACCTCTTTTCTTTATTCTAAGATATTAATAACATTTCTAAGCACTTGTACAATTACATGAGATTATAATAACATCAGTGTAAGGATCACAAGAAATAACCATTGGTTTCAAAATGCTGTTGTGATCAAATTTTGTTGGGACAAACGTTTCAGAAAATGAATGGTGATAGGATTAAACATCCATTTAATTAGTGGTTATCTAGAAACTGAGTGAGAAGGAGGTAGATATTGTGAAGGTGGTGAGGGTTGGGAAATGGATTCAAAGTAATGAACTCTGAACAGCCAACTTACATGAAATAATTAGAGCAAAATTCAGTTAACGGACAGAGATATTAAAGCACGTTTTCTGGAGGTAATTATACATGATGTGGTCCTTGAAGATGGATAAAGAAAGATAAAAGATATTCAGGAAGGTGGGAAAACATAAGCAAAGGGAACATTGGTTCAAGCAATTAAGTTCAGAGAAACTTTGATTGTTCAGGGGTCTGCATTAGATGGGATGGAATCAGATAATAAAAAGACCTGGAACGTAAGCACAGAAATCTGGACTCAAGCATAACCAGACAACAAGCATATATAAAATGGAGATTATATTCATTATCTATTGCTGTGTAACAACCCCCCTCCAAATTTAGCAGCTTAGAATATTAACTATTTATTATTTCACAGTTTTTTAAGACCAGAAATTTGGGAGTATTTTAGCTTGAGGGTTCAGACTCAAGTTATCTCACAAAGTGTCAAGATAGGTCTGTAGCTCTGCTGGGGCTTGAAAATCTACTTCTAAGTTTTGTCCTGTAGCTATTGGCAGGCTTTAGTTTCTCATTAGCTGTTGGTTAAAGACCTCCGTTACTTAACACAGACTTCTATATAGGCTTCCTGAGTGTCCTTACAGCCTAGCAGATGGTTTCCATCAAAATGAGTGATTCTAGAATAAGAGAGAGAAAGTAGAGAGTGTCCTCAAAAAGGAAGCTGCAGCCTTTTTATAATGTAATATGGAAAGATACATACTTTCTTTTCTCCGTTATTGTATTGGTCTTAAGGCCAACTTTGATAATATGTTGAAGGAATTACACAAAGGTGTGAATATCAGCTGAAGATCACTGGGGGGCCAACTTGAAGGCTAAAATCAGGACAGCAGCCATGGTATTAGATCATCGAGTAAGAACATGATGGCATGGCAATGAGGACTGAGAGACAAAGAAAAAGCTATGAGATGTTTACAAGAAAAAATATTTAATAGTGAATTTGACAACATTAAGATATCAAGGGCTAAAAGAGGACTTCAGGATTTTAAACTTGGATGTTTATAAGAGTGATCTGGCTACCAGTTGATTATTGGGTAGAAGTGGTAGTTGTTAAATATGAAATTGGAGACTTGTTGAGTTTGAGGTGGCATTTGTCTGCTTAAGTGAAGATAGCCTATATATACAGACAGGATTTGGAATAGTGCAGTGAAACATGAGAGTGACATAGACACAGAGAAAGTTTAAAATATCTATAATACAGCTAGATATTGAATTGAATTTGGCCAATAAGAAGCCAGGGCAATCAGAAAACAGTGCTGTGGGTAGTGTTTTGTACATTATTCACATAGTATATGTTTGATATAAGATTAATTCTTTGTTTTCCCTTGTGGCTCAGCTGGTAAAGAATCTGCTTGCAATGTGGGAGACCTGGGTTTGGTTCCTGGTTGGGAAGATCCCCTGGAGAGGGGAAAGGCTACCCTCTGCAGTATTCTGGCCTGGAGAATTCCATGGACCCTGTAGTCCACGAAGTCTCAAAGAGTGGAGCAAGACTGAGTGAATTTCACAACAAATCACTATTTTGAATCTATCTCCTTCTTTATTTACCATATCAGGCCAGCTTTTTATTAATATGTTTTCTGACTGGGACTAATTTTTACTACTCTTAGCTGCTTTCATTGGCCACCTCCAGTCCAATTTATCTTCATAGCCAGAGTTGCATTTCCACAGTACAAATCTCATTGCTCACTCTGTTAAAAGCCTTTACAAGTCTCTTCATCACTATTAGGGTCAGAATAAGTTTAATTGACCTGTAAGTTTAATTGACCTATCCTCCAAGAAAAAAAATACAGTTTTCACTCCCCCGTTTCCTAATTTTCTTCACTCCCTTTCTTCCTTTCCTCCTTTCTTCCTCCCTTTCTCCCTCCCTTCTTCCCATCTACTTTCTTTCTCTCTTTGTCTCTGCATCCTTTATTTATTCTCCCCACTTCCTCCTCCTTCTCATTAAATATGTTTACTTTCTAGTTTTCTATACAGAGAAAATAATCCTTATAATTCAGAACAAAAGTAGGAAAATTCCATTGTAGATTATCTTTGAACACTGTTCATGCTTATAAATTGTAATTTTAATTCCCAATGCTAAAGCATAGAATGTCTGACAAGGAAAATCCTATAAGAAAAAAAAAAAAGAATTATAAGATGGCTTTATGATATATAGAAATTCAAATTACTGTATCACAGTACCAAGTATTTTAGTTTTGATGTGATAACAAATAATCTGATAAAAATGAGTTACCTATAAATTTATGTAGACTGAGATTTTCTTCACATCATTTACAAGGTCCACATAGTATGGGCATCCTCAACAAAGTTAAAAGGAGATAAGGTCTGTTAACTCCAGAAAGAATGAAGAGATGGAGCCAAAACAAAAACAACACTCAGTTGTGGATGTGACTGGTGATGGAAGCAAGATCTGATTCTGTAAAGAGCAATATTGCATAGGAACCTGGAATGTTAGGTCCATGAATCAAGGCAAATTGGAAGTGGTCAAACAGGAGATAGCAAGAGTGAACATTTACATTTGAGGAATCAGTGAACTAAAATGAACTGAAATGGGTGAATTTAACTCAGATGACCATTATATCTACTACTGCGGGCAAGAAACACTTAGAAGAAATGGAGCAGCCATCATAGTCAACAAAAGAGTCTGAGATGCAGTCCTTGGATGCAGTCTCAAAAATGACAGAATGATCTCTGTTTGTTTACAAGGCAAACCATTCAATAGGGTAATCCAAGTCTATGCCCTGACAAGTAATGCTGAAGAAGCTGAAGTTGAAATGTTCTTTGAAGACCTACGAGACCTTCTAGAACTATCACCAAAAAAGATGTCCTTTTCATTATAGGTGACTGGAATGCAAAAGTAGGAAGTCAAGAAGCACCTGGGCTAACAGGCAAATTTGGCCTTGGAGTACAGAATGAAGCAGGGCAAAGGCTAACAGAGTTTTACCAAGAGAATGCACTGGTCATAGCAAACACCCTCTTCCAACCACACAAGAGAAGACTCTGCACATGGACATCACCAGATGGTCAACACCAGAATCAGATTGACTATATTCTTTGTAGCCAAAATCGGAGAAGGCGATGGCACCCCACTCCAGTACTCTTGCCTGGAAAATCCCATGGACAGAGGAGCCTGGTAGGCTGTGGTCCATGGGGTCGTGAAGAGTCGGACACGACTGAGCAACTAACTTCCTTTTCACTTTCATGCATTGGAGAAGGAAATGGCAACCCACTCCAGTGTTCTTGCCTGGAGAATCCCAGGGATGGGGGAGCCTGGTGGGCTGCTGTCTATGGGGTCACACAGAGTCGGACACGACTGAAGTGACTTAGCAGGAGCAGCAGCCAAATTGGAGAAGCTCTATACAGTCAGCAAAAACAAGACCAGGAGCTGACTGTGGCTCAGATCATGAACTCCTTATGGCCAAATTTAGACTTAAGTTGAAGAAATTAAAGAAAACCACTAGACCATTCAGGTATGACCTAAATCAAATCCCTAATGAATATACAGTGGAAGTAAGATCATCCCCAAGGAACAGAAATGCAAAAAACAAAAATGGCTCTCTGGGGAGGCCTTACAAACAGCTGTGAAAAGAAGACAAGTGGAAGGCAAAGGAGAAAAGGAAAGATATATCCATTTGAATGCAGGGTTCCAAAGAATAGCAAGGAGAGATAAGAAAGCCTTCCTTAGCGATCAGTGCAAAGAAATAGAGGAAAACAACAGAATGGGAAAGACTAGAGATTTCTTCAAGAAAATTAGAGATACTAAGGGAACTAAGATACATGATGGGCTCAATAAAGGACAAAAATCATGTGGAAGCAGAAGATATTAAGAAGAGGTGACAAGAATACACAGAAAAACTGTACAAAGAAGATCTTCAAAAAAAAAAAGAAATCTTCACAACCCAGATAATTGCGATGGTGTGATCACTCACCTAGAGCCAGACATCCTGGGATGTGAAGTCAAGTGGGCCTTAGAAAGCATCACTACAAACAAAGCAAGTGGAGATGATGGAATTCCAGTTGAGCCTTTTCAGATCCTAAAAGATGATGCTGTGAAAGTGCTGCACTCAATATGCCAGCAAATTTGGAAAACTCAGCAGTGACCACAGGACTGGAAAAGGTCAGTTTTCATTCCAATCCCAAAGAAAGGCAATGCCAAAGAATGCTCAACTACCACACAATTGCAAAGATGGGCTCAATAAAGGACAGAAATGGTATAGACTTAACAGAAGCAGAAGATATTAAGAAGAGGTGGCAAGAATACACAGAAGAACTATACAAAAAAGATCTTCATGATCCAGAAAATCACCATGGTGTGATCACTCACCTAGAGCCAGACATCTTGGAATGTGAAGTCAAGTGGGCCTTAGAAAGTATTACTATAAACAAAGCTAGTGGAGGTGATGGAATTCCAGTTGAGCTATTTTAAATCCTGAAAGATGATGCTGTGAAAGTTTTGCACTCAATATGTCAGGAAATTTGTTAAACTCAGCAGTGGCCACAGGACTGGGAAAGGTCAGTTTTCATTCCTATCCCAAAGAAAGGAAATGCTAAAAAAATGCTCAAACTATGGCACAATTACACTCATCTCACATGCTAGTAAAGTAATGCTCAAAATTCTCCAAGCCAGACTTTAGCAATACATGATCTGTGAACTTCCAGATGTTCAACCTGGTTTTAGAAAAGGCAGAGGAACCAGAGATCAAATTGCCAACATCTGCTGGATCATTGAAAAAGCAAGAGAGTTCCAGACAAACATCTACCTCTGCTTTATTGATTATGCCAAAGCCTTTGACTGTGTGGATCACAATAAACTGTGGAAAATTCTGAAAGAGATGGGAATACCAGACCACCTGACCTGCCTCTTGAGAAACCTGTATGTAGGTTAAGAAACAACAGTTAGAACTAGACAGAACAGCAAGGTTCCAAATATGAAAGTTCCAAATATGAAAAGGAGTATGTCAAAGCTGTATATTGTCACCTTGTTTATTTAAGTTATATGCAGAGTACATCATGTGAACCGCGAGGCTGGAAGAAGCACAAGCTGGAATCAAGATTGCTGGGAGAAAGATCAATAACCTCAGATATGCAGATGACACCCCTCCCCCCCGCCTTATGGCAGAAAGTGAAGAGGAACTCAAAAGCCTCTTGATGAAAGTGAAAGAAGAGAGTGAAAAAGTTGGCTTAAAGCTCAACATTCAGAAAATTAAGATCACGGCATCCAGTCCCATCACTTCATGTTATCAGAATAATGGAGATTGATTGATTGTTGACATATGCAGAGATGCTGGTACTGCCTAGGCTATGGTTTTTCCAGTGGTCATGTATAGATGTGAGAGTTGGACTGTGAAGAAAGCTGAGCGCTGAAGAATTGATGCTTTTGAACTGTGGTGTTGGAGAAGACTCTTGAGAGTCCCTTGGACTGCAAGGAGATCCAACCAGTCCATTCTAAAGGAGATCAGTCCTGGGTGTTCATTGGAAAGACTGTTTTTGAAGCTGAAACGCCAATACTTTGGCCACCTGATGCAAAGAGCTGACTCATTTGAAAAAACCCTGATTCTGGGAAAGATTGAGAGCAGGAGGAGAAGGGGACGACAGAGGAAGAGATGGCTGGATGGCATCACTGACTCAATGGACGAGTTTGAGTAAACTAAGGAGTTGATGATGGACAGGGAGCCCCGGTGTGCTGCAGTTCATGGGGTCGCAAAGAGTCAGATAGGACTGAGTAACTGAACTAAACTGAACTGAAAGTCTGTTACTTCATTACCCCCATCCTTTTTTTTTTTTTTCAGAAATACAAAAACAAATAGGAGTAATGATGGAATTTATTTTTTTCCTTTATATTTCGATGAGAAAACTCTGTCTCCCTATTGGCAAATGAGATCAAATATGTTCACAGTTTACACATTTGTGATCCTTGAAATACAAAACCTTACTAATTCAAGATATAATGGATAGCTCCACTGAGAATCTCCAACTTTTTGGATTTTTAAAGTTTAAATATTGAGAATAAATTGAGACATCACTAATGTACTGTCAACAGAAACTGATAGACCCAGTCTCTTTGCTCTGGGAAAAATAAATTCAATATGATAACACACAATTTAGAAAAACAAATATTCACCAGGAGTGTTTTTTGTGAAGTCATATCCCCTAAACAAATGTGACCTTAAAATTCTTAGGCTGGATAATCCTGCCTTAGTCATCAACCTGTACTAAAAGTGATATTCCCCATTTTTTTCTCATTTCATCTATTTTTCATCAAGTGTCTAGTATGATAAAAACAAACCAGTAACACAGTAGTGAGTGATCAGTTAATTTTTCACTTTTTATTATTCTTTCTTGGAGTTTACAAATGTTACTATTTTAAAAAAATAGCAAATCTTTGGCTTTGCTGATTTGCTATTGCACACTTTTTTATTTAATGTTTACTAGTTTTATTATTATTATTTGCTTTTTGTTTATAGTGTTAGTCGCTCAGTAGTGCCTGACTCTTTGCAACCCCATAGACTGCAACCTGCCAGGCTTCTCTGTCCTTGGGATTTTCCAGGCCAGGATACTGGAGTGGGTTGCCATTTACTTCTCCAGGGAGTCTTCCTGACCCAGGGATCAAATCTAGTCTTCTGCACTGAAGGCAGATTCTTTACCAACTGAGCTACCAGGAAAGCCCACTTACTTTTTGTTTACTTAACTGCTTTTCCCTGCTTATTGAGAGTCACTTTCAGATCATTTATTTTGTACCTTTCTTCTTTTACAATATCCATTTAAGATGATAGATTTTATGTAAGTAAAGTTTCATCTATATCCCACATATTTTGAGAATTCAGCTTTCTAATACATGTCATTAGATATGTATCTATAAAGAAAGCTGAATGATGAAGAATTGATGCTTTCAAACTGTGGTGTTGGAGAAGACTCTTGAGAGTCCCTTGGACTGCAAGGAGACCAAACTAGTCAGTCCTAAAGGAAATCAGTCCTGAATATTTACTGGAAGGACTGATGCTGGAAGCTGAAACTCCAATAGTTTGGCCACCTGATGTGAAGAACTAACTCATTGGAAAAGACCCTGATGCTTGGAAATATCGAAGGCAGGAGGAGAAGGGACAACAGAGAAGATGATTGGATGGCATCACTGACTCAATGGACATGAGTTTAAGCAAGCTCTGGAACTGGTGATGGACAGGGAAGCCCAGTGTTCTACATTCCATGGGGTCACAAAGATGGGACCCAACTGAGTGACTGAACTGAATATCTACTCTCAGTTAGTAGAAATAAATAAATAAATATATATATATAAATTTCCATAGTGATTTATTTGACCCATGAGTTATTTACTATTTTACTTCCTAATTACTTAATTTGGATGGATTTTTTAGTAGTGTGTTATAATTTATATCAAGCTTTATTTCATTATCCTCAGAGTAAAATTGTTTACAATTGTTACAATTATTTTATGTTCCATAACAATGTCAATTTGTTAAATGTTCTAAGTAAGCATGGAAAAAAATTGTATTCTGTCATTTGGGGTTTGCTTATTCTATACAGAGAATAAATCTTTAACTTAAACTTCAGAGATTTTTCTTCCTTTAAGCTGTGTAGTTTTGCTTTATGTATATTGAGCCTTTTATGTTAATGCTTGCAAAATTAAGGTTGTTATATCTTCACATTGAACTCACCTGTCATGAAATTTTTCTCTCAGTCTCTGGTTATACTGGTTGACTTTAAATCTACTTTGCTAATATATGTGTACCAGTGTTTATACTTTTTTTACTGTCAGCCTATTTCCTTATGTGAAAAAGATGTCAGCAACATAAAGTTGTCTTCAATTTCATGTTTAGTCTCATATCTTGGATTTAATGTATGTGTGTGTGTGTATATATATAATATATATATTTAATGTATATATATATAATATATATATTTTCCATTTTAATTCAAAGTAATTATGGATGTTGAGAAGCTTAAATCTGCCACTGAAGTATTATTTGCTATTTATCCTATTTTTTCTTTTTTCTTTACATTTCCCTGTTCTGTTACCTTTTTATTTATACATTAATATATTGATATTTTAGTAGTTATTTGAGAGGTTATAATGTACACACTTAACTTACTAGCTGCTGCTGCTGCTAAGTCGCTTCAGTTGTGTCCGACTCTGTGCGACCCCATAGACGGACTCTACCTTAAATCATTACTTTTTCCACTTGTTAGAAAATACAAGGGCTTTAAGGACTTCCCTTGTGGCTCAGCTGGTAAAGAATTCATCTGCAATGCGGGAGACCTGGGTTTGATCCCTGGGTTGGGAAGATCCCCTGGAGAAGGGAAAAGCTACCTACTCCAATGTTCTGGCCTGGAGAATTCCCTGGGGTCGCAAAGAGTCAGACAAAACTGAGCTACTTTCATGTTAAGACATTTAACTCCATTTATCTGTCTTATTAGTCAAGGCTATGGTTTTTCCAATGGTCATGTACGGATGTGAGAGTTGGATGTGAAGAAAGCTGAGAGCCAAAGAATTGATGCTTTTGAACTGTGGTGTTGGAGTAGACTCTTGAGATTTCCTTGGACTGCAAGGAGATCCAATCAGTCCATTCTGAAGGAGATCAGCCCGGGGTGTTCTTTGGAAGGACTGATGTTAAAGCTGAAACTCCAGTACTTTGGCCACCTCATGCGAAGAGTTGACTCATTGGAAAAGACCCTGATGCTGGTGTTATGCCCAAGTTGCGAAATCTCCCAATGACCACCAGGGAGCCGATATCCGATGCAAAAGCAAGAGAGTTTTTATTACCAAGCTCAAGCTGGGGTTCCCACCGATACCGTGACAGCGGCTATAGGGAGGAGCCCCAGGTTTTGGATTACATTGCTTATATAGGGAGTATACATGGGAAAAAAAATGGATTTCTAGGTAGGGGAACGTCTGATTGGTCACTTTCTTTCGAAGGGTTGTGTGTTGGTTCTTGATTGGTCCCTATTGTCTAGGTAGACCACAAATTACTGAGCGTTAAGTCAGGAGATTTTGGTCTGGGGTCCGATTGGCTCATGGGCGGTGGGGTGAGGTCAGGGGATTTCCAAAAGCTCTGCTGCTGCTGCTAAGTCACTTCAGTCGTGTCCAACTCTGTGCGACCCCATAGATGGCAGCCCACCAGGCTCCCCCATCCCTGGGATTCTCCAGGCAAGAACACTGGAGTGGGTTGCCATTTCCTTCTCCAATGCATGAAAGGGAAAAGTGAAAGTGAAGTCGCTCAGTCTTGTCCGACCCTCAGGGACCCCATGGACTGCAGCCCTCCAGGCTCCTCCGTCCATGGGACTCTCCAGGCAAGAACACTGGAGTGGGGTGCCATTGCCTTCTCCACCAAAAGCTCTAGGATTTCCAAAGGCTCTTTTCCCAGAACCTTACAAAATGGAATTTTTCTGTTAACAGAATGGAGTAGCTTAAGTCCTTCACCGAGAGGGATTGGGGGCAGGAGGAGAAGGGGATGACAGAGGATGAGATGGCTGGATGGCATCACTGACTCAATGGATGTGAGTTTGAGTGAACTCCGGGAGTCGGTGATGGACAGGGAGGCCTGGCGTGCTGCAGTTCATGGGGTCGCAAAGAGTCGGACATGACTAAGTGACTGAACTGAACTGAACTGATCTGTCTTATTTCTGAATATATTTTAAGGCTCCAACATCTTTTATCATTATTTAAAGTAGGAGTTGGGAAACTATGCCCCATGGGAAAATTCTGCCCACTGCCTGATTTTTTTTTTTTTTTTTTTAATGACTTGTGGGCTTCCCAGGTGGTGCAGTAGATAAAGAATCCACCTGCAATTCAGGAGACACAGGCAGACGTGAGTTCAGTCCCCAGGTCGGGAAGATCCTCTGGAGGAGGACATGACAAGGCACGCCAGTATTTTTGCCTTGAAAATCCCATGGATAGAGTAGCCTGGTGGGCTATAGTCCATAGAGTCGCATAGAGTCGGACTCAACTGAAGCAACTTAGCATGCAGGTACAGGCTGAGATTGGTTTTTACACTTGTAAATGGTTTTTAAAAAATCAAAAGAAGTAGTCTTTAGATATGTGAAAACTATGTAAAATTTAAAATTTATGTTAATAAAGTTTTATTGAAAAGCAGTCACACTCATTCATTGTGTGTTTTCTCTGGCTGCTTTCCCAGCAAACAGCAGTTAGGCAGTCACTGTGACAGAGACTGTATATGGTGCTCTCATCTCTCGGCCTTGCTGCTACATGCCCTGCGCATTGCAGTTTTAACTCATCTGAGTTCTGAGAGCCATACACTTTGCTGAACTGCAACACTTTGTTTTCTTACACTAATGGAGAGCCACCATGGCAAAAGAAAATGTGACCTCTGAATGTCATGCATAAAGGCACAGTGGAGTGTGAATTATTTTGTTATCAAAGTATATGACACAGCATTGTGGCTTTTAGCAATAACACTATAGCTGTGCTAAAATAATACAATATACATTAGTATCATCAGACTAAGCACTCATTACAATATTCACAAGTCATAGAAAATAAAGTAAGAATTAGAAAATTTGATATGAAATATTTCATCAAAAGAGAATTTTTTCATATCTATAAAAATGAAAATGATTCTGCAGCCAGAGTGAGATTTCTAGAGATTCATTTGATGTTGATTTTTAAAAAATTTTAATGTCTTAAATGTGTCATTTCTTTTTTGATGGATTTCCTTGTTTATGTTGAAAGTGGAATATTTTTCTTACTATTCCTTCGCAAGTACTGTCATTTTTATAAACCTACTTTTAGGAATTTCTCTTTGTCCTAAATTGTTTTAAGTTTTAATGTGATGTTTATATGCACACACACATGTGTATACATATATATATGACAGTTACTCCTCTTAAAATTAATAGACCTTCTTGTTTCTGTTTAGAAAACTCTTACCCCATGTCTCTTGAAATATTGCTTCGATGCCTTCATTGCTTTTTTCTTTCTAAGACTCCAGCTACACCTATGTTAAAGTTTTCTCCATGACCCAATATCACTTATTTACATATATGTCACCCATTTTTTTCCTTTACTGTTTCGTTCTGGATTTTCTACCTATCTCTATTGCTATTAAATTCATATATTGATTCCTCAATTTTAGTTCTATTTTTTTTTAGAATATCTGTTTGAATCCTTAATATAGATGTGCTTTCTATGGTGAAATTCTCCATTATTTTATCATATTATATATCAGTAATAGTATCATTGGCCTCTGTTTTCCTTGTTGTGAGTTGGCAAATTTTTCAAGAAGAAAATACAATGTTAAATGTTAGAGTCACCTCAGTGATTTTCCATTTTGTTATGAAATATGCTTCTCAAGTTATAGTTGCCTTGGCTATCTTCCATAGCCAAATAGTACTTTCTTTCTTTATCACTCTCTGTCACACGCATGCATGTATGTGTGTATCTTGACTAGCTTTTATAGTTTTACTCAGGAAGATAAATAATCTGCATCAAAAATGTAGCCCAATTCTTGGCCCATGGATAGCTAAATATTTAGCAAATATTTTTGAGTGAGGTAATTAACTAAATTCTGAGTCTGTGCTGGGCATCTCATAATGGATATTTTAGTTATAGTAGAGCTCCAGAGAATGTAGAGGAGCATCAAACACTTTTCCTATTTGACATTAGTTCAAGGACTTTTACTCATTGAAAAGCTTAAGGTGAGCAGAATCAGAGAGGTGCAAAAGAGATAGAAAACTTTATTTTTATTTTGACCTGGCAAATTTGACCAAAACAGGGGCTGTTAGTAAATTAAATCTTTTCTCAAAACCCATTTCCAAAATTCTGGCCAAAATTTTTATGAGAAATTATTATGATTCCCTTGAAGGTGTTGATTAAAATGAAAGAAACTAATATATTCAAACTCCTTGTTTCATTGTGGTAGGGACAGATTGTGGTCTAAAACTTACTGTGATTGATACTATTAATAGCATGTGGCTTCTAATCCTTCATGCTCTTCAAAGCTCAAACTGATCTGTTGGTCAACTTCATACCAACTTTGTGAGCAGGGCTGAGACTTGAGTGAAGTTAATGAGGCAACAAGGGCATAAAATTTAAGGAGGTACTCTTAAGGGGGCTTCCCAGGTGGCACAGTGATAAACAATCTACCTGACAATACAGGAGAGGTGGGTTTGATTCCTGGGTCAGGAAGATCCCTTGGAGAAGGAAATGGCAACCTACTTCAGTATTCTTGCCTGTACAGTCCCATGGGCAGAGGAGCCTGGCAGGCCTGAGTCCATAGGGTCACAAGGAATCGGACATGACTGAGTGTGTACTCGTTCATGAGAGTTTCAACCCTGCAATTGAATGTCCCTACATTTGCATGATCCTGGGAGTGAGTGCCTCCTTAAATTTTGTGCCTTGGTTCCTCACTTGTCTCACCCTGCCATCAGTTCTACCTGGGGTGGGTAGAGCAAAATTTATTCTCTTGACTTTGTAGACATGGAAACAGGCATAGAAAGATAATGTGATTTCCCTAAGGCCATATTGGAACCTGAAAGACTGATCAAGGGAAATAGAAAATAAGTTTGGTAAACATGAGTAGGATACACAATTTTTGTACAGTATCTGAAAACCAAGTGCAGTGCTTGTCAAACTTAGGTCAAAGCCATGTGAATACTTTAGATCAGTGGTAGTAAATGTAAATTTCATTGTATCAGTTCCCATATATCCCACTGCTTCACAACCTGAATAATATTTTTGATTCCTTGGTTGTACACATTGACTTTATTACCTCTTGTTTTTGTTGATCTCTACCACATTAATCAGGCTTAAAACTGAATTAACAGATGACAGTTAAATTTTGGCAAGCTTTAGCTATGAAATTGAACTATTTTTGGGTACCTTAGCCAATGCAGCATTAATCTTTACAAACACGGTAATGAAGACACTTGTAGTCAGCATCTATAGAAAAGATCCAACAAGAGATTCAGTTTACCTGCCAAGAGTGGGCTGTCTCCGTTAGAGAATGTGGAATGATTTACAGGTGTTAATGGGCCTGCATTATTGTTGAAAGCTGCTCAAGTAAGGCATCTGTGGAACTAAAGAAAGGGCTGTGTTGAAAATGAGTACACCTGTTTGCAGCCTGCTAAAAGATGCATTGAGGATAAGATATAGTTATCCAAAACAAACAAACAACAACAACAAAGAAGAGGGATTATAAAGCCTTGTCTCTTTTTAGTCTTCTTTTTCCCTCTATTCAGCTTCTTTCTCAGGTGTGAACTGAAAGTTTCATTTTGAATCAGAATCATTTCACTTAGGAGCTAAGGTTGAGTTTAAAGTGCTGTCTTTTAAGTGAAGGTCAGTGATTTATCCATTATAGCACCCAACTCCAAATATTTCTAGTAATTAATTATACCTATATCAGTTTTTATAGAGTGCAAGAATAAAGAAATGACAGTCAGCAGTTTTAGGAAATACAAGTTAAAGGTGTCCTATCTTTAAAAATGATATATTGTTTTGGAAAGAAAATTTAAAAGTTGGTAAATGCAATCTAAAATTAAATACAGATTTTGAATTTCAGTCTGTGAAGCTGAAAAGATCAAAGGAAAGTCTTTACAGTACTTTAGAATTTGGTCTAATACTTCCTGGGAGGTCATTTACTCCCATAATTTAGTCTGACTTATTTTGGCTTCAGGTCTATTAAAAATGTGCAGCAAAAAAGGAGGCCTCTTTTTACTTTAATTTTTAACCGCAACTTGTCAGTAGAAAAGAAAGGTGTCTGAAAGAGGATCATCTATCATAGTCCTAATATCATAGCTATTAGCTTTCAAATCTGACTTTTTGAGTCTGATTGAGAGAGAAACTCACCTTAAAATGTCTGCATTTTAACTCTTTCCAGATCTGTGGAAAGGCAGATGTGCTCAAATGCAGTCGCAACCCACTATGACACCCATGGTTATCACACCTTAGCTAAGGAAATTTAGGTATCAAGAGGATTGGATTTGTTATTAGGTACAGTTTCTTTTGGGCTTCCTGCCCTGAAGAAGGAAGTAACAACCCACTCCAGGATTCTTTCCTGGGAAATCTCATGGACAAAGGAGCCTGGTGGGCTATAGTTCATGGGGTTGCAAGACAGTCAGACACCACTGAGTGACTAAACAACAACAACACAGTTTCTTTCTGTCTGCTGTTTCCAAATAATTAAACCCTACTGACGTGACTTCAACTCATCAGTGGGTAGTTAAGTACATTGAACAAAGTCCAATCCTTTTTCTTTTTTCTTTTTCCTGTATCTCTTTCTCCCCTTTCCTCTCTCACTCTCTCTCTTTGTCTCTGTCTCTCCTCTCATCCTTCTCAGTCTCCCTCTTTTACTCACAATACACTGGGAAGGAGAAGCAATATATATATATATATAAATTCAGAGGCTATATTATGCAAAAGCTAAAGTGCTTGGCTGGAAGGAATCTTGTGTTCTATCTTCTTTGCCTGTGGGTTTCATTGTACAAGTGATTTCATTTCTGTAGTCTTCAGTTTCCTTATTTGGAAAATAGAGGGGGTTGAGTTTGATGAGATTTGAAGTCTTTCCTATTCCTGAACCTGTTCTGAGCATGCTTCCCCTGGAATACTAGTAATTACTATTTGACAATGACACATCCTACAGAGAAGTGCTTGTCTCCTCTGAATCTGGGCCCAGAAAACTGACAAAGGATTACCTTAATTGTGTCAATATAGTTCAACTAAGCTTTCTAAATAATTTCTTATCACAGCAGATTTCCAGCCACTGTGAGGGTGGTAAACGACATTCAGCTCATGCTGAGTGGCTGCCTGGAGTCTTGTGCTGAGGATTGTGAAGCAGGTTCCAGGGAGTGCAATGAACTCTGAACACTGGCTTTCACTGGTGAGCACGGGTAAGTGGGGCTCACCTACCACTTGTTTGTCATCCTTAACCTTCCACATTGTCAGTTTTGTGGAAGATGTACTAGTGCAAAGACCTTACCATAAATTCCAACTTGAATGAAAAAAAATACAAGGCATAAACAAGGCTTTTGTAACCAGCTTTACATGGAGCTGCCAACTGCAGTTGCAACCTCTACAAACTTATAGATTTCTAATACTTGTCAATCTTGAAATTGTTATTTATGACTTCAAAAAATGCATTTGTTTATTTTTGACCCCCCTAAAACACACTCACAGAATGGAAGTTTATTTTATTTAAAAATCTAGGAACTTCGGGGCTTTTATGCTCTGCTTTTTAAACATATTTTAGAGTTTCCTTGCTAACTTGTCTACTGAAATCCTTATACTTTAAACAATTCTTTGTTGACTTGGTTTAGATATGTCAAAGGGCCATTTCTTTGCCCACTTTTTGATGCAAATA
Source organism: Cephalophus harveyi (assembly GCA_006410635.1). Taxonomy (NCBI): domain Eukaryota; kingdom Metazoa; phylum Chordata; class Mammalia; order Artiodactyla; family Bovidae; genus Cephalophus; species Cephalophus harveyi. The sequence goes on from SJYT01071654.1 coordinate 372,460, forward strand.
AAATAAATTCCAGAATACCTGCAACATAAAAAGCTTATTTGCATCTTACGTGCTTCTTAACTTTTGCAGTTGAAAGGTTCTTACTCCCATAATGCAGCCTATACTGTGTTATAATAAATATTTTAGCCTTAATTTTAAATTTGGTAGCTAAGTGCACATGTAAGAGTCTTTAAGAAGGAATAGTTTTCCACACTATTTTGCTAACCATTGTAATTTACATTTAAGATTTTCAGTTAATTTATGACAACAGTGATTTCAAATTCAACCATAGATGTTTTGCTTTCCCATGTCTTCATACCTCTTCCATGTGCTGTGGAAATTCTTATCATTTATCTGTGTTGAGATATGTTGCTAAACAACTTTACTTTGGATCTACATATTACATTTTCACTCTGACCACTGTTGACATCAATGAGATAACTATTATCTTCTGATAAGTATACACCTGGTTTCATAGTTTTCTGTGATAGTGGGAAACAATAAAAGCAAAAGGTTCCTATGGTAGTGTAAAACAACAAAAAGCAAAATTGAAAATCTGCAATCTTCTGTAAAATTTACTGGGGACTTATTTCGGTTTTATATGAATGTCTACCAGTTATCATGAGGCTGAGCATCATTTGTCAGAAACAAACACATCGAAGATACTGAGCTTGTTCATTGCTCACAGATTTTCTTTTATTATAGTATTAAGCACAGGATCTGAGATACTAAATGTATAGTACATCAGAAAAATATTATCTTCTATAAATACAATGATGTGGATTTGTTCCTATTCAGAAGACAGGCTGAAAATGCTGTTAGGATATTGTATACTGATTTCTTTCATGCTGTAATAGCTAATCCCCCTTTTGGATTGGTGCAAGCAGTCAAATCACTCCCAAATCTTCAGGAAATGAAAGGCAAGATCACTAATCACTGCATGCATACTTCACTTTAATATTTCATTCAGCATTGATAGAAGATCATAATGGAAGATATTTTGAAAGGGCACAGCACAATTGTACTCAGTGGGCCATGTGTAATATTTGAAAGTGTTACATCTCTGTGGGTACTTTGTAAGCTGCAGTGGTTAGGTGAAGAATAAATGTTAAACCAGATTCTCCCAGTCATCCAATCAAAAACATTTGTTATGTGCCCTCTGTGTGTAAAGAATTGTATTAAGTGTATAGTTTTGTCTCTGCTCTTTTTTTAAACTATGCTCCGGGTGTGTTTTAAGCAGAGCTAGGTGGGTCTTGTCACTAAAATAAAATAAAGACATTTTTTTCCCCAGTTTCTAGACAGTATTAGTTAACTTACTGCTTAGAGTTTTATCAATTTTAGTTTTTCCCCTGCTAGTTTTCTCAAATGTTTGATACTTGGTATTGCTTGTTTATGTTGTAGCTTATTTTAGGTAGCTTTAGAATTATGACTTTTTAAGTTTAGCATTTTTTTTGTTTGTTTTATGTTCTGGAAACAACGTCACGATCACCAGTTATTCTTTCTGTCCTGTAAGCAAATTTGAATACCAATATGACTTAAAATGTCTTGGAACAACTAATTAATTTGATTCAAGTTGCTAAAAATTAGTATATTCAGACAGTTAACAAAATACAATATTCTAAAACATAATCATGTAATTTGAAAGAGTGCATTGCTTTATGAAGTTGAAGAGTCGAAATAGGTTTGATCCCAGGAGGGTTTGGTTAATGTTGTTTTAACTTACACGATTTTCTAGGGAATGAAATTAAATCATGTCTATTATTTTTTTATGCCAATCATTTCCTACAGTTGCATCAGATCATCTGTAAATTTAGACTTCATGGAATATATAATAAGCTTGTCTTGTTTTTGTCAAATTGCATTAGCTTATTATTTAATAATAATAGCAAACTCTTACTGAGCACATACTTTGTGTTGGTAGCACATATTCTATGTGCACTGATTCTTTTAAACCTCATTATCACCTTATAAAATGGTACTCTTATTACCTCCTTTATTCAGATGAGGAAACTGATCCATAAAGGTAAAGTAAACTAAACTTAGTTTAGACAACTAATGTATCACAGACCAGAGATGTGAAGCCTGGTAGTTGGGCTACAAGAGTCTGTGTTCCTGACAGTTGACCTAAACTAACCCCACTTTTTTTTTCTTAATTCAAGAATAGTATATTATTTAGGATGCCTTTAGTTGCAAGTATCACCCTAACCTAAACTGCTGGCAAGAGTAAAAATAATTCACTGGTTCACATAACTAAAAAGACGAGAAATAGCAGTTGCTTCAGGCAAGGCTTGATTTATTGATTCTATGATGTCACTAAGAACTCAGTTTCCTTCAGTCTCAAGACTCTGTTTTCCCAAGATGGATGCCAGTCACATAAGAGGAAAATGCTTCCTTATTCACATTCAGCAAGGAAAAGAGTGTGTTGGTCTCAGTATTTCTTAGAGAAGTCCTGATTGTCTTCATGAATGAGCCAGTTTAAGTTGCTGACTGCCCCGAGTCAGTTACTGTGGTCACAGAGGTAAAATGCTCTGCTTGGCTTAAGTTAGATCACCTATGTGTCCTTGAAACCACAGAGACCCTAAATGGGCTTCTGATGAAGCAGAATATAGATATTCCGAAAGAAGTAAAAGTGTTAGTCTCTTCATCATGCCTGACTCTTCGCAAACACCATGGACTGTAGCCCACCAGGCTCCTCTGTCCATGGAATTCTCCAGGCAAGAGTACTGGAGCAGATTGCCATTTCCTGCTCCAGGATATCTTCCCAGCTCAAAGATTGAACCTGGGAGTACCGCTTTGCAAGCAGATTCTTTACCATCTGAGTTACCAGGGAGGCCCAGATATTCCGAAAACAAGCTACAAATGTATGCTGCTGCTCCTGCTGCTAAGTCACTTCAGTCGTGTTCGACTCTGTGTGACCCCATAGATGGCAGCCCACCAGGCTTCGCCGTCCCTGGGATTCTCCAGGCAAGAACACTGGAGTGGGTTGCCATTTCCTTCTCCAATGCATGAAAGTGAAAATTGAAAGTGAAGTGGCTCAGTTGTGTCCGACTCTTCGCGACCCCATGGACCGCAGACTACCAGGCTCCTCTGTCCATGGGATTTTCCAGGCAAGAGTACTGGAGTGGGGTGCCATTGCCTTCTCCGACAAATGTATGCAGAATATACTATTTCGGTATTCAAGTGTTTGTGTTATATGTGTAATATATACGTGTTGAGGGAGAAGGCAATGGCACCCCACTCCAACCTGGTGGGCTGCCATCTATGGGGTCACACAGAGTCGAACACGACTGAAGTGACTTAGCAGCAGCAGCAGCAGCATACGTGTTGAAGCTGAAACTCCAATACTTTGGCCACATGATGTAAATAACTGATTTATTTGAAAAGACCCTGATGCTGGGAAAGATTGAATGCAGGAGAAGAAGGGGACAACAGAGGATGAGATGATTGGATGGCATCACTGACTCAATGGGCATGAGTTTGAGTAAACTAAGGAGTTGGTGATGGACAGGGAGGCCTGGTGTGCTACAGTCCATGGGGTCACAAAGAGTCAGATACAACTGAGTGACTGAACTGAATCTTCTATCATCTATCCATCCATCTATCCATTATCTATCTTTGCCTGATACCTTTCCTTAGAGGTCAATCCTTGAACTGAGGAAGATGCCATGCAAAAATAATCATTTTGTCAGGCTACCATAAAAGTAGTAATGGCTACTGAAAACAAGATTTATTCTGATTTAATTTTTTGGACATTTGGTACACTCAGTAAAACAGAGAAACAAAACATTTCATTGACAATGATTTTTTTTTTTAATAAATAACTGATTTATTTGAAAAGACCCTGATGCTGGGAAAGATTGAATGCAGGAGAAGAAGGGGACAACAGAGGATGAGATGATTGGATGGCATCACTGACTCAATGGGCATAAGTTTGAGTAAACGAAGGAGTTGGTGATGGACAGGGAGGCCTGGTGTGCTACAGTCCATGGGGTCACAAAGAGTCAGATACAACTGAGTGACTGAACTGAATCTTCTATCATCTATCCATCCATCTATCCATTATCTATCTTTGCCTGATACCTTTCCTTAGAGGTCAATCCTTGAACTGAGGAAGATGCCATGCAAAAATAATCATTTTGTCAGGCTACCATAAAAGTAGTAATGGCTACTGAAAACAAGATTTATTCTGATTTAATTTTTTGGACATTTGGTACACTCAGTAAAACAGAGAAACAAAACATTTCATTGACAATGATTTTTTTTTTTAATCTCACTAACTGACATAGTTAGCTATAGTTGTTATAGAAATATTTTTTTTTCTTTAGTACTGTTTTTTCTTTTTGTTTACATTCTTTTAGACACTAGGTACTTCTCTGTGGTATGGAACACACAGAGACTATAGTCTGACAAGTTTCAATGCCAAGGTTATATTGGCAGCTTGTGGTATGGAGTTATGAAATTTTTGTCCAAAGCAGACATACATGCTTCACATCTGATGCTTAGAGACACCATTAAAAAAAAAAACAACCCTCTGGATTCTCATGTCAAGGCTAAACCATTTAAAAAGTACAATAATAAACATGCAAGTGGGAGAAAAGACAAAAAAGGATAAGTGACTTTGGTATTGCTTCAGTTTCTGGCATCCTAAACAGAAATCCTCACTTACGCATCCCAATGTTATGATATATGACATAGACAGTCTAGTTGAACCTAGAAATTATGAATGAGAAAGTGACCTTTCTGTAATTGCGTGGAAATATTATCTTTTTTTAAGTCTTGTGTTCCTGTTTCAAATCAGCTGTGATGATCTACTTGAATTGACTATCCTGTTTTATAGATTTATACAGCAAGAAATAAAAATATTTTATTAAATATGCATGTGAATTGTAGAATTTTGGGAATTTTCTCCACCTTTCAAAAAATTGTAAAGATATACGGTCATAAAATCTGATATATCCGAGTAGAATATACCTCTCGAAATAACAGTTGAGAAAAGTAAAAAATAAAACATCTTAATTAAAATGTTATTACACTTATATTTTAAAAAGTAAAACTTTATCTTAAGATGGTTTTAGATTTACAGAAAAGTTGCAAGATGATACAGAAAGCTCCTATGTGACCTACATGCTGTTTCCTATGTTATCAACATCTTATATTAGTATGCTGTATTTCTTAGAATTAATAAACCAATATTGATACATTATTATTAACCAAATTCCATACTTTCTACAGAGATTCTTTTAGAACAGTTTAATAAATACAAAATTATTATAAAGGAGTACAGAGAGTTGTTACAGACCCCACACTGCATTTTTCCTATTATTGACATCTTACGTAAGTATGGTACATTTGTCACAATGAATGAGCCAATATTGATGCTCAGTGTTTTCAGTATTTGAAAAGTTCACACTTCATTCAGATTTCCTGTTTCCCCTTAATGTCCTTTTTCTCTTTCATGATCCCATCTAGGAAACCACATTATATTTAGTTCTCACATCTCTGTAGGCTCCACTGGGTTGTGACAGTCTCTCAAATATTCCTTGTTTTTAATTACCCTGACAGTTTTGAGGATTATTGATCAGGTAGTTTTGTAGAATGCCCCTCAGTTGAGATTTTTCTGATGATATTTTTATCATGATTAGACTGGGTCTCTGAGTTTTGGGGGAGAAGACCACTGAGATAAAGTAAAATTATCTTCACATATATCAAAGGTATATGTGAGCTCCCAGCATTGATGTTACCCTTGGTCACCTGGCTAAGATAGTATTTGTCAGGTTTCGTCACTGTAAACCTACTCTTTTGTTCCCCTTCATTCTCGCACTGTTCTCTTTGGAAAATTACTTTGTATAGCCTGCACTTATTGAGAGAAGCAATTATGTTCTACCTTCTATCCCAATTATTTGCAGTTCTTCTATACAGAAGAATTTATTCTTTATTTTTTCACACAGTTATTTACTTACATTGGTATTTTAGAAATACAATTTAACAAATAGCATAGCTCTTGCTTAAATATCTATTAGAAAGAGCTGACCACATGGCCTACTAGTCCAGCATTCTATGGTTGCTGTTCAGTTGCTAAGTCATGGCCAGCTCTCTGCGACCCCGTGGACTGCCAGGCTTCTCTGTCCTTCATTATCTCCTGGAGTTTGCTCAAATTCATGTCCTTGAGTTGGTGATGCCATCTAACCATCTCATCCTTTGCTATCCCCTTCTTGTTGGTATTAATTGGAAATGTCCAGTATTCCTGGGAAGGCATGACATCCTCCCTGGGTGTACACTTAACTTCATCTCTGGATTATGGTGTCTGTCACATCTCTTCTAAAATCTTTCTGTTTCCTTTGTTTAACCCTACATCTTAGTGATAATGGATTACAGTAGTCTATAATTTTCTGGGTAAAGTAGGAAATATTTGGATTTGTTCTAATTGCATCTCCCTGAGCATTTATTAGCAACAACCACAGCAGCAGCAACAACAGTAATTAGTTGAATGATTTGCTGAATGAACCCCATTATGCTAAGTGTTTGATATATACTGAAATTTCAGCCTAACATTTGTATAAGTTATCATTTATTTTCCTAATTTTAAATAATAGGTAACCTTCAGCATATTAAATAATTTGACCAAGGTCACACACTGGCAAATGACAAAATTGAAATTTAAAGTAAGAAATATAAGATTTTTCAAAATTGTAAGTTACCGACTACCTTTTAAGATCTCAACTTACTGTATCGCTCATGGTATTAAAAGACTTCAAGGATTTCCCCTCTGGTTGACTGACTTTTTGAGTCTGCTGTTACATTTGCACCATTCCTGCACTTTGATAGCTTAAGTTTTTTTCTGTAATAATAATATCATGTGTGAATCCGATAATATCATGTGTGAAATGCAATGATAGGAATTTTTTAGTGATTTGTTGCATATGCATTTGTGTTTTATCATTGGGATTAACATCATGTCTGCTCGTTGTTATTCTGTTCTTCCAATAGATTCTTTGATGCCTATAATTTTATTAACATTTTGACAAGAGTATCCATTTATCCATACCCTCAACTAATTGCCACTCACCACCTAAATATATTATGGGGGGATACAAGCTGAAAAAGATTAACGTTGTCTTAAGTAAAACTATAGATGGATGGAAATAATGTATATATCAATACATTGCAAGGACAGAAAGTGGTAAAAATTATGAAAATTAGTATAAAGAGTTCAGGAAAAAGATTAATTATGAAGAGCAATATCAGAGAGGACCTCTTGCAGGAGGTAACATTTTCCTTAGGTCTTAAACAACTGGCAAGATTTGCAAACATGTATGGATGTGAATGGGACTTATCCAACAGCTCAGAGGTAAAGAATCCACCTGCAGTGCTGGAGCCGCAGGAGATACAGGTTCGATCCCTGTGTTGGGAAGATCCCCTGGAACTCCAGTATTCCTGGAGAATACTGGAAACTCAGAGAATCCCGTGGACAGAGGAACCTAGTGGGCTACAGCCCGTAGAGTCACAAAGAGTTGGACATGACTGAAGCAACTTAGCGTGCAGACATGTATGAACATGAGCACAGTATAAAGTAGAATTGATCACCAAGACTCTCTTTTCTTCTCCTTCTTTTAGTCTCTCAGACTCCTTAGGTGTTCATTATCTTCTCCCTGCCATTTAAATATAAAACAATTGACTTCTGCCTGCAATTCTCTTCTCTGTTTCTTGTCTATATACTCTGTAGCTTCAACTATCAGTCACATGCTGAGAACTCCAGACTTTTCTGTTGTAGGAAGGCAGACTCCTTCCAGGGCCCAAAACCAGGCTCTTGTCTAACACTGGGAAATGAATTGTCTGAGGAGACACTGGTGCTGACAAAGCAAGAGATTTTATTGGGAAAGGGCACCCGGGTGGAGAGCAGTAGGGTAAGGGAACCCAGGAGAACGGCTCTGCCGCCTGGCTCGCAGTCTCGGGTTTTATGGTGATGGGATTAGTTTCCGGGTGGTCTTTGGCCAATCATTCTAATTCAGAGTCTTTCCTGGTGGCGCACGCATTGCTCAGCCAAGATGGATGCTAGCGAGGGATTCTGGGAAGTGGACGGACACGAGGTGTCTCCTTTAGACCTTTCCCGAACTCTTCCGGTTGGTGGTGGCTTATTAGTTCCGTATTCCTTATCAGGATCTCCTGTCATAAAACAACTCATGCAAATGGTTACTATGGTGGCTGGCCAGGGTGGGCGGTTTCAATCAGTGTGCTTCCCCTAACATTTCTATTCACCTCCCTACAAAATATCCCAACAGGCATCTCAAACTCAGTGTGTCAAAAATAACCCCTGCTCATTTTCTTTGATATATAATAATACCTAGAATAACTTACTTTTGAGTCAAGCTTTTCTGGGTTCGAGTATAGCTTCTATCACATACTATCTGAGAGATTCTGGGCAAGTTAGTAAACCAGTCTAAGCCTCATGGTTTTGTTTTATTTTTTTACAGTAAGACAGATAGTAATTGTGTCTGCTTTATTTAGATATTATAAAAATCAAAGAGATGATGAATGTCTAAGCTCTCAGGGTTAGTTGTTATTACCATTATTCACAAAATTGTAGTAAAGAATGCCATCATCCACTTGATCACCCAAACGCCAAACAGCGGCCACCACTAGGGAAACTCTTTGATGTCAGCTTCCACTGGTACAGTCAGTTCTGTCAGCAGAATGTCCCTTTTCCATATGTCTCTTTTCTACCTTCTTCTCTGTCCCTACTTTCTATTGACTTAGTCCAGACCTTAGTCCTATAATTATGATGAATGACAGCTGAATTATTGCTGTTGATTATATTTTGCTTTAATACTTTGTGTTGTTGCTAAACCAATGTTTCTAATATGGAAATCTGATTTTTCTTCTCTGCTTTCATCAGTGACTCCATATTCTCTTTAGCGTGATCTGGTCTCTGCAAAACCTCCTGAATTATCTCTAGTAAACTCACAGTCGTAAATATCATAGTACCCAAATCTCCACCCCCACCCTCCTGCTACTTCTCTTTTCCTCCAACGTTTTATACTGTTTTACATGCCTACTGCTTGGAACCTTCTTCCAGCAATGTCTTCTCTATCCAAGCTGCAATATGGGGAACATGTCCCGAACTCTGAACAATCTCTTCTACAATACCTTTTAAGAGAGAAACAGCTACTTTGAATCTCTATGGTAAACTTTAATGCTGTTTCTGTATTACCTTAATCTTCTGTTGCATTGATTTATTTACAAGCCTTTCAGTCCCACCAGACTATGCATTGCTTGAGGGCAGGAATTTCACATCTAATTTTGCATTCATTCTTAGATCCAAGTAAAGTGCTTGGTGAATAATAGGTATTTGATAAAATCTTGTATAAATTGTTTAATAAATTGGATCCAAATAATCAAAGTTTATTCATATCCTCACACTTCTGTCCATTCATATTAATTTAAAGAACATATGTATTTTTGAAACTTCATACTTTGCTAGAAAGAGAAGTTTGCTTTGGAAACTAAAGGATTCTGGATTACTTACATACCATAATTTTGTACTGATTATATACCTACCATAATTTAATATTTCCACTAGTATCAGATTGAGCTCTAAATATATCTTTCTTCATTTATCTTATCCCATTGTTTGTTGTTTCTAAAATAGATCCTACTTATGTCAAAATAACTCCCATTGATTGCATGGGGGTCCCGGTTTTTAGACATATTTTTGGAAAGAATACTTACTTAGGGTTTTCCTTCATCTGATATAGAATTCAAAAATAAATTTATGTTTGATGGACAGAGCTAGCAAAAATGCCTGGTATCTTTAATTTGTCCTGTCACCAGGTACACGCAATTACCCATTTATTATGAAATAAAATGTAAGAGTAAAAGCATTTAATTTTAATTGCCTCTGATGTGCACCATATTGTCACTTTTACTGGCTCACTATGGCTGCCCAGCTAGAATTTCTCTTTCATGCAAACAACAGGACTAAATTGAATTACATAAAAAGAAGCTACACACTGACTCCCAGCAGTATGTTTTGACAAAACATTTTGTCTCCTTAAATGATTTTAGATGCTGCAGTCAAAAGCCTTGGCTGCAAGTAATGGGTTCATAAAACCTATCTTAAAAAAAATTTTACCTGACAGTAATGCTGTGCAAATATCTGCACTTCTAGTTCACCTTTTCCTCTTGTTTACATCAAGATTTTAATAGAATGACTGTCACAGAAAACCACTAAAGGCCACTGTTTGATAAGTTGCTGTAAAAGCACATTGTTTAAAATGAGAATTTCCTTCCTAAATTCAGTCATCATGAAGGGTGATGGTGGTGGTTGTTAAAAAAATATTGAAGAAACATGTTTTCATGGAAGACCTTAATAAAATTCTGAGTTAAGTGATGTTCTAAATAGCAGTGACTTTCAGAGTCTAAAGTCTGAGTTTTTAAAGCAGCATCTGGCAAAAAATACTGCACATAGTAGTTTCTCAATAAATATATTCCTTCAGTAATTATGACACCTGTTCTTTAAAAATATTGCTTCATAGAGTCTGAATTTTACTCTATGATATTTATCTCTATCAAATAAAACATAAATAATTTCCATAATAAAATTGCATTCATATTTTAAAGATTTAAATATATACTTCTTTGCTTATTTACTCTTAAATCCATGCTGTGATAAAACAAATAAGATCTTAATAATGAATTTAAGGTTCATTTAGTGCCCTGTCTCTTATACACATCTAGATGTGTATAAGAGACAGCCATTATGCTAAGTGTTTGATATATACTGAAATTTCAGCCTAACATTTGTATAAGTTATCATTTATTTTCCTAATTTTAAATAATAGGTAACCTTCAGCATATTAAATAATTTGACCAAGGTCACACACTGGCAAATGACAAAATTGAAATTTAAAGTAAGAAATATAAGATTTTTCAAAATTGTAAGTTACCGACTACCTTTTAAGATCTCAACTTACTGTATCGCTCATGGTATTAAAAGACTTCAAGGATTTCCCCTCTGGTTGACTGACTTTTTGAGTCTGCTGTTACATTTGCACCATTCCTGCACTTTGATAGCTTAAGTTTTTTTCTGTAATAATAATATCATGTGTGAATCCGATAATATCATGTGTGAAATGCAATGATAGGAATTTTTTAGTGATTTGTTGCATATGCATTTGTGTTTTATCATTGGGATTAACATCATGTCTGCTCGTTGTTATTCTGTTCTTCCAATAGATTCTTTGATGCCTATAATTTTATTAACATTTTGACAAGAGTATCCATTTATCCATACCCTCAACTAATTGCCACTGACCACCTAAATATATTATGGGGGGATACAAGCTGAAAAAGATTAACGTTGTCTTAAGTAAAACTATAGATGGATGGAAATAATGTATATATCAATACATTGCAAGGACAGAAAGTGGTAAAAATTATGAAAATTAGTATAAAGAGTTCAGGAAAAAGATTAATTATGAAGAGCAATATCAGAGAGGACCTCTTGCAGGAGGTAACATTTTCCTTAGGTCTTAAACAACTGGCAAGATTTGCAAACATGTATGGATGTGAATGGGACTTATCCAACAGCTCAGAGGTAAAGAATCCACCTGCAGTGCTGGAGCCGCAGGAGATACAGGTTCGATCCCTGTGTTGGGAAGATCCCCTGGAACTCCAGTATTCCTGGAGAATACTGGAAACTCAGAGAATCCCGTGGACAGAGGAACCTAGTGGGCTACAGCCCGTAGAGTCACAAAGAGTTGGACATGACTGAAGCAACTTAGCGTGCAGACATGTATGAACATGAGCACAGTATAAAGTAGAATTGATCACCAAGACTCTCTTTTCTTCTCCTTCTTTTAGTCTCTCAGACTCCTTAGGTGTTCATTATCTTCTCCCTGCCATTTAAATATAAAACAATTGACTTCTGCCTGCAATTCTCTTCTCTGTTTCTTGTCTATATACTCTGTAGCTTCAACTATCAGTCACATGCTGAGAACTCCAGACTTTTCTGTTGTAGGAAGGCAGACTCCTTCCAGGGCCCAAAACCAGGCTCTTGTCTAACACTGGGAAATGAATTGTCTGAGGAGACACTGGTGCTGACAAAGCAAGAGATTTTATTGGGAAAGGGCACCCGGGTGGAGAGCAGTAGGGTAAGGGAACCCAGGAGAACGGCTCTGCCGCCTGGCTCGCAGTCTCGGGTTTTATGGTGATGGGATTAGTTTCCGGGTGGTCTTTGGCCAATCATTCTAATTCAGAGTCTTTCCTGGTGGCGCACGCATTGCTCAGCCAAGATGGATGCTAGCGAGGGATTCTGGGAAGTGGACGGACACGAGGTGTCTCCTTTAGACCTTTCCCGAACTCTTCCGGTTGGTGGTGGCTTATTAGTTCCGTATTCCTTATCAGGATCTCCTGTCATAAAACAACTCATGCAAATGGTTACTATGGTGGCTGGCCAGGGTGGGCGGTTTCAATCAGTGTGCTTCCCCTAACATTTCTATTCACCTCCCTACAAAATATCCCAAATAATATATGGGAAACATTCAGTAACTTCACAGAATTACTTTTTTTTTTTTTTTAACTTCTCAACAACATGTTTGGACTATGGCCTTATTTCTCATTGGGACATATTTCAACGCCTGATTTTTTTTTATTTTTATAAACTCTGCAACTTCTTTTAATATCTCAAATTCAGCTTCAGTTTTAACAAGGTGAATTCCACACCTGTTTTAGTTTGGCTTTTCAGTTCTGTGAAATAAACAGCAAAAGTGTTAGCATTATCTACTTTTTAAGAACTTAAAATTATCATTTTAAATATCAAGCACCATAGTTATTATCACAGTATGACTTTGAAAATGCCAAAAATTAATTGTAGACTCTCATATATTTTGTCAAGATTGGATACTTCCATTTTATTTTCTACCTTCAAAATTGTGCTAAATTCTATTCATTTCAATCTATGTTCTTCATTCCAACCTTTTTTCCCAAAGGCATTTGTTTCTTTGCAGGAGTTCCCAGAATGGTGTCAAATACGAATTGGTTCTAAATGACATTCTCTTTCTTAGCAAACTACTTCCACACTGTTAAAGAACTTTTGTAGTGTAAGATTATTGATACTATTTTAGTTCTCTTCTATTCTAAGTAAAATATCTCATGTACTCTCTTGCTCGTTTTATTTCATCAGTGTCTATAATTTGAAAATAGGAAGGAAATTAGACTTTGGCCTACAATGAGATGGTATTTGGGGGAATTATAACATCCCTTGTGATATTAAAGATTTACTGATTTACTCTATCAAAGAAGGAATGGCAGTCCATTTTTTATCCATCTTATTCTATAATATTGCCATTACTATGTATTCCAAATCTATGCTACTTTTACAAAGTCTCTAGGAAGGGCCTCTATGAATCAGCATGTGTAAATCCTTGAATCTTGAGATTGAGACAGCATTTAAGATGTGCATCCCTGAAACCATTTTGCTATTCACAGCACATCATTTCTTCACCACAGGGAGAAGCTTCAGGAAATATTGAATTCAACACTCTCATAGCAGTATTTGTTTACTCTCTTGCTTAGGAAAAATGTTTTAGCATCTCTCACACTTATGACATTTCTAAGAATTGAAGAACCACAGTGTTAGAACTGAAGTATATCTTAAATATGGTTTAGTTATTCAGAAGGACAAAATTGTGACTCTAATGTTCATCCACTTGGAAAACCCAGGAGGCAAATAAATAGAAGGACCCAGATGGAGTCTCCTGTCCATACCTGGTCATCTTTACCCCTGGACTCTAGATGCAATTAGTGCAAAAGCATCCCTCTCCCCTTCCCCCAGTCTCTTACCAGGACTAGGAACTCTTATCTTTTGCAATACTTCACTTCCCTATTTACTCCAGGTCAAGTGCTCTCATAGAAAGGCAATCTGTGAGGATCAAGGGATTGAACATTAAGCAAAGACAATTGTATTGTGTTGACATGCCTGGGACTTTGTAACCTTGAGTAAATTATGTAGTTGCTTTAAACCACAGTTTGGCCATCTCTAAAATTAAGATAATTATATTTATTCATAGCATAGTTTGAGGAATTTATGTGCCAATTCATGGGATGCATTTATCCCAGCATATAGAAACCTTCAACAAATATTAAACACTGCTTCTGTTAGGGGAAGCACACTGACTGAAGCCGCCCCCCCTGGCCAGGCACCATAGTAACCATTTGCATGAGTTGTTTCATGACAGGAGGTCCTGGTAAGGAACAGGGAACTAATAAGCTACCACCAACTGGAAGAGTTCAGGAAAGGTCAAAAGGAGACACCACATGTCTGACCACCTCCCAGAATCCTTCTCTCTGGCATCCATCTTGGCTGAACAAGGCGTTTACCACCAGGAAGGACTCTGAGTCAGAATGATTGGCTAAAGACAACCCGGAAACTAACCCCATCACCATAAAACCTGAGACTGCGAGCCACATGGCAGAGCCGTTCTCCTGGGTCCCCTTACCCTACTGCTCTCCACCCAGGCACCCTTTCCCAATAAAATCTTTTGCTCTGTCAACACATGCGTCTCCTCGGACAATTCATTTCCGAGTGTTAGACAAGAGCCCAGTTTTGGGCCCTGGAAGGGGTCCCCCTTCCTGTAGCACTTCTAGATTTGTTACACTGTGTCTGGTCAGTTGGTGTAGGCAGAAGTGAAGATGAGTGGTTTCTTGATATGTAATTTATTGTGTCTCAAAATCAGTAATTTATAGGTTTCTATTTAAAATTCTTAATTTTTAAGTAAACATTTTATTTAATTATAGTATTACTGAAAAAAGGGTAAATTGTATGTTTTGAATACAACTTTTCATAAAAATATCTTGTAACTACCATATATCAAGAAACAGGACATAAGTGAGTGCCTGTGGGCTTTCTTTGTCGCTATTCTCCTAATTACCATTGACTAGTCTGCCTGTTTTAAAACTTTCTGTGAATGGAATTTGTGTCTAGTTTGCATTTACAAGATTAATTTATGTTGCTAAGTGTATCAGTATATGTTTATTCTCATGACATGGAAATATCACAAATTATATATTCACTCTAAAGGTGATGTACGGTTGTTATTGTGACTAAAGCTAATAATGTCTACTATTGTTATCTTCTAGTGTATTTTTCATTTTAGTTATATTCATCAATTATGTTTGTTTGTTTTTCATATTTTCTAATTCTTTGTTAAAAAATTATAAGTTCTTGCCCCGTGCCTCCATTTTTAATCATCTTTGATCATCTTTTTGATCATTACTCTAAACTCTTTCTCAGGTAGATTTCTTGTCTCCTATTGCCAGTTCTTCTGGGGTTTTATCTTGTTCCTTCTTGTGTAATATATTCCTTTGTCATCTTGTTTTGTCTAAATTGCTATTTTTAAGTATGTGGTAGATTAGTTGCATTTTCTCCTGGAGAAGTAGCCCTCTTTAAGAGATGTCCTATATATTCCAACAGTGCACTGTTTTATTGTCATCCAAGTGCCAAGGCCAGCTGGTCCCAGAGTAGTATCTAACCTGCATTTGTGAATTCTGTATATAGGTTATGGGAACACTGTTTTCTTGCCTCTGGTGTTTGTCCTGTCTTGGATAAAGTTGGTCTAGAGGTTTCTGCAGGTTTTCTGGCAGGAGGGGCTGGTGCCTGCCCACTAGTGGATGGAGATAGGTCTCAGCCCACTGGCAGACAGGGCCATTTCTAGGGATGTATCTAGTGGCAGCTGTGGGCTTAGAAAATCGTTGGGTGGTCTATCTGCTGATAGGTCCCATGTATTCCCACTCAGTTCTTTAGCCTGAGGCATTCCAGCACTGGAGCCTAGAGGCTGTTGGATGGGGCCAAGTCTTGGGGCTAATGATCCAAGCATGATATCAGCCCCCACGAGAGATGCAGATGAATACTCCCAGATATGTTCACCACCAGCATCTTTGTCCCCAGAGAGAGCCACAGCTGCTCCCTGCCTCCCCAAGAGACCTTCCAAGATGAGCAGGGAGGTCTGGCCTAATCTGTTATGAAATTACTGCTTTTCCTCTTTGTCCTGGGGCTTCCCAAGTGGCTCAGCTCCCCTTGCAGCTCAGCTGATAAAGAATCTGCCCATAATGCAGGAGACCTGGGTTTGATCCCTGGGTTGGGAAGATTCCCTGGAGAAGGAAATCACAACCCACTCCAGTATTCTTGCCTGGAATATCCCATGGAGAGAGAAGCCTGCAGGCTACAGTCCATGGGGTTGTAAGAGTCGGACACGACTTAGCAACTAAAACACCACCCTTGGCTCTGGTGTGAATAAGATTTTGTGTGTGCCTTTGAGGGCCATCTCTGTCTCCCCCAGTCCTGTGGGGCTCCTGCCATCAGCCCCCACTGGCCTTAAAGTGAAATGGTCTGGGGGCTCCTATTCCCAGTGCTGGACCTGCAGACTGGGGTCCTGACATGGGGCTCAAAGTTCCTCACTGTGGCAGCGAGAACCTCTGTAATAGAATCATTCTCCAATGTGTGGACTGTGCATCTCAGAATTATGGGATCTGACTATATGGTGAGTCCACTCCTCCTCAGTTCAGTTCAGTTCAGTCACTCAGTTGTGTCCGACTCTTTGCGACCCCATGAATCACAGCACGCCAGGCCTCCCTGTCCATCACCATCTCTTGGAGTTCACTCAGGCTCACGTCCATTGAGTCAGTGATGCCATCCAGCCATCTCATCCTCGGTCGTCCCCTTCTCCTCCTGCTCCCAATCCCTCCCAGCATCAGAGTCTTTTCCAATGAGTCAACTCTTCGCATGAGGTGGCCAAAGTACTGGAGTTTCAGCTTTAGCATCATTCCTTCCAAAGAAATCCCAGGACTGATCTCCTTCAAAATGGACTGGTTGGATCTCCTTGCAGTCCAAGGGACTCTCAAGAGTCTTCTCCAACACCACAGTTCAAAAGCATCAATTCTTCAGCGCTCA
>SJYT01071654.1:389557-455196 GCA_006410635.1 Cephalophus harveyi
CTTGCTTTCAATCAGTTGAACATGATAAATCTGTTTTCCATCATTTTACATTTAATTTTTCTATATCCTTATTATAATTGAGTTTTCTTTCTGTGTTCTTACTAAAGTTGAGTTTTCAGTAAGGACTCTGAGTTTGAGTTGAAGTTTTTAACTTGTCAAATGATATTATTATTTTAATTGAAGTAGTTTGTTTACACTTAAGGGTTTATACCTATTGTCTTCTATTTCCCACCTGTTCTTTATTCTTTTTGTCTCACTTTTATTTTTCTGACTAATCATGCATTGTTATTTTATCCCAACCCATCAATTTATCATGTTTACCTTTTTATTAACATTAGAGTATTTACTTAAAAATCAAGACACGTATATTTGCCTTTTTAGCCTCTAACATAAATTAGTGCCTTTACCACTTCATAGTTACTGTAATGATCTTAAAATTCTTGAACTTCTTTTGCTCTTGCATAGGGTAAGTCAATTATTAACAAAAAAATCTCCATTAGCACAGAATCTTAGTAGCATACAAAGTAACAAGTGCTTTTTTTTTTTTTCATCCATCTTCAGGATCTCAGGGGAGCTTGCTCACATTTCTGGCGGTTGACTAGGGCCTGGCTGAGCTAGACTGTGCTGGGCTAAAAGACTTCAAGTGTACTTACCTGGCTTCAATATGCATATGCTCCAGGTGTGTTCTTTCTGAAGTCCACGCTGAGAGGGCAGCATCTGAACAGGGGAGGCACAAGCACCTTTTAGATGACTTCTTGCATTGCCTCTGCTAGTATTCCAAAGGTAAAGTAAGTCATATAGCTGAGCCAAAAGTCAAGAGTGCAGGAAATGCACTATGTCTGTGTATATGAGAGAGAAGCTAAAAGTTATATGGTTAAAATGTGAAATCTGTGAGTGGTAGATACATGGGCAAGTAAGTCAACCTACCGCAATCCCTCTCCATAAAGATTCCTTTAAAAAAAAACAAACATTTTTTCTTTTTCCAGACTCCTAAGAAAACAAATGTATATATGGACCTCAGTATAAGAAACATTAACATAACTGACTTTCTCTTTTCTCACAGATGGATTATGGTAGCTATAGGAGGTTTGTGGTGGCAAGATGGTAGAATTTAGTTCAAGAATATTTTTAACTAGATTTCGTTTGAGAAGGTTAGAATATAGTATTGTACATTTCCCCTTTTTAAACCTAAGTGGTGAAATCCTTAAATCTGAATAATGTTCCAAATCTGTCTTTATGGATTGCTTTCTGAGTCTTCAGAGAATGGTTATTTTAATGTGCTAGATTAAAAGAGAGAGGAATTTGGAAGTAATAGAAAAGGCCTCGGTGTATTTAGGGGATTTGGGGCTTGGAGAAGAGAACAGGGTTTAGGGGAACATAAGAGTGAAGTCTAGAACTGGGTGAATTATTCTCAGAGATGCAAAAGAAACACATTAAGCTTCCGTAGAGTCATCATGACCACATTTTTGAGTGATATTAAATTGTCCACTAGTAAATCTTTATACTTGAAATGTTGCAAAATTCTTTATGTGTCTGCTTTAAAACTGTATGAGAACTCAGATTTTGAAAATCAATTTTCCATTGACTACAATTAAACTATTAGAATTTCCTTTTCTATTTCTGTTGATATTTCATTGGCATTAATTCCCATCACTTTAGTTTTAAAATTTCTCTTAAACTCCCCTTCTCTGTTAAATAAGTTAACAATATACAACCAACACTTTTGAAACCACTTACAAAGAGGGGTTGTTTTTTAAGGAGGGATAAGAACCTTTTTATTTTTTCCCTTATCAAGAGCTACTGGCCATTGGGACAACTACATATGAAAAGCAACTATTTATATTTTAAAAATGCATTAAATTAAAAAAATGAAATTCAATTTCTTAATGTTACAATCAAGATATGTTATTAATTTTATTTTACCTTATACAAGCCCTGTGTATCAATGTAAATTACAGAGAGATAAAGCAGTAAAAACCCAGAGAAAGATGAAGAAGGAAAGATAGAAGTCCTATCAAGAAAAGACCAGGAAGCAGATATAGAAACAATGAAATTGAGGTATACTGAGCTATAGTGTTGGAGAAGACTCTTGAGAGTCCATTGGACTGCAAGGAGATCCAACCGGTCCATTCTGAAGGAGATCAGCCCTGGGATTTCTATGGAGGGAATGATGCTGAAACTGAAACTCCAGTACTTTGGCCACCTCATGTGAAAAGTTGACTCACTGGAAAAGACTCTGATGCTGGGAGGGATTGGGGGCAGGAGGAGAAGGGGACGACCGAGGATGAGATGGCTGGATGGCATCACTGACTCAATGGACATGAGTCTGAGTGAACTCCAAGAGATGGTGATGGACAGGGAGGCCTGGCGTGCTGTGATTCATGGGGTCGCAAAGAGTCGGACATGCCTGAGTGACTGAACTGAACTGAACTGAGCATGAAGGAGAAATCAAAAATTTGACCAGTGTGAAGTGAGCCTGAGTGAACTCCAAGAGATGGTGATGGACAGGGAGGCCTGGCGTGCTGTGATTCATGGGGTCGCAAAGAGTCGGACATGCCTGAGTGACTGAACTGAACTGAACTGAGCATGAAGGAGAAATCAAAAATTTGACCAGTGTGAGAGATAAGAGAACTTATAAAGAATTTAAAAAGCAAAAAGGATTGAAAAGGAAAATGATAGATATAAGGACACAGAGTGTTGGTAATTCATAAGTAGTTGTTCCAGTGAGAAAATGTCTTTTTTAGTTGTGAGCTAAAGAGTAAGATCAACTCTCATTTAGAGACTATTAAAATTTGACTAGTGATTTAACCATTGGTCACAGATTTTCCCCTACTTAAACCTGCTCAACATTGTTCAAGGTAAACTGCAACCAGAATGTGAATGGGGTAGGAATTATTCTTTGGATGGCAGCTGAGGTCAGAAAAATACTTGAAGACTGTTCAGAATTCTACTCATCTAGAGTTTGTAGTGATGATAATAAAGATCTCCTGTAAATAATTTTTGTCATGTGTTTTAGACTTGATATTGTTTTCCATTAGTGGTGTCTGAAAGAGATGGGAATACCAGACCACAGACCTGCCTCTTGAGAAACCTATATGCAGGTCAGGAAGCAACAGTTAGAACTGGACATGGAACAACAGACTGGTTCCAAATAGGAAAAGGAGTAAGTCAAGGCTGTATATTGTCACCCTGCTTATTTAACAGGCCAAAGTTTTTCTCCCTTTCCCTTGTCCCACCAGTAACAAAAGGGCATCTTCACATACATGGGAGTGATTAGGTACGTTGGAAGGGGAAGGAATTGATGTAACAAGAAACAAGAAATCTCTCTCTCAGGCTATATGAGATCTTCAAAAAAATTCTCATGAAAGATAAAGAGCCATACAACCAATAAATACTTTACTATCTACGTGGCCCTCTTTTTTGTTCTTTTTATTTATATTAACTGAGAAATTTAGATAACTTTGGTAAAGAACGCGTGTTTGTTGGTGGGGGTAGTCTTTTGCTCATTTTCTAATTATATAATTCACAAGTTTAAAAAAATTAACATGTGTTCAGTATCCATACTTTTAAGAAAACAATAATTTCACTCAGATTCAATCAACAGAATACACAAAGGCGGTGTCATCTTGGGCTGAAGCAAAAATAGACAAAACTTTTCTATATTAACAGTCAGTTGATAAGGTCTTTTCTGATCCCTAAAATAATATTACTAGACATGAAACAGTGAATTCAGTTCTGTATGTAATACTTAAAAATACGGGCAAATTGGAATTCCTTTAGTGGTGAGGTACCAGGATAGTGAAGATGAAACTGAAAAATGATGGAAGGAACTAAGACTATTTCAGAAGAAGACAGATTCTAAGAGAGACGCTTATATGGCATATACTATAAAGAGCAGAGATATTACTTTGCCAACAAAGGTCCATCTAGTCAAGGCTATGGTATTTCCAGTGGTCATGTATGGATGTGAGAGTTGGACTGTGAAGAAAGCTGAGCGCCGAAGAATTGATGCTTTTGAACTGTGGTGTCAGAGAAGACTCTTGAGAGTCCCTTGGACAGCAAGGAGATCCAGCCAGTCCTTCCTAAAGGAGATCAGTCCTGGGTGTTCATTGGAAGGACTGATGCTAAAGCTGAAACTCCAATACTTTGGCCACCTCATGTGAAGAGTTGACTCATTGGAAAAGACTCTGATGCTGGGAGGGATTAGNTTGGACTGCAAGGAGATCCACCCAGTCCATCCTAAAGGAGATTAGTCCTTGGTGTTCATTGGAAGGACTGATGCTAAAGCTGAAACTCCAATACTTTGGCCACCTCATGTGAAGAGTTGACTCATTGGAAAAGACTCTGATGCTGGGAGGGATTGGGGGCAGGAGGAGAAGGGGATGACAGAGGATGAGATGGCTGGATGGCATCACCGACTCGATGGACATGAGTTTGAGTGAACTCCGGGAGCTGGTGATGGACAGGGAGGCCTGGCATGCTGCCATTCATGGGGTCACAAAGAGTTGGGCATGACTGAGTGACTGAACTGAACTGAGCCATGTCCTTATAAAATGTTATCTCATCTCAAATCTTGTTCAGTCACAACAAATAAAAGGGACTCAATGTATAGGAGCTAAATATTGCTCTTCCTATTAGGCTATTATTTTTCTAATCTGTGAAAAATCAATTTTATGAGTTTTTAGCAGAAAAAAATTAAAAATGTGTAGATTAGAAAGCATCAGAGTGCATCACACAGAGTAATGGCAAAAACTGTTTTGCGAAAACTTTACATTCTATATAGGTGTGGCTGTTGTGGATTTCAGTGCCTTTCTGATTATGGGTTGTATAATTTTGTGAGAGCTGCCATAACAAAGTGCCACTAACTAGATCACTTAAGCAACAGCAATGTATTGTTTCACAGTTCTGAGGCTAGAAATCTTAGATCGAGATTTCAGCAGGATAGGTTTCTTCTGAGGGTTGTGAGGGAGAATCTATTCCATGTCTCTCTTCTATTCTATTTNACAAAGTGCCACTAACTAGATCACTTAAGCAACAGCAATGTATTGTTTCACAGTTCTGAGGCTAGAAATCTTAGATCGAGATTTCAGCAGGATAGGTTTCTTCTGAGGGTTGTGAGGGAGAATCTATTCCATGCCTCTCTTCTATTCTATTTACTATTGGTTTCCTGGCGACCTTTAGTGTTCTTCGGCTTATAGACACATCACCCAGATCTCTCCCTTCATATTCGTACAGCATTCTCTATATGTGGATTTCTCTTTCTGTGTGCAGATTTCTCCTTTTAATAATGACACAGTCATGTTGTGTTCAGGCCCACCCAAATGACTTCTTAACTCATCTGCAGAGACCTTATTCCCAAATAAATCCACATTCAGGAACACTTGGGAACTAGGAGTTTAATGTCTCTTTGGGCCCCAGTTCAACCCAGAAGATAGGTCATGATCAAAAAGTTTGAAAGTCTCTGCATAGGCGTTCCTTGTCCACATTTAGCCCATAAAACCAAGCTATTCAAAAAGAGTGAAATTGTGTATTGATTTAAGGATGCAGTATGGTATAAAGTGTACTGATTTGGGGTGGTCCTCCCTGACCCTAATAACCACAGGCAAATAATTTGTATGATTCTAATTATACTTCTTTCTATTTGAGCAGCTGACACACATCTTTCAAGGTGCTTAGAAAGTTAATAAGAAAGCTGAATAATGATTTTAAGGTCATATTTATGTCTACCTAAACTAAATTTTTTATTGGACCTTTAAAGCATAGCCAATATTTAGGTAACACTTTAGTCATTTATTAAAATATATTATCAAAATATGTTTCTATTAATGAAATAGAATTCTTAAGATTGAGTTCTTTCAGGGGATGTATGTAGATGCTAGGCATTCACAACTAGCTGCATATATTTATTCCCTAATTCTTAATCACACTACTGTACGCAGTCATCAATTTTCTGACAACCATCTGCTTAGATGTCACTCATTCCTTCCACCCCATCTAGTTGAAATTAAAATATTGACAGAAATAATTTTTGCATGGAAAGTGGAAAAGCTAATAGGGCTGGTAAAACTAGATTGGTTTTTGCATGCTTTGCCCCTGACAATATTCTGACAATTTTTTACTTCTTCAAGTCATGCAGTACTATAGGAAAATAAAATATAAAGCAAAAATTTGAACATAGTCTAAGGCTGATTTCTTCTGATGGTCTTAAAATATTCCTGAAACATTAAAAAGAAAGAAAGAAAAGAGACTGCAAAGCTGTAGCTATCATATCTTATGGTGACTATATGTAGTTAGATGAGTAGCAGTAGTAGGCATAAAATGTTACTCTGCCCTTTTACAAATACATAATGACAATAACAGCAATAAAACATAAGTAATGAATGGAAAAAACAGTTCAAAAAGCTTTACAGTATACCAATTACAAATTTACTTTGAAATTCTTTATATCCCTAGTATATACCTTATTAAAATACTTAACATTTAAATGCTGCTGCTGCTGCTAAATCACTTCAGATGTGTCCAACTCTTTGTGACCCCATAGATAGCAGCCCACCAAGCTCCCCCGTCCCTGGGATTCTCCAGGCAAGAACACTGGAGTGGGTTGCCACATTTCCTTCTCCAATACATGAAAGTGAAAAGTGAAAGGGAAGTCGCTCAGTCGTGTCCGACTCTTAGCGACCCCATGGACTGCATCCTACCAGGCTCCTCCGTCCATGGGATTTGCCAGGCAAGAGTACTGGAGTGGGGTGCCATTACCTTCTCCAAATATTTAAATGATCCAACCTGAAATTCTTTTTGACCTTAGCAAAGACTATTCAGCCACTGAAAAATTCTAAGCTTAGATTTTAGAATTTCCCTAGCTGGTACATTATTAAACTAAAAACTTGATTTCCTACTCTTGAAGACCTCACAAGCTAATAAATTAATGTGTCAATAAATGGTTTGGGTTTATCCTCCTCAAAACATAAAGTAGTATCTCCCAAGGGAGTGGAGGACATAAATACTCACAATTTATTTGATTTAAAAATTTCATTCATGTAGGTAATAGATGACTACATGACTAATAGTGAAGTCAAGTGAATAGGGTTATCTTAAAAGGATGTATTGATAAGGACAGGGATTAAGAGCAAAGAGTGAATGGCTGTTTGAAAGAATCAGGTTTAGTCACAAGATCCATAAAAAAAACAGAAGCAAGAAAAATGGTAAGGTTGTTTCCTTTGTGCTCTTTTCTAATGAATTGGAGGATTTTTTCATTCTTGAATCACAAATGCCTAGCATAGAGCAAATCCTTTGTCAAGGATTCCTGGGTGTCTCAGAGACCTTCCCAACATCATTCCACAACCCCCCATTTTCTAAATTGCGTCTCTGGCCATATCTCTTACTGTACCTTAGGATGCGTACTTGAATATCTCCCTGTGTTGATTTTATTTTCTTCTTGTCAGATCTCACTCTACTTTCCTTCTCTTCCTCCAGATATGTTTGTAGTTATTTATACAGATGAGTAAGTGGTTTATGGGTAAATTCCCCAAGCCAGATTAAGGAGTCCTCAGAGACAAGGACAGCAGATGTGTCTTAAAACTATTTTTGTTCCTAGAGCTAAGAACATATAAGTCCATAATAAAACTGACTTTGTATTTTGCACCAGAGAAACTGCAACAACATACCCTAGTAAAAATCTTGCAGAGGTCATGAGAGCTGTATGCTGACTTATTTTGCACTCCAGTTTAGGACCATAATGTTCAGCTTTCAAAAGGCTTTGGGAAAATAGTAACAACAACAACTCCATCACCACCACCACTACTAAATAAACTTCTCCTCTTATTCTCTTATTCCGAGCTCCATGTCTACTGACAGGACAGCTTTCTTTCAAAGCTATTACAGCTCTCTTCTGCTGCTAAGGATTTTAGGTCATCTTACACTTTGTAGTTGTTTTATTGCTGTGGTTGCTCTTGGTCAGGGGAGTTGTGTGTTAGCTTTAGGGTGGATTCATACAAAGGAAGGAGCTTCCCTGGTGGCTCAGATGGCAAAGAATCTGCCTACAATGCTGGAGACTTGGGTTTGACCCCTGGGTTGGGAAGATTCCCTAGAGAGGGAAAGGCTACCCACTACAGTATTCTTGTCTGGAGATTCCCATGGACAGAGGAGCCTGGCAAGCTACAGTCCATGGGGTCCCAAAGAGTTGGATACGACTGAGTGACTAACACTTTCACTTTCTTTATACAAAGGAAGAGTCACTGGTTTTAAAAGAAAGTCAAAGCAAGTTTATCTCGCAGCTCTAACAGTAGAAATGTGTTTTATTTTATCATACATTTCTTCATTAAAATGTTTGATGACTCAAAGCACAGATTTTTATTCTGTGTTTTTCCTTGAGGTCTAAGGGGACACAGTAATTGCCCTCTGCTCTTCCCCAGTAGCATATTGGACACCTTCTGATAAAGGCGGCTCATCTTTCAGCATCATATCTTTTAGCATTTTCATAATGTCCGTGGAATTTTCCAAGCAAGAATACTGGAGTTAGTTATCATTTCCTGTTCCAGTAGACCACATTTTATCAGAGCTCTTCACCTTGACCTGTCTGTCTTGCGTGGTCCTGAATGGCATGGATCATGGCTTCATTGAGCTATACAAACTCCTTTGCCACAGAAGCAGAAGAGATTAAGAAGAGGTGACAAGAATACACAGAACTATACAAAAATAGTCAGTGATCCAGATAACTACGATGGTGTGCTCACTCACCTAGAGCCAGACATCCTGGAGGGTGAAGTCAAGGGGGTCTTAGGAAGTAACTCTATGAACAAAACTAGTGGATGTGATGGAATTCCAACTAAACTACTTAAAATCCTAAATCACGATGTTGTTAAAGTGCTGCACTCAATATGTCAGCAAATTTGGAAAACCTAGCAGTGCCCCAGGAGTGGAGGATGTCAGTTTCATTCCAATCCCAAAGAAGGAGAATGTCAAAGAATGTTCAAACTATTGAACAATTGTGCTCATTTCACATGCTAACAAGGTTATGCTCAAAATCCTTTAAGCTAGGCTTCTGCAGTATGTTAACTGTGAAATTTCAAATGTACAAGCTTCATTTTGAAGAGGCAGAGGAACCAGAGATCAAATTGCTAACATTTGTTGGATCATGGAGAAAGCAAGAGAGTTCCAGAAAAACATCTACTTCTGCTTCATCGACTATGCTAACGCCTTTGACTGTGTGGATCCACAAACTGGAAAATTCTTAAAGAGATGGAATACCAGCCCACCTTACCTGCCTCCTGAGAAACCTGTATGCAGGTCAAGAAGCAACAGTTAGAACTGGACATGGAACAATAGACTGGTTTCAAATTGGGAAAGGAGTACGTCAAGGCTGCATGTTGTCACCCTGCTTATTTAATTCAAGCACAGAGTTGTTTAGTCATTAAGTCATGTCCAACTCTTTTGAGACCCCATGGGCTGTACCCCACCTGGGTCTTCTGTCCGTGGGATTTTCCAGGCCAGAATACTGGAGTAAGTTGCCATTTCCTTCTCCAGGGGGATCTTCCTGACCCAGGATCGAACATGAGTCTCCTGCATTGGCAGGGGAATTCTTTACCACTGAGCCACCAGGGAAGCATTGGCAGAGTACATCATATGAAATGCCAGACTGGATGACTCTCAGGCTGGTATCAAGAATCCTGGGAGGAATGTCAACAACCTCAGATATGCAGATGATACCACTGTAACGGCTGAAAGTGAAGAGGAACTAAATAAATAGCTTCTTGATGAGGGTGAAAGAGGTGAGTGAAAAAGCTGGCTTAAAACTCAACGTTCAAAAAACTAAGATCATGGCATCTGGGCCCATCACTTCATGGCATATAGAAGGGGAAAAAGTGGGATCTGTGATAGAATTTATTTTCTTGGGCTCCAAAATCACAGTGGACAGTGACTGCAGCCATGAAATTGAAAGACGCTTGCTCCCTGGGAGGAAAGCTATGACAAACCTAGACAGCATCTTAAAAAGCAAAGACATCACTTTGCCAACAAAGATCTTTAGAGCCAAAGCTATGTTTTTTGCAGTAGTCATGCATAGATGTGATGGTTGGAACATAAAGAAGGCTGAGTGCCAAAGAACTAATGTTTTCGAATTCTGTTGTTGGAGAAGACTCTTAAGAGTCCCTTGGACTGCAAGGAGATAAAAACCAATTAATCCTAAAGGAAATCAACCCTGAATATTCTTTGGAAGGACTGATGCTGGAGCTGTAACTCCACTACTTTGGCCACCTGTTGGGAAGAACTGACTCATTTGAAAAGACCCTGATGCTGGGAAAGATTGATGGCAGGAGGAGAAGGGGATGACAGAGGATGAAATGGTTGGATGGCATCACTGACTCGAGGGACAAGAATTTGATCAAGCTCTGGGAATTGGTGATGGACAGGGAGGCCCAGCATGCTGCAGTCCATGGGGTCACATAGAGTCGGACACGACTGAGTGACTGAACTGGACAGCGATAGGTAAAGGGAGAAATGTAATATAAAGTGATAGTAAAGGCAGGGGGAGCAGAGAAAAAACTGGGAGTGCAAGAAAATGTTTCACATAAGAATTAATATTTCAATGAAGTTTTGAAGATAAAGGAGAAATTAGAAAACTCAAACATAAATATCTTGGGCAGAGGGAATAGTATTTTCAAAACTACAGAGTTGTGAAAAGGCTTAGCTTATTAGGGAAATAATACAGTGTGATCTGATCAGATATAGAAGCTGTTTATCCAAAGAAGAGGCATCAAATAATGATATGTTAGTGTTTGTCCATCCTTTCTAGGTCAGGAAGGCCTCCTGATTCACTTTTAAATTTCAGCTCACAGACACCACCCCATTAGCCACAGAGTTTTGAGAGGTCAGGTAGAAAATCCTGTTTAAGCTGAGAAGACGTCAGTGCACATTTCGCAGGGCAGGTTCCCTCCTCTCTCATTGACTATAACTCATGAGATGCAGAGAGGTTTACAGGCCACGTTAAAGTACGGACTTTAGGATTTGGCACACGTGATCAGGCCAGTACTTCACCAGTGGATTTTACTGTCAAGAGGACTGTGCCTACGTTAAAGATGAAGCGGGAACTGAAAGGCCATGAATTATAGCTATGTCCTATCGAAGACTGAAAAAGTGCTGAAGTTAGGAAAATTAAGTGACTTGTCCAAGGTCAAATAATTTATCAGTGAAAAGCTGGTCCTGGAACAAGGGTTTCTGGTTCCCAGATCGGTATCACATCCATTGTATCTTGTGCTGGTCTCATCAGATGGAGGTATTTGCTGATATATGAGAGGACTAAGAAGTTTAATACATGAAAGAAATGATAAGTTCCCTGAGGAGCTTTGAAGTTAATAGACTTCTAATCAATTTTTTTCCTGAGCCATCTTGCCTTAAATTTGTCCATAATTCTGGATTTCCAATAACACAAACGTCACTGAATTTTCAGAAAAAAATAAAGTCATTCTTTTCTGGTTATTTAGATACCATCTAGATAGCACTAGTTTGAACCTGGTTGAGCCCACCTGATATTATCTGTATAATCCAGGTTTAGGGCAGTATCAGCCTGTGTCCCAGTAAGCAAAGGAGAGAACACTTATAAAGGGCAATAGAAGAGACTTCAGCAAAGGCACTATTTTCTGAGAAGTAGGTAATATTAAGGGAGACTAAGGGATAGCGAATCACCCTGGGACTAGCAATGGTAGGAGAAATGTTAACAAATGAAAGCCTAAAGAGGGAAGGAGAAAAAACTGTTTCTAGAAATATTAGTAGATGTAAGAGATGGCCTTCAGAAATAAACTGGCTGTCAGTGTAGGAAAATACTCATTGCCAATCTGAGGCACAGCAGGGAGAAAACCAGTAATTATAAATACTCTAGCTCCAGTTTCCTCTTGCCCTCTGATCTCCTCAGTGCCTCAGTTTGATCAAACCCGACAGAAAATCAGAGAACAAGGCCATACAAGTTAGCCTCCAAGGGCACAAAGAAGAATGGATAAAGGTAGGAGTGGATATGGAGGAGAAAATGGAAAATATTCCAAGACAGAGCAAATAAAAAATATCCATGCCCTGGCGCAGGATATCTTCAGTCCTCCCGTCCACAACCCTTCCTGGATATACAACTCTCCAAACTGCTCTGATTTCAAAAAGTTTACCTGAGACTACTGGGAGCATTATGTAAATATGAATAGTTTGGCTGAGCAGTGACTAAGGAGAGAGGGAAACATGACCTCCATCTGCAAGCAGTGGTGGGAATGGAAATGATTTCCTGTGGGAACTCGGCTGGTATTATTGTTAAATCATTTGTATACTGTTAAATGAGTTACGGGCTGGTGGGGCAAAGAGGTCTTGGAACTGTGTTTGCTGGCATTCTCCCTACCTCCATCATTGTCTACAAGCTTTTGAAAGGTTGGAAAAACAGCAAGAGAAGGGTCTGATTCAAGGTGATAGAACCAGAAATAGTAAAGTAAAATTAGGAGAAGGATATTGTAAGTTAAAAAACACAAAAGTGCTCATAGCAGAAGTTAATCTTTTATTAAAAAATAGTAAGGTAATAAAATATGGGAAAGCTCTTATTTGCATATTTAATCTCAGAATGAACAGAGCTCTAAAAACTCACAATTGAAGATAATCTTTGTGGAACAAAAAATGATACCGTTTATTTTTTGTTTGCATTTCTAACAAGAACACTTAGGAACATTAACAAGCTTGAGAAGTTTCACATTTTCAATATGGCTAATTGATATTTACTTTTATTATCTGAAATATGATTTCTAATATTAAACATTTTTAAATCTCTAAAGATAAAAATTATTTTTCCCTCTGGGTAAAATGCTGAGTGTATAGTTTAAAAACAAAAAAACTTAATATAATTTTTATGAAAAGGGGTTTTGGTATGAAGCTTGTTTTCAAAGAACGTATTTAAAACATAGTGTAAGCTTTAACATTTTCAGTTAAATTAAGCATATATCATGAACCTACTAAAACTAATATTTTTTCCAGCTTAAGATATTTTTACTTGACCTGACAAATTCTAATGGACAAAACTCTTTTTGTTATTGATTCTCCTACGTAACCAGTATAGTCCCTTGAGCATAAGTTATAGTATAAAATTTGATTATACAATGATGTTTAATCACAACAAAAATTAGCATGACTGATCATACTGTGTCAGATGCTGTTCTAAGAGCATAAGATATATTAATCCATTTAAACCTCTTAAAAACTTTATGAGACATTTCCATTTTTGCAGATGAGGCTTGAAGAAGCTGTATAACTTGCTCAAGATCATGCACACAGTGCTGGCAGAACCAGGATTAGAATCTGAGAAATCAGTTCCCAGTCTTTGAGTTTTTAACCATGATACCATACTATCTTAAAGACTGAGATAAAGTGAGGCCAGAACATAAGGAGCCTTGAATGCTAGGACAGTAGGCTGTCAAATAAGAACTCTTGTAGGTTTTTATATAAACAAAATATCATGGTTAATTTTATTTTTTTAAGCAGCTGAATGTGATATCTTTTTCTCCCCTGATGATTTGTACCAAACATTTATTTTTATTTTATTATTGTTAAATATTTTGTTTTCCAGTTTTATTGAGATATAATTGACATACAGCGTTGTACAAGTTTAAGGTATAGAGCATAATGGTTTGATTTATATGTCTTTTTTAAGATTCAGTTAAGTCAGACAGGGAACTGAACAGGGACAGGGAAGCCTGGCATGCTGCAGTCCATTGGGTCGCAAACAGACAGACACGACTGAGCGTCTGAACTGAACTAAGTCAGACAGAAAAACTCTGCCTTTTTACCTCAATTCACTGTTTACTTAACATTTATCCACTATCTAAAATAAGCCATGAGAATAACGAAAATATGAGTTTATTCCACAATCCAAGGGTTTTTAAGCCATTAAAAAGTCTTTGATATGGACACTTAATAAGAAAGATATATTAAAGGGTTTAAATAATTTATTCTTGTGATTCTGGGAGGAAAGTTTTCAGAGAGAAGTGCTGCTAGGGAAACTGAAAGCAACTAACCCGTTTCTCAGTGTGGTTTTTTCCTGTTGTCTTCCATGTTCTTCAGAGATGACTCACTGACAGGGACTTTACTCACCAGGGCAGGCTAATTTCTGTAACAAGCAATTGCAAAATCTGAATGTACTTAACAAGTCAAAGACTTTTCTCCTTTCTCATGTTATGGTTCAGTGCAGGTTAGAGATGGCAGCTTGCTCCACGTAGTTATTTAGAGAGCCTGGCTGATAGTTGTTCCACCATCTCCAATGGATGAAATTCAACATCCAACCCCCAATCAGGAAGACAGAAAGAATGGCTAAGGCAGAAAGAATGGCCATTCTTAACTTAATCATCCTGGAAGAGACGAGTCACTGCAGCTCCTAGTTCATTAGTGAGATCCGATTCATGGCTTCACCTTGAAAGGGCTGGGGACTATAACTAAGCTGTGTGCCCAGGAAGAGGCAATATGTTGAGTGTGTATCTCTATCACAGGCACTGCATTCAAATTAAGATCTATTTTGAGGAAAGCACTCAACATGAGTCACGCATGGTCCTTGCTTTCAATGAGCTTTCTGTCTAGAAGCAGAATTTAGTTAAATAACTAGAGATAAACTAATAATAATATCTAAACTTACCAGAGGCTTACAAAGAAAAGTTCTAAGTGCTTTATAAGTATCAATTCCTTTAATCAATGAGATATTATTAGCCCATTTCATAAATGAAGAAATTAAAGCAAAGAGTAAATTGCTTAATGAAGCATGGCTATTAAGATGCAGAGTCTTGATAGGACTTCAACTCAGACTCTGTAACTGCAGCCTCCACCCTTCGTAGAACAGTAAGCATTCCAAGTGGAATATAGTCATGGTACGTACGCGGCCTTGTGAGACAGGAGGAGTTGTGACGGTTATAGGTGGCCATCAATCTTTGTTCTTCACTTGGGAGCACAGGTCGACTGTTCAATAAATGTCAGTTATTTTTATTATGATAGTAGGTTTCCAGTGAAAGCTAACATTTTGGAAATGATTTTAAAGAAGATGGACCATTTGACAAATGAGAAATTAATGTGAATGGGACTTCTTCCAAAGTCATAAGGAGGCATTTTTTTTAAAAAAAGGAAAGAAGACTAGAAAAACAAATGCAAGGAGACTGAGAGAGGTCCATGTGAGGGAAGTGGGAAAGATGGATTTCTGTGCAGACGCACTTGCTCCTTCTTACTTTCCTGCAGGCTTCTTCCTTGTCTGTCCTTCTCTAACTTCAGCTTCCATCAACATGTCCTTCCATTTGCCTCCCTCCAGTAGAATCCAGATCTAGTAGCTTCACAGTGTTCTGCAAATAAGAATCAGGAAACCAGGTTCCTCTGGCTCAGATTCTAATCTTTTTTTGATTTGGGGCAAAATACTTAGACCCTTGGAGCTCAGATTCCTTATCTTTAAGAGGAAAACATATGAATCACATCATTTCCATAGCTCTTTCTAATGTTACAGTTAGACATTTTAAAAATGTCTGCAATTCTAGAGTCTTAGTATTGATACTTAGTAATTTTTTAAAAAATGCTCCTTTTGCTGTCTCATTTTGGGCAAAGTCATGCTATGTGCAGGATTAATTTTAAGATATAATTGTTAATGTTTTTATTTTGTATAGAATGAAAGTGAAGTCACTCAGTCATGTCCGACACTTTGCGGCCCCATGGACTGTAGCTTACCAGGCTCCTCTGTCCATGTGATTTTCCAGGCAAGAGTACTGGAGTGGGTTGCCATTGCCTTCTCCAGGGGATCTTCCCAACCCAGGGATTGAACCTGAGTCTCCCACATTGTAGGCAGATGCTTTACCATCTGAGCCACCAGAGAATTCCCAGTCTGAGTTTAAATATTTTGTTACAAACTGATCTTGTTATACTACTAACATTTTCCTTTACACATTTCACTGATTTTATGTTTTGTTTATAGGGCAGGGTTTTCACAGTACAATTTGGCTATGGAATCATGGAAAATTTTAGGATATTAAGACACCCATAGGAAGTATGAGTGGCAGTGTGTTTTCCTGAAGTTAATAGAAACAGTTTAAAAATCAGTGATAATAATGTTAAGAAATGGCACACTTTATTGATGAAAGATTCTGTGAATGTTTTAGTGGAAGATGAAAATTAGGAATATAATTATTTAGACCTGGGCTGTGAAAAGCAAACATTATTTCATCTCTTTTCTGTATTTAAGAAATAGAACTGTTTTATCTTTTAAATTAAGCTAGAGCTTGCCATCATCATGCTACCACACAAAAGAAGTCTATAAAAACTTCAGTCATTTTCATCTCAGCATGATGATACCCCCTATGTGGTTTTATAATTCTCAATTAAAATGAGTAATTCCAGTGAAAGAACAAGTCCCATGAGGGGAGATGCCAAGAAGGAATTCTAATGTTAAAGAAATATTTTGCCATGGTAAGTCTGGTATGGTTGGTGATGTTTCAAACACATCTATGCCCATAGTCTTTAATTTTTATGTAAGCACAGTTTGTTTCATCAAACACAGTGGTATTATGAATAAATTCAAAGACAAATTTAAAAAGTCACTACCCTTGTGTTATTGATTGCATTTTTCTATTAAAATTACCCAATCTGATGAACTCATCTTTGGCTTATTTGTATGCTAGTAGTATATGTAGTACCAAATCCATAAAGCTATGAATTTTTCAGATTCCAATTTTACACATTGTATTTGTGTGCATGCTGTTTTTCTGCCATTTTGCCTTAAATATCTAATTTATTCTTCAAAATAATCCTATGTTGTTCAAGTAAGTGAGGTGACATGACTAAAGTAACACAGGTTATAAGTGTTCAGGATTTGAGTTGAAATATTTTTAAAGTCTCTTTCAATATAGTCAGATATTGACCTCTTCATTTTTTTATATCTTGAGCCAATGATTTTGTACAACCTCCACATTTTTTGAGTGCATAGACCCTGGATCAAATTTAAAGAATGTATAAAGCATATCGTTGAAGTACAAAGAAGAGCTGGAGGGACCAGCTCTGCCCTTAAGTAGGTAGACTTCCTGTCATAGTTTCCTGTGACTCTAGAAACAAGTCAGAGCCATCAGTTAAAATGTGAAAATGCTTTCTAGAAAGACAAACACATTATGATGTTAACCATTAATATTGAGTGTGAATTATTTTTCAGATTTTTTCTCCAAATAGAGCCCAAAGGGCATGGGACATAGGTCAGGGAAGTTGCAACAGTGAGCTCAAACATTCAAAATCTTGACGGATGTTTGCAATTGAACAGCTCAGGGGCTGTCAAACTGAGCTTCCCTCATGGTCAGTGCTAGCACATATAGCACCTTTTTGTGAATTTATAAAAGCTTCCCTCTGAGGATAAATTACAAAAAGGCACTCATTCTAGGTGGGTGAAATACTAAAAGACCTTTCTTGCAAATGATGTAGTCTCAAGCCAGGGCACAAAGGTTGTTGGGGTGAGGGGGGTCCAAGCTGGACTCCAGTTCCACGTATTCCTCCTTGCCTCTGTATACACAACTTGCACAACCTTACTTGGCAGCCCCAGCTTTCCCCAGTGGAGATCATAGGCCCCTGGTAAAATGAAGAAAGATATGCTTATTAGCAGGCTTCCCTGGTGGCTCAGATGATAAAGAAATCTGCCTGCAATGCAAGAGACCTGGGTTTGATCCCTGGGTTGAGAAGATCCCTGGAGAAGGGAATGGCAACCCACTCCAGTATTCTTGCCTGGAGAGTTCCATTGGGCAGAAGCATGCTACAGTCCATGAGGCTGCAAATAGTGGGACACAACTGAGCGACTAATACTAACTGTGCTTATTATAAACTTGAGAACCAGTTAGTTACCCTGAAACTTCCACTTGTCTTTGGTGTTACCTGGCAGCAAGAAGTGCTAGCTGCTTCACTGTGGGTTCACTGACACTCCATCCTGTGGAGTAGACGCTGGAACTAATGTGGAAAATGTGAGATTTGGCTCAGGAAGAATCATAGTTATTTGAAGATGATGTCAGAGTGACCTCCCTCTAATATTGAGCCTAGAAAACGATCTAGATGTATTTAGCTTTTCGCTGAAGGGATATCAATTATTGTGGCATTTTAACTAGTCTATAGGAAGAACTATTATGGCAGACTATGAAGATGTCAAAACTCCTTTTTAAAGAAGGCATTGTTTTGATTTCCAAGTAAGGGGCTCCAGGTTTCTCTTTAGGCACTGGGCTTAGATATTTCTTGAGCCTGTTACTTGGTTAACAATGTTGTATATTGATACATCCTTTTACTGTGTTTATACTGCTAGCAGTAGTAGTCATTGTGAAAGCAATTTATCTTGCTATAAAATTTTTCAAATACAAAAATATTGAGAATGAAATAGAAATTAATTTACAGTCCCATTAAGAGATACAAGTCTTATCCCAAACTTGTCTGTTTCTTTTTCTTTCCTATATAGTTAAAATAGGAAGATGCTGTTCATTTGTCTTCAAGACTAGAGTGTCTACTGCAGACCAGATATCAAGGCCAATCCAATCTGTGTGTCTTTGACCCATTCCCTAATTCTTCTTTTATCAGCCTCAGATTACTTGACCGTTGTCATCCATGCATTCTGTTCAATCTTTTAAAGTTTTTTCTTTTTTCTGATAACCAGTTTTGTTGATAATAGCGTGGTTCTCACTATAACTTTTGGGAAAATAAATAGAGCCAAACAAATTCTATGAATTAGTTTTGTTCTTTCTAAAGAATCTTCAATGATAGCCCCTCTCCATGCTTGGGAACAAAGCAGTTAGGCTGTTAGTATGCACGCAGCTTCGTTTATTTTGAGTAATTCATTTCAATCTGCAAATCAAGTAGATATTGAGGGAGGGCCCCTGCCTGGGGAGCTTTGCCACCATCAATGTGAACAAAGTCTGGAGTTTTGTGAGAAGGTGTGAGGGCCACGTCTGAGTAGTTATGTATAGAATATGTGTGTGGGATGGCGGTGGAGGTTGGGAGCAAGAGGCATGTAGGAGGGTGGTATATTTAGACTATCTAGGCTTGGAGGAAGAATGAGAACATTTAAAATTCTCTACTTATTGTTCCCGGCCATGAGAAGCATATGCAGATAAAAAGGCCAAAATAAGCATGAGCTTTGTTTTAATTAACTCTAAGATTTGTCTACCATTTAGTTGCCCCCTCCCACCCTCATCTGTTATTTTATTCATTTTAGGGCCATAAATATTATTAATCCACAGAGATTTCTTTCTGCTTCCTTTAGTTAATTAAAGATACTCCAGAATTTATCTTATGCTCCCACCAGGAGGGCACAAAAAGTGAAATATTATATTGCTAGATAGTTCATTCATTAGCATAAAATAATCAGTGCAGTTGTATATTGGAGTTTCAAATACCTCTGCCAGATTTTCTTTTAGGGGACAAATGTAGTCAGCAGGAGAAAACAGAGAGGGAAAGAGAGGAGAAAAGAGTTAAAAATTAAGGAGATAGGCAACAGCAAGCATACAGATTAGTGTTTTTAAAGAGAGTCTCACTAGACTCTAGTCTGGGAATAAACTGCAATCATTCCCTGCCCAGATATCATTAGTAATAGACACAATGGTCAAATCTTCCTTTATCTGTTTTCAAGCTGTGCTGCTCAGCTGGGAGAAAAGGGAACACATCAGGGCAGCTGTCAAAAAAAAAAAAAAAAAAAAAAACCACTAAAATGATATTCTTATATTTTACTTGCTTTATTTTATATTAATGGTTTTATTACAAAAAGAAACTATGATGTAAACTTCATGTATCATTCACTTACAACATTTTAGACCAAACCAAGCAGAACCCAACACTCGACAGCTCCACTATTTATATTCCTCTAAGGGTAGCTCATCCTGCCCTCTTTTTCCACCCTCAGTGTTTTTCTTCCTTCAGGGAGAGATTCTGTATCAGTGTTTCATTTCTCCTCTGGGTGGGCTTAAAGGCCAGACACATTGATTATTAATCATTATATTGGGGTTTCTCTCCTTTCTTGACCAATGACACAATCTGCAGAGCATGATAGGTATACTGTCACTGACATCTGTACTGGAAAAAAATCAGGTTATGGCATATATATCCACACTAATAAAAAAAGCCATTTTTCAAATCCTCCTTTTGAAAGTCTTACTAAAAGACCACTGTGTTACAAATGCATAGGCACTGAGCCATAAATCCAGTAACGGAGACATATCTGAAAGCCCATTTTGGGATATCCTTTACTTGGACTCCTGGGACACTCTAGTCTTAACAAGAGTCACTTATTCTTTCTCTAGGTTGTGCTGCTGAGGAATACCAGGGAGAAAACTTGAAACATATGGAATTTTCTGGCACTATTAGCTGGCTGTGCTATCTTACTTCATCTATATGGATGTATATTTTTCTTTGTGTAAATTTCTCAACCTGAAATTATTTTGCCACTCATGCTTTATAAAACTCTTTGGCTTTCTGATGTCAGGGCACACATGAGATGTATTTTGTTGATGTTCAGTCAATAAGTTGTGTCCGACTCTTTGCAACCCCATGGACTGCAGCACGCCAGACTTCCCTGTCCTTCACTGTCTCCTGGAGTTTGCTCAAATTTATGTTAGATGCTATCTAAGCATCTCATCCTCTGCCACCCCCTTATTTGCCTTCTGTCTTTCCCAGCATCAGAGTCTTTTCCAATATAAGATGTATGTGTGTCTGTCATTTTACAGTTTTCTGTAATATGGCATGAATTTTCATGAATTGAAGAGCAACAGGAATCTACTGTAATGAATAAGAGCATTAATTTTTATTCAGGGTGGCAAAAGTCTAAATCATGACACTCAACCTAAATGGGTGACTTCGGGCAAGTTACCTGACCAAAGTTCAGTTTTCTTAAAATGTGAATTGGAGAAAACAGTAATACATGCCCCAAGCTCAGGGCCTGCCTTATAGTAAGTCCTCAATAAGTGGGATGATTATTATTAATATTAATAGGATGGTCAAATCAGGATAATCTGGAGATAAACAGGATCACTATATATATGTTTTTAATAATTACAGTGAAACAGCAGACATAAACCAGTGCTATCCTGAGTTTAGTGGGTCATATAGCCAACCTGATTATTGTAGGTTATAGACAACCTAAGTATGAGCATGGGGAAATTCGAAATTGAATTTCTCATTTTGTCCCAATGTTGAGAGGTACATAGGGCCACCAGGGTAACAAA
Organism: Cephalophus harveyi; assembly: GCA_006410635.1. Lineage (NCBI taxonomy): Eukaryota > Metazoa > Chordata > Mammalia > Artiodactyla > Bovidae > Cephalophus > Cephalophus harveyi. The sequence goes on from SJYT01071654.1 coordinate 410,767, forward strand.
CCAGGGGATAGGTTTTATAGTTTTGCTTGTTTACATTTTTTTGCAAACCTTGTTTTCAGTATACAAAGGAACAGTTTGTAGTTATGCCTTTTAGTTTTGCACAGGCATACATTCATACAAGGGTAGTCGTTCCTCTAGTTAGAGCACTTTGACTGTAAAGGACAATAAGGATTTATGCTTAGTGACCTCTTGCAAGTTTTCTTTCTTTGTTGCAAAATTATGGGGAGCAACAATTTGATTTATTCCATGAGTTTTGTACTACACTGCCAATAAGTAAATTGGTTCATGGTAATCACAGTATTCACTTCAATTAAATGATCATCAATTGAGTTATTTGCCTTTTTGCATGTAATTTATTATGGTCTACTTTTCTCTTTCAATTAGGAAATTGGAATATATAATTTACTTGATTCTAGGAATTACAAGAGAACTAGAATTCTAAAATGATTATCTTCAATATTTAACAATTAGAAATGTTTATGTTTCCTTATATTTTACTGACAGTGCATAGGTAGGAAATTATTTTGTTGCATGCAATCAAAAACAATTATTTCCCTATGCAAAATCTACATCAGAAAAGGGAAAGATAAAGCATATGAGGAAACACATTTTGCCTAATGATTTTCTCTCAGGAAAAATATTGCTATTGTGATCCTTTTTAATTAAATAAGAATTTAGCACTTTTCATGTGTGTTCTTAATGTCAGACTCTTTGGTTATCACACTTACACCTCTGTTATTAATGTTAGCCATGGTTTGCAGATGAGGAAAAGCTAGTTATCAATGAATAATTCAGATTCCATAACTGTCAGACCTCATTATTTTAAATAGGGGATGGTAGTTTCAGTTGTAACCAGCTAATTGCCTCCTTTAAACTTAAACTGTTAGACTATTGCATATAATTCTAATTTAAAAAAAAAAAAAACACTTTAAATACATTTAAAATTGCTGTAGCACATAAAGCAATTTGATTTAAATCAGTCTAGAAGAATAAGGCAATATGCTGTGATCTATCTTCAAAAAAGAATTAAAATTTATTTTAATTCAATCTACCAGCTCTTGTGAAATGCTTACTTAACATAAAATTGAACTAAATGATTTTAATTTATGAAACATAAGACTGAGATTGAATAATTCAGTTTAAAATTTGATATCTTTTTGTTTAAACATATTGCCAAATAAATGTTGAAAACAAAAGTGAATGTAATGAAAGGGTTAACCAATAGTTATTGCTTTCACTTCCTCAATCCCTGGCATTTTAAATTAAAATAATTATAACTTTACTGATGACTGTAATCTGTTAAGTCCCTGTGGAGACAATGCAAGTGAACTGGCTGAGATCTTCCCTCAGGAGAAACTGCTACTAGGGACATAGTTGGTAGACATTTTCCAGTGGTCACAACTTCTGATCTACCTAAATGTTCAGATTAAAGCCGCATTCTTCCTAGGCTTCTCCCAGCCAGTGACTAAGCATGGGGGAGTACTAGCACCAGGCTATCCAGGAAATGAGGCCCTCCTATGAAGGCAGTCCTTTTTCTGGGACTCAGACTGGCCCAAACTTTCCCAGAACTGTGCTCTTCCTATTCAGTTCTGCTTTCTTCCCTCTGTCCTTTTCCAGCTCTCAGACCTGCATCATGCCCTGCAAGTTTACCGTACCTACTCCTGCTTGGGCTTCTCCTTGTCTTTCATATGTGTTTTTCCCAATAAATGTCTTGAACATCTAATTTTGTCATGTTGTTTGTTCCTTGGAGGATGTGGACTAATACAGCAAGAATTCTACGGTCTTTTCGTGGTCTCATTAAACAATTCTATTAACAAATCTAATCGCTTTTATTTGTCTTTGATCTTCTTTAGAGCTTTAAAAAGGTATGTCCTCTCAATAATGAAGACCTCCATGTCGTTGCTGAGGCCCATGTAGAATCATATTTTATTCCTTTTCAAGTCAAATAACCCTACCTCTTGTAATTCTCTTGTAGCCCCAATATATGGTTGTTGTTGTTTTTTTTTTCTATAATCTTCTCCAGGTTCTCAGTATATCTCAACATCAATAGATAAAGCCTGAATATGTATTTGCTATTTTTACATAAACACATTAAGTCTAGTTCAGTTTTATTTTCAATGAGGCCTTTTGAAAAATAAATTCCATATATCCCAGGTCTACAAAACATGTTCCTTTGGTGTGAATTCTACCCTCATTTTGTAAATTTTGATTAAGAACAATGTTGTTCCTTATCACTGAAAATGATGCTATGTGTGTGTGAGTTTCTCAGTCATGTCTGACTGTTTGTGACCCCATAGACTGTAGCCTGCCAGGCTCCTCTGTCCATGGGATTCTCCACGCAAGAATATTGGAGTGGAACTGGGGGGACATCTCACAATTTTAGAAAATCAGCAAAGCTTTATTGTGATTATTTCAGCTGTTCAGGATTTATGCCTATGTTGTGTAAATGTAGAAACAACATAAATTTCATAATAAGGAGGAAGGAACACAATTCTGCCTTACTGTCTGCTGATGGATATAGTGTCTGTGTTCTCTGGCATCTAAAGTTTCTTGTGCTGTTCCAAAGATAAGAAAAGGGTACCTGTGGGAAGTTATATGAACATTTTGAAAGAAGGTACTGAGTTTACAGTGAAGTTTAAAATATGTTTTCGATTTTAATATCAAGATATCAGCAACAGTGTGTTGTACTCATTAAAAGAGGAAATTCTGGGGATACACACATTATCATAGTTCAGTTTTAATACCACCTTCACACTAGCTTTAAGACCTTGGTTTAGTCCAGGATGCTCTCTGGGCCTCCATTGTCCCACCTATGAAGCCAATAGTTAATTGAAGCAGGGGAGGAGACTAGACAAATTCTAAGGCCACTTCTAACCTCTTAAGTCTCTGAGTTTGGTAAGTGCAGTATATCCACACTTCTTTAAAGGAAATGTTCTCTGCATATGTGAAGAGAGCAAGGCTTTGTTTACTTTTTCTAGTATTAATCTGTACTGGCTGAAACACTACACAGGTTTGCCCAGATTTAATATCCATTTCTGGGAAGAGGTTAAAAGTAAACTTATTTTCCTCTGATTCAGATGTAGGGCATTTTTATTTGCTTTTTTTTTTCTAACACATAAGTCTTTTACCCTAGCCCTCCTTACTATAGATAACAGTATCCCTGGGATTTCTTTGGAAGGAATGATGCTAAAGCTAAAACTCCAGTACTTTGGCCACCTCATGCGAAGAGTTGACTCATTGGAAAAGACTCTGACACTGGGAGAGATTGGGGGCAGGAGGAGAAGGGGACGACAGAGGCTGAGATGGCTGGATGGTATCACTGACTCGCTGGATGTGAGTGAGTGAACTCCGGGAGTTGGTGATGGACAGGGAGGCCTGGCGTGCTGCGATTCATGGGGTTGCAAAGAGTCAGACACGACTGAGTGACTGAACTGAACTGAAGGTTTGAGAAAGTGAAACTCAGATTACTTTTTTTTTTTAATTGGAGGATAATTCTCAATTTACATGTAGCAAACAACCTCTGAAATATTAGCGCTTCTGAAAGGTTTGTTCCCCTTTGTTACTCGTGATCTCTGGACAATGACTCGTTTTTGTCTGTTTTGTAACATTCTGAAAGTATAATAGGCTACCAAGAAATAATATTTCCTCTTCATGAATTCTTACATTCTGACAGGTTTTTTTTCCCCCAGTGAAGATGAAATACAGACACATACAATTAATGTCAGTTACAGTTCATAGAAGCGGGACTTTTCTTCCGCTGCAGTAACTGAACATTGAGAAACTGAAAGATGTACCCTCTGTAAGCTATTTGTCAGCTTAGCTGACTCAGATCCAGCTTTGTGTTTTAAATGGTGTGCTCAGACAGAAGCCCACCTAGGTCTCCGAATGTCATGCCTGTGATCACACCAGATACTGTGGTAATAATGGAGGGCTTGCTTACTTAAAACTCTTCATTGGCCTTCCTCCTTTCTCATGATGTATATCTTTAATGAATTTAACCATTTTGCTTAGTAACTGGCTGGACTCTACAAAAAAAAAATGTTCAGCATTAATATACTAGATTTTATATTTTCAGGTAATTACATAAATAAAACAATAAAGGTTGCAAAGTATACTCAGAATTTATGCCCCTGACACTATGGTTTGGAATTCTACTGTAACACTTTCTTGTCATGTGCTGGGGTCCAGCCCCGGTGGATCCAGGGAATTCGAAGCGTGGACGGCATCGTCGAGGAAAGATTTGTTTATTTATTAATATAAGATTAGATTAGAAAGAGATAGTGTAGTAGGAAAATTAAGTGGAGAAAAGAGGCTGAATAACTTGGTTTATGAGCTAAACTAATAAAACTCTGGACAAGGAGTTTGCACCATCTACATTGGGCCACCGGCGCCTGTTTGAATATCGGAGAGTGCCCCGCCTTGGGCTCTCTCTCTCACAGAACTTAAAAGCCAGGGCAAGTAAGTAGACATGATGAGCCACCCGCTCCAGATGGGAATTCAGCCTGAAATTAGAATAAAGAGGAGACACGGGGGAAACCAGTCCAGCGACTGATCCTATCCTCTATTGTCTAGAATCTCCTTTTATACCCTTGATTGTACATAGAGATCAATGGGTAACACAAAATTATGCGGCATCAGCAGCCCTGACGTATCAAAACCACGCTTTTCTCTCTGCATACCTAATTGTATACACAAGTCTTAGGTGATTTACATGTCTTCTAGCCAGAGAGCCAATTAACATTTTACAGCCTTTTTCCTGATAAGGGTTTGTCAACCAGAAGACTTATTTGTGTTGATCTTCCGAAAGTCTGGTGCCACTCTCAGAAAGCACTAAATAACGTTACATTCTTACACAGCAAGGACACAAGAGGAGTGCAGTGATATACAACAAAGAAAAGTAATTAACTCAAAAGTCTAGTGTTGCTAACATCAAAACTACTATCTATCTTTTTCCATATCCCATTTACATTGATTAACATCCTCCCAGGTGCCTAAAAGATAAAGAATATGGAGGTCTGGCAGCAGTCATTGAGTCAACAGTGAAAACCGTCACCAATGGAATTTTTAACTCTTCAGAAAAGGTTTTGTTCCTTTAAGATGCTTTTAAGCTTTGTGCCTCTCGCAGTTGGGGGCTGTAAGCAATTCACAAGCTGTAAGAGGTCTGGGGAACCTGTTAGACAAGCTAGAGAGTTATCAGAGGGCGTTTACCTGAAACATGCCTTTCAAATGCAGAAGACTAAAGCCCTGAATTGACTTTTCCAGAGAATATCAGAAGAGTGGAAAAGCAGAGTACAAAGGCCGGCAGATTCTTATTCTTTGGGGGGTGGATGCTCGGGAAATTCCAGGGGGAACCCCTGAAACCTGATCACGTCCTTGCGTATGTCAGGCTTCCTACCGCATGACCTTGTCACGGGCGGGATTCCTCACACTGGCCCCCGACAGTCATGTGCATTTAATCCAGTTAATTTTGTTGCAGAATAATGAAAACAGATGGCTTTTGGCTTTCTTTATTTTTTTGAATTTTAGCTTTTAGACTTTAAACCTGCAAAACTTGTTCTAGTAGAAATAGAAGACAGATTTGCAAGAAATACAGAAAAGAAATAAATGGGGTTATTAAGTAACTCCATTGAAGTAGAGAGATATTTTGGGTTGTATACATTTTGATCACTATTTGGCATGGAGAAGACTTTGATAACCTAAGACAAGTTTCTGAGAATTGAGTGGTCTTTATGCTCATAAATTGAACTTAAGTCACAGATTTACTTGAAGTCATTTGAGCCTGGTGAAAGTGAGAATCCAAAGGTACATTTCACTTTCTGATATGTAAGAAAACCTAAATATTCTCAGAGACAAAGAGTGGAATGTTACAGAATTACTTCTTATGGTGACTATTGTCACCTGTTCTATAGAGGACAAATTCCTTTCTTTGATTGTGATATTGAGATAAACAGAAAGTTTCAGGAAAAAAGTAACTATGGTTCCCTAAGGATTTAGTCAGACTTCTAAGGTATATTAAGTGATTCTAACATATGGTACAGATGGATTGCAAGATACACCTGAGAAATTGACTAGTCCTAGCATTTGGTGTTTATGTTTTGACTTTAAAATAGCCATTTATTAGCTGTGTGTGTATGTGTGTGTGTGTGTTTAAAGGCAGTTAAGAAAACCATTACTTTTATTGTTTCCCAGAACATGGAAGGGACTACTTTACTGTAGAAGATTTAAGAGCACTCTTCACTGCTGTTAGTTAAGCAGCAACTCTTAACACGAGGAATGGATAGCTTGTGGAGATATCTTTTTTCCTTTTCAGTGTTCTAAAATGTAGAAACTCTACATTAGCTTTTTTTTAAGAATAATTATTTTAATTCCCCAAACCTCCTAGTAGCAATAACAATGCACTCACAAGTACCTGCAGAATTCCAACAGAGAGGAACAATTTTTGACAGTCAGCCAAAACTGGCATTTGTGATCTTGACCACCTTGACATTTAAAACTCCATAATTTCAGTTCTGAAATGTTTTTGCATTGGAAATAGTTGAGCTTTTTAAGTATAAAAATTAATACAGAAAAAATAATGCAACAATTATTAATATGTAAATTAGTACATATTAAAAATTCATATGATTACATTCAGATCTGCTTTTCTGAGTTTTCTTTAGATTCCACATGTTAGTGAGAACATATATAATTTGTCTTTCTTTGACTTATTTCTCTTAGCGTAATACCCTCAAGGTCCATCCATGTTATTACAGTTGGCAGATTTTCCTTTGTGTCTTTTTTAATCGCTGAAGAATATTCCATTGTGTGTGTATGTATCCATACATATATGTGTGTGTGTATATATACATATATATATGTATGGCGCATTTTCTTTATCCTTTTATCCATATGTGGGTGCTTAGATTTTTTCCAGGTTTTGAATATTGGAAATAACGCTGCAGTGAACATGGGGGTGCAGATATGTTTTTGGAACAGTGACTTCATTTCCTTCAGATATATACCCAGAAGTGGAATTGTTGGATCACATGGTAGCTCTATTTTTAATATTTGGAGGCACCTCCGTATTAGTTTCCATAATGACTGAACCAATTTACCTCCCTACCAACAGTGCACAAGGGTTCCCTTTTGCCCACATCCTTACCAGCATTTGTTACCTCTTATCTTTTTGGTGATAGCCATTCTAACAGGTGTGAAGTTTTATTCCAAGAACTATGTAGTCTATCCTACCAACCTGTGGAGTTCATCTTTCAGTGTCCTATCTTTATGCCTTTTCATACTCTTCCTGGGGTTCTCAAGGCAAAAATACTGAAGTGGTTTGCCATTCCCTTCGCCAGTGAACCACATTCTGTCAGCCCTCTCCACCATGACCGTCCGTCTTGGGTTGCCCTGCGGGCATGGCTTAATTTCATTGAGTTAGACAAGGCTATGGTCCGTGTGATCAGATTGGCTAGTTGTCTGTGATTGTGGTTTCAGTACATCTGCCCTCTGATGCCCTCTCTCAGTGCCTACCATTTTACTTGGGTTTCTCTTACCTTGGACCTGGGGTATCTCTTCATGGCTGCTCCAGTAAAGCGCAGCCGCTGCTCCTTACCTTTGACGTGGGGTAGCTCCTCTTGGCCATCGCCCTTGACCTTGGACATGGGGTAGCTCCTCTCGGCTGCCGCTCCTGACCTGGGATGTGGGGTAGCTCCTCTTGGCCATCGCCCCTGACCTTGGATGTGGGGTAGCTCCTCTCGACTGCCGCCCCTGACCTGGGATGTGGGGTAGCTCCTCTCGGCTGCTGCCCCTGACCTTGGACGTGGGGTAGCTCCTCTCGGCTGCCGCCCCTGACCTTGGACGTGGGGTAGCTCCTCTCGGTCACTCCTGCACCATGGCAGCCACCACTCCTGCCAGGTCAGTAGGTGCCGAATATGCTACTGGAGATCAGTGGAGAAATTACTCTAGAAAGAATGAAAGGATGGAGCCAAAGCAAAAATAACACCCAGTTGTGGATGTAACTGGTGATAGAAGCAAGGTTCGATCCTGTAAAGAGCAATATTGCATAGGAGGCTGAAATGTCAGGTCCATGAATCAAGGCAAATTGGAAGTGGTCAAACAGGAGATGGCAAGACTGAACATTGACATTCTAGGAATCAGCGAACTAAGATGGACTGGAATGGGTGAATTTAACTTAGATGACCATTATATCTACTACTGTGGGCAGGAATCCCTTAGAAGAAATGGAGTAGCCATCATAGTCAACAAAAGAGTCTGAAATTCAGTACTTGGATGCAATCTCAAAAATGACAGAATGATCTCTGTTCATCTCCAAGGCAAACTATTCAATATCATGGTAATCCAAGCCTATGCCCTGACCAGTAATGCTGAAGAAGCTAAAGTTGAATGCTTCTATGAAGACCTACAAGACCTTCTAGAACTAACACCCCAAAAAGATGTCCTTTTCATTATAGGGGACTGGAATGTAAAAGTAGGAAGTCAAGAAACACCTGGAGTAACAGGCAAATTTGGTCTTCATACAGAATGAAGCAGGGCAAAGGCTAATAGAATTCTACCAAGAAAAACGCATTGGTCATAGCAAACACCCTCTTCCAACAACATAAGAGAAGACTTTACACATGGACATCACCAGATAGTCAACACTGAAATCAGATTAATTATATTCTTTGCAGCCAAAGATGGAGAAGCTCTATACAGTCAACAAAAACAAGACCAGGAGCTGACTGTGGCTCAGATCATGAACTCCTTATTACCAAATTCAGACTCAAATTGAAGAAAGTAGGGAAAACCACTAGACCATTCAGGTATGACCTAAATCAAATCCCTTATGATTATACAGTGGAAGTGAGGAATAGATTTAAGGGCCTAGATCTGATAGATAGAGTGCCTGAAGAACTATGGAATGAGGTTCGTGACATTGTACGGGAGACAGGGATCAAGACCATCCCCATGGAAAAGAAATGCAAAAAAGCAAAATGGCTGTCTGGGGAGGCCTTACAAATAGCTGTGAAAAGAAGAGAGGCGAAAAGCAAAGGAGAAAAGGAAAGATATAAGCACCTGAATGCAGAGTTCCAAAGAATAGCAAGAAGAGATAAGAAAGCCTTCTTCAGTGATCAATGCAAAGAAATAGAGGAAAACAACAGAATGGGAAAGACTAGAGATCTCTTCAAGAAAATTAGAGATACCAAGGGAACATTTCATGCAAGGATGGGCTCGATAAAGGACAGAAATGGTATGGACCTAACAGAAGCAGAAGATATTAAGAAGAGGTGGCAAGAATACACAGAAGAACTGTACAAAAAAGATCTTCACGACCCAGATAATCATGATGATGTGATCACTAATCTAGAGCCAGACATCTTGGAATGTGAAGTCAAGTGGGCCTTAGAAAGCATCACTACGAACAAAGCTAGTGGAGGTGATGGAATTCCAGTTGAGCTGTTTCAAATCCTGAAAGATGATGCTGTGAAAGTGCTGCACTCAATCTGCCAGCAAATTTGGAAAACTCAGCAGTGGCCACAGGACTGGAAAAGGTCAGTTTTCATTCCAATTCCAAAGAAAGGCAATGCAAAAGAATGCTCCAATTACCGCACAATTGCACTCATCTCACATGCTAGTAAAGTAATGCTCAAAATCCTCCAAGCCAGGCTTCAGCAATACGTGAACCGTGAACTCCCTGATGTTCAAGCTGGCTTTAGAAAAGGCAGAGGAACCAGAGATCAAATTGCCAACATCCGCTGGATCATGGAAAAAGCAAGAGAGTTCCAGAAAAACATCTACTTCTGCTTTATCGACTATGCCAAAGCCTTTGACTGTGTGGATCACAATAAACTGTGGAAAATTCTGAAAGAGATGGGAATACCAGACCACCTAACCTGCCTCTTGAGAAATCTGTATGCAGGTCAGGAAGCAACAGTTAGGACTGGACATGGAACAACAGACTGGTTCCAAATAGGAAAAGGAGTGCGTCAAGGCTGTATATTGTCACCCTGCTTATTTAACTTATATGCAGAGTACATCATGAGAAATGCTGGGCTGGAAGAAGCACAAGCTGGAATCAAGATTGCTGGGAGAAATATCAATAACCTCAGATATGCAGATAACACCACCCTTATGGCAGAAAGTGAAGAGGAGCTAAAGAGCCTCTTGATGAAAGTGAAAGAGGAGAGTAAAAAAGTTGGCTTAACGCTCAACATTCAGAAAACTAAGATTATGGCATCCAGTCCCATCACTTCATGACAAATAAATGGGGAAATATTGGCTGACTTTATGTTTTGGGCTCCAAAATCACTGCAGATGGTGATTGCTGCCATGAAATTTAAAGATGCTTACTCCTTGGAGGGAAAGTTATGACCAACCTAGACAGCATATTAAACAGCAGACATTACTTTGCCAACAAAGGTCCATCTAGTCAAAGCTAAGGTTTTTCCAGTGGTCATGTGTGGATGTGAGAGTTGGACTGTGAAGAAAGCTGAGCACTGAAGAACTGATGCTTTTGAACTGTGGTGTTGGAGAAAACTCTTGAGAGTCCCTTGGACTGCAAGGAGATCCAACCAGTCCATCCTAAAGAAGATCAGTCCTGGGTCCTTTTTTTTGGAAGGACTGATGTTGAAGCTAAAACTCCAATACTTTGGCCACCTCATGCGAAGAGCTGACTCATTTGAAAAGACCCTGATGCTAGCTAGGAATGATTGAGGGCAGGAGGAGAAAGGAGCAACAGAGGGTGAGATTGTTGGAATGCATCACCAACCCAATGGATATGGTTTTGGGTAAACTCCAGCAGTTGGTGATGGACAGTGAAGCCTGGCTTGCTGCAGTTCATGGGGTTGCAAAGAGTTGGACATGACTGAGGTACTGAACTGACCTGGACTGATGTAATCTCTCATCTTTGGAAAATTGTTACTTCGTGTCATTATAAGGGATTTCTAGTTTCTTGTGTTACTCTATATTTAGGAACACATCCAATAATTGAGAATTCAACCCTATGTATATTCTCTCTAATTATATTATTGAGGGCATTATATATGTATATTCTTGTGTATATTACTTCATTGATTCTAGTTCTACTTGCTGCCTGGGGTAAGATTCTCACTCTTCCGCTGTTGTTATTGGAATATATTGAAGAAAGCTCCAAGCATCAGATTGTTTCATCCATAAATATTGCAGTCTGTATCCTTAAAATATAAGAACTCTTTTATATAAGATAGAGCATTATCATATATAAAATAGTAACTAAATATACAGTGTACAAATTTCCCTTATTTTCATATATATATGTATACATACATGTGTATATATATATATTTTTCATTTTGTTTGTTCAGATCAGAACCAAAACACATTTCTAGTATTGCATTTGTTTCATGAAATGGCAACCCACTCCAGTATACTTGCCCAGAAAATTCCATGGGCAGAGGAGCCTGGTGGGCCACAGTTCATGGAGTTGCAGAGTGAGACACGACTGAACAATGAACACAAGATATTTCAAATGAATAGTTTCCTCTCATTCTATTGCCATTTATTTATGAAAGAATTTCCTATGTACTGGATTTTGCTGACTGCATTTCTGTGGTGGTGTTTAACATGATCTGTTATCCCAATTTGACCAGACTCAGGATTGAATTTTTGCAAGGAAGCTATAAAAGTAGTGTTTATTTTCCATGGTAATGCACCAGGAATCATATGTCATCTATTATGTCTCTTTTTGGAATATTTAGATTGTTCATTGGATTTACATACATGTTATCAGTGTTATCTGTCCATTGTAAAGTTCTTGCTTAGCTTTTCAGTCAAAGATTTTCATAGCCATTATTGATCATAATAGTAGTTTATTTAAGAGATCATTTCTATTTTTGCTGTTTAAAAAGCACTGTTTCAGTTCAAACAGTATGTTTGTTGTGGAGATGTGAGGACAATGACAGTTTCTAATATTTTACTTCCCCTAGGGGTGAGAGAAAATGGAAAAATTTCATTAACACATTTTTTTGGTGTGTGCTATTTCAATTAGTCCATGCTATAAATGTAGCTATTTTCTAATAGCTGAAGTCAACATTCTCAAAAATACTATATGATTCTAGCTACTGTGAAAAAAATTGTTTGCTTTAATTGCAAAGAATGATTCCTAGTCTAGGGCTAAATAGAGATAATGATTTGTTGGGGTATTCAGCATGATTTCTCATCCACTATATTATCCAATTCTCACAGTGACTGTATGTGATTAACAAGGAAAGAATGATTTTCTCAGTTTTACAAATATGGAAACTGAGGCTCAGAGAGCTGAAATCAGTTTCCATTGTCATCCACCGATTCAGTGGGGAAATTGGGATCAGATCTCAAATTCTTGTCTCCAAATCCAGAGTCCTTTTGGTTGTGCAATAGTTATCTTTAGATTCAGGCTTCCTGGCTATTTGTTAAATTCAATAATAAGTACTGATAAGCCAATAAATCAGTATAAAACTATCAGTATGCTCTATATGAAGAAATATAATTAAAGTTGTACTTAAAATTAAAAGTTGCTTATAATTATTTTTGTGGAACCATTAAAGGGTATCAGCTACCTACCAATTTTCATTTTTTTATTGCTATTTTTGTTATATTAGCACATCCTCAAAGTGTCTTGTAAATCTCGAATATTTGACAGATTCAGGGAATAAGATATTTTCTCTCCACAGGAGGACTTGATAACATGGTGCAAGGAAAGAAGATAAACCAGTAATTATAGCATAGATTAATAAGATGATGGGTTTTAGGCTTCAACAATTGTCAATTTTGACTTGACCCTAAATTCTGTGTCTCTTATTACTGTCAGTATATCAAGTGACCAAGTGTAACTTGTTCAAAACACATAAGATACATTTTATAAATATTTCTAGTGGCTTTCTGTATAAATAATTCTATTTGTTTTTAAGGCTCAGGCATGGGTAATCACACATCTGAAATTTTCTTCATATTTTCCACCTGAGGAAATGACCTTCTTTAGTTGGTTTCCAAAGGTTGACTCTGAAGTGGCTGCTGTGTCTAAGGATGGCTTTAGCATTGGCCCTAGCGCCAAAGGGGACAGAAACCCAGTGTAACTACCTAAGGAGATCCAGATGTCAAAATTGGCACAAACCTGGCTTTCCACAGGCCCAAGTTGTCTGTTTATTCTTGGCCCTAAAAGAATCTGGGCCATATTTCAAATCTAGTAGATTTTAGTGTTTGTTACTAGAGCACAGTTTCTACAGCATCTCTGATGATATTTGATTCCCAAAGTCAAGGATAAAAGCACAATTCTTAAGGAGTTTCTCAGATGCTGGAGATTTATTTGAATGACTTGAGTGACATGTCTTCTTTAAAAAAGCTAATTTATCCTCTTGGAGGAAACTCCTTTTTTTTTTTTTTTGCTTAGAAACCAATAACAGATAAGAGTAAACAATACCATGAAAAAAAAATGTGAGAGAAAAAAATAATATGGACATGCTGTGAATACTCACATACTATGTGCCTAACCTAATGCCCACATTGATAAGATGAAGATTTTGGTTTTAGCAATGCTCTTAAGCAGATTGGAAGACTATCTATAAGGTATGTTATTTTTCTTGGTGTCTTTATGTTGTGTTTTACATCAGCAGAAATTTTAGTCAGATGGAAAACTCAAGACTTTCCAGTCTGTATATCATGGCAAGTCTTAGAGAAGAGTCTGTATCTCCAAAGTGTCTTATCTTTGCTAGCATAACATGTGATGTCCTTCAGGATACAATTATTAGCCATTTTATTCCCACTTTCCTGATAAGGAAACCAAAGCTCAGAAGCTAAATACTTTGGAAATCTGAGTAGGAATTAAGAATTTGGTCTTCCTGACTCAAAAGCCAAAACTTTTCATTTGTTTCTCAAGTTCAAGGGGTTAATGTTACATTTGGATACTTTTTAACTTTATGCATGAAAGAAAAATACCAAGATTATGCCAATTTTATGAATTTAAGATTAAAGGTAAAATTTGAAAAGACATATGAGCCCTGGGATTTCTTTGGAAGGAATGATGCTAAAGCTGAAACTCCAGTACTTTGGCCACCTCATGCGAAGAGTTGACTCATTGGAAAAGACTCTGATGCTGGGAGGGATTGGGGGCAGGAGGAGAAGGGGATGACAGAGGATGAGATGGCTGGATGGCATCACTGACTCGATGGACATGAGTCTGAGTGAACTCTGGGAGATGGTGATGGACAGGGAGGCCTGGCGTGCTGCGATTCATGGGGTTGCAAAGAGTCGGACACAACTGAGCGACTGAACTGAACTGAACTGAATAAATTTATTGGGAGATATTTTTAGCAATAAAGTACATTGTTGTGCCTAGCTTTCCCTAGATTTATAAGTGCTTCTGTAGAAGGGATATTAGGAATCATCCAGTGGTGCAAACTCCCTACTAATGCAAGATTTCTTTTCGTACCATCCTCGAGAGTACAGTTCTTCCTGAAACATACCAGTGAGGGGAGAATGTGCTTGGAGAAGCAATTTGGTCTTCATTATCTTGAACTATTGTAAGATCCTTTCCTCTCTCCAACTGAAATCTGCCTTCTGTTAAATCCACTGCTTTGCCTTGGTCTGACTTGTACTATAATATACAAAACATACATTCTTTCATTTACACAGTGGCCCTTCTCACCTCTTGGTTATACACTTCCAGTATTATTCATTGTCCCTGAAACTCAAGGTTAAGTATGCTAACAAGGCCAACAATGTTAAAAAGAAACTGAGGTCAAGAAGGGGAATGACGCATTGAGGAATCACAGAACTAATGGCCAGTTCTTCAAAATGATGCAGGCAGCATTCCGTAATCATCGAATAAGAATCTCCAGTATTTTTAAAACTACCCATATTGTTGACTTCATAAACCATTATCAACAAATAATATTTATTAAGAGCGCTTGGGAAAATGACACAGTGTTAACTGAAGGCATGGCCTATTTTCAATGGCTTGTTTCCATGTGGGAATCTTTTCTTGCCAAATGATTGGAGAGCTCTTAAATATTTGCATTAACATCATTATTTGTCTAAAAATTTAATAAGAAAGCTGAGCGCCTCTTAAAAAGAGATGATCTCATGTTGGAAAAAATATTTTTTTCCCATCAGATTGATACAGTTTACTTAACTGTGTATTTTTTCTTAAGCACTAGTCTGCAAAATGAAATTATCATGGGCTCAAAATACCTTCAAAATTGTCTATAATATAATCTTTAGTCATAAATCATTATGCAGGAGTAGCTGAACACATTTTTAGAAAATATTATTAGAAAATTTTCAGTAATTTCCAGGTAGATACTGGAAAGGTCCACTCTACTTCTCAGAGCTACACAGTTTAACCACAGGCTGATTGTATTTTTAAGTTATAAAACATTATTGAGAAATCCTATATCATCTTAAACTGGTGAAGTTCTGAAAGCTTCACAGTCTACCAAATCCTAGTGATTTCAAACTAATATTTGAAAGGTTAATCATGAACAATAAATCTCCCAGTATAGCTAATCCTCATTACAGCGTCATTATAAAACTATATAAAATCATCAAATACAATAAGGAAAACATAGATATGAGTTTTACAATCTCTTCTCTCTCCAAATCTTTTACAATAGTTTCTAATAAATAGAATAGTATATAAATGTTTACAAATTATACATTTATAATGCTGAAAATACAATTGCTTTTTGATCTTTCAGGCCTTGGCCTGCCTGCATGCTCAGCTGTATCCTATTCTTTGTGATCCCATAGACTGTAGCCCACCAGGCTCCTCTGTCTGTGGAATTTTCCAGGCAAGAATGCTGGAGTGGGAGAAGGCTATGGCATCCCACTCCAGTACTCTTGCCTGGAAAATCCCATGGGTGGAGGAGCCTGGTAGGCTGCAGTCCATGGAGTCGCTAGGAGTCGGACACGACTGAGCGACTTCACTTTCACTTTTCACTTTCATGCACTGGAGAAGGAAATGGCAACCCACTCCAGTGTTTTTGCCTAGAGAATCCCAGGAACGGCGGAGCCTGGTGGGCTGCCGTCTATGGGGTCGCACAGAGTCGGACACGATTGAAGCGACTTAGCAGCAGCAGCAATGCTGGAGTGGGTAGTCATTCCCTTCTCCAGGGGCTCTTTCAGACCCAGGAATTGAACCTGAATCTCTTGTGACTCTTGCATTAGCAGACAGATTCTTTACTATTGTACCACCGGAGAAGCCTCAGTCAACCCCAAAATGAGTCATCCAGAATAGGCACACTTCTGAGAACAAGGAGAAATGAAGAGCATTGATTGTGGCAAAAGTGGTAGTAAATGAGTTCCTGCCTTTAAAACGGATTTAAAATATGATGGCAACTCAGGCTGCATGTGCACAAAAATCACTGAAGACTAAGGCAGAACATATAAAGCAATGTGAGTGAAATGAGTGAAGTCGCTCAGTCGTGTCCGACTCTTTACGACCCCGTGGAATGTAGCCTAATCAGGTTCCTCCATCCATGGGATTTTCCAGGCGAGAATACTGGAGTGGGTTGCCATTTCCTTCTCCAGGAGATCTTCCTGACCCAGGGATTGAACCCAGGTCTCCCTCATTGTAGGCAGACGCTTCACCGTCTGAGCCACCAGGGAAGATTGTATAAAGCAATGTACATACATTCAAAAAATGCATTGTGATGAATAATAATAAATGCTTAGAATCAGGAAGTGTATTCTTTAAAGAATTTGGAGGTGGGGCTACATTTTCAAAAATTAAATAGGTAGAAAGATTATATCTATGTGTTTGTATATGTATAGAGTTTCAGAGTTAAGGAGAAATATTCAAAGTAATACGACTATGGCACAAACGGAGACTAAGAATTAAGATGAATCAGAGGTAACTGAACAGCTAAAAAGAAACTTTGTAAAGGAGGATAGTACCCTCTAACCCTCTAGTTATGCTGAACCATATGCGACTGTTGATATTAAACTATTTTGACCTACAGATACAGCTGTTTCCTATAGTTGATTTTAAGTTCTCTTATTTGAGCTATAAGGGCTGCCCTTATCTGGAAGGAAGACTGGTGGGTACCCAGGCAAAACTACTAAAGAAGAGGAAAGTTTGATGACTGTAGGAATTCACATCTGAATTAAGGTCTTTAGGTTATTTTCACATATGCCACAATTTTGTAACCATCATTTGGCCACAGTCTTCACTGAAGGAATAGTTCTTGTAGTTCTTTTTGGGCTTTATCCCATAGGCCTGGTAACATGGATAACTGAGCGAGTAGATTCCTAACCCTAAGTATCTGTGATTTGTTCTTGAATGTAAATTCTGCCCAGAAATGTAAAATGGTGATCAACCAGCCCAGTTTTCTCTTTTTCCAAAATCTTAGCCAACTATAGGAAATAATCCACTGGTAGTCGGTATATTTGTAAACATAATGGAGGCATATACAAGGCATATTTTCAGGATGTTAAAGTAAGAATCAAGGATACCTGCTTCTCAGGAATACTTGTACATTTTTGGAATTAATTATGCATGTTGGAATTATATTCTTGGAATTTGCCATCCCACTAAAGCTATGTTCACTGGAGAAGGAAATGGCAACCCACTCCAGTGTTCTTGCCTGGAGAATCCCAGGGACAGTGGAGCCTGGTAGGCTGCTGTCCGTGGAGTTGCACAGAGTCAGACACAACTGAAGCGACTTAGCAGTAGCAGCAGCAAAGCTATGTTTGGACCCCGAAGATAGTCCTGTCTTCTTAAAGCCTGGCAACATGGAACTTCTTGATATTCCTTTGTGTATCATTAAAACAAGTTCCTATAAGTGACTAGAATGAGCTCTGTTCATCTCAACCAAAAGGGCACTCAGACATCAATATTAAGTCCAAAACAGGATTTTAAAGACTAGTGAAATGCTTTCATTTTAGAATTTAGAAAGGAGAGAAGCCAAGACACTGGTTATTTGACTGTATAATCAGCCCTGAGTAACTGAGTTTGATATACCTTCTAAAATAGGGCTAAATAATGTTAACTTTCATCCTTTGCCTCCTCTCTGTCAATCTAAAACCTCTAGAAAGATGTCCTGTCACCCTGCTTGTTATTTTAAAATTAGTCCACACAGCCCCAACTTTCCTTGAACTTGGGAGCAAAATCTCCAGTAATGAGGTCACAATTCTGAGTGACATTCTTTGCCCATTGCTTTAAATGGTCAGAATTATTGTGATTAGGATTCCAGTTTTCTTTGGTAGCAAGTGCAGTGTTTAAGCAATAAGTAATATGCACAGTAGTGACAGTGTCCTATTTTAGAGGACACATTGATAACATGTTAATGATTTTTGCCTGTAAAAGATACTGAGGGAATATTGCAGTGGATAATATCACAAACATGCATATGCAATATTTCTGGAGAATGAAAATGTTTTACTTATTTTATTTCATGGCTTTTAAAGACCAAAATCCCCTTGCATTTTTCCCATATGACACTTTCGTTTAATTTTCATGAGTTAGTCCAGAATTCTACTATGTACAATAACATCTGCTTCCCTTGATATTCTAAGCCTCTGATACCTTCTGTAAAAATCTTAAGATTCTGAGCTTTAAAAATTATACTATTCTGTTGTTTGTGAGTTTTAAAAGCTTCAGAGGGATAAAAACCTATGATTACTTAGAAAATCTTGCAGAAACCAGGCTCTTCTCTCTATTTCTGCTGCCACCCCGTAATCTAAAGCATAACAACTCTTTACACCTAGAACTGCTTAAATGATTTCTCTGCTTTCATTTTTGTTCACCATAAAACATTTTCTACAAAGCAACCAGGGAATTTTTAGAACTGTAAAGCTGATTTTTGTCACACATACACACCCTCATATCCCCATCCCCACACCCCTCACATACTCAAATTTATTCAGTGGCAATCTGCAGCTTTTAGAATAAAATCCAAAATTCTCTCTATGATCCCATCTCTAATTTCATCTCATGCAACTCACCCCATACTCACTGGACTTTCACTTTTTTCTCAGCTCCAGAACTTTGTACTTGTTTGCTTTGTTCTTGTCCTGGATCAGACAGAACTTGACTCGGGTGATAGAGGATTTAGCTCAATGTCGCTTCCTCAGAGAGGTCTTCTCTGATCAACCTGTCTAAAGTGGTTTTCCTTAGCTACTCTCTTTTTCATCGGACTGTTTTCTTCCTAAGACTTAGCAAGCTTTGTTGTCCTTCTTCAGGCCCAGCTGCTGAGTGTATCCTTTTGATTTATGCTCTAATCTCTCTTCTCAGTGGGTGGTCCTGGGTAGCTTGTCTGCTTTTCCTCGGTGCCTGTAGTAAGAGTCACAGCAACTTCCTGCAGAAAGCATCACTTCCCTCACTTTCTCCAGAGGGGTGATGGGCTTGGCAGGGTCCCTATACAAGTATATGCTATGGCATGATTTTGAGGAAGAAGTTGAAAATTCTTATGGGACAGATTTTAAAATATAGACTTACCTGAACAAGTCAGTGTCACATTTGTATTGCAAAAGGCAATTTGTATTCTTTAAATCGATATTCCCAAGTAGGAATTTATCTGTAGGAAATACTTAGACAAAGGTGTAAATATACATGAATATAAGATTCAGTGGGGGAGCATACTTAAAGATTTTTATGTAATCATCAGCTATGTAAATTATGAAATGTATAAAAAGATATACATTGATATGGTAAAACCTTTACAAAATCTTGTTGAGAGAATTGGGCTGCAAAGGAGTGTATATGGAAGGAATTTATTTACTTGAATTATGTACTTCCTATATGTTAGTAAGTATATTTTTGTACTGAATCATAAACTATTATAGTTATTTAGCAAAATTGCCTTTGTGGTTGCTTGTGTTCATATTGTGGAATGTTAAGGGGCTTTTCCTTTCTTTTTTATACCTTTCTCTATTTATTGATTACAAGACTGGTGTACACTTTTGGGGCAAACAGAAAAAGTGAAATAAAAAAAAATTGTAGCAGAACAAATGCTTTTACAAACTGTATAGCCAAATAGTGAAGTAGTTAAGTAAATAAGTAAAGGAAAAGATTTCACCATCATACAATGATTATAATTATGCCAACATACACAAGTGTTGACGACCTGAAAAACTGACACAAAAGTGACAGTTGTGTTGGAGCCAGTAGGATTAAGAACATAGACTATTTTAAAATATTCAGTCAGTCATGTCTGCTCAGTTGTGCCCAACTCTTTGCAATGCCATCGACTGTAGTTGCTTGGCTCCTCTGTCCATGGGAGTTTTCCAGGCAAGAATATTGGTTGCCATTCCCTTCTCCAGGGGATCATCCTGACCCAGGGATCAAGCCCATATCTCCTGCATTGGCAGGTGGATTCTTTATCACCTGTACACTGACTATATTATTTTCTGTGATTGAAAAATATTTTAAAAGATTAATGTATGTGTAGCTATTGCTTATTTAGCAGAATTTGGCAGTTTGCACAGGAGATACAGGTTGTTACTTTGGATAAAAAAGATTGGAATAGCAAATAGGCTATTATGTACATATTCCATGTTTAAATGCATTATTACACACACATATGTGTGAATATACACGTATTATCATGAACTGAAATACAGTAAAGTCTGTAGACAAGTAAAGTTAGTCTTAAATTCTACTCTAGTATGTCTTCGGAGTCTTATCTTAAGGACTTCTTTATAATTGGTAGAGTGAAGAATTTCAGAATTTTATAATATAGACTTCAAAGCTTCAGTTCATGTTACATTGGCAGAAGCACTTCCTCTCTTCATTCGCCACTTTAAACTGTTAGTAACTCATCCAGTTATCTTGCAGGATCTAATGGGGGCATATATGCCACAGATAATTCTTGGTACTTTAAAAGAACTTTCATCTTGTACTCTCTTTTTCAGTGACTAAAAGAACCTTAAGAATGAACCTAGTAGAAAAGTTGCTATGCTGAACAATTCTCTCAAAAAATACTATAGGTGACAATCATGTGTATTTTGTCTTCTGGTTTTAATGTACTAGTGATTCCAAGCAACTAGTGTTGCTTGATGTATGTTCTATATCTGCTAATTTACCAGTATTATTTACATTTTACCAGTATTATTTACATATGTAACTACTTATATGTAGTCATAGCTATATAATATATCAATAATCTGGGATTGACATCAATAGTTGATACTGTTTTAAAAATAGAATGTAAGCATATAAACCCATTTAGTTAAACATTTTTGGAATTGAAACTCAGATCTCACTCAATTGCTTTATAAATTGGTGAGCATTTGTTTATATTTCTTATAAAATAAATAAATGAAACTAGAAAGTCTGCATAATACAGGACAACTACCAAAGCATCCATAGTTTTATGGATCTTTTAATAAGCCATTATGTTTTGAACATTAACTAGTTTTTTCTTTCTTCATTATTCTTGTTATCACTTAGTGTATATAGTATCATAGTTTTGGAACATACTGAATAAATAATACAGTTCATACAAGGCGATCATTTTTCTTATAAGCAGAACTAGCAAGAGAAAAAGTTGAAACAAGTGTTTACTTAGCTCCTACTCTATACTAAGCATAATGCATGGTAGTGAGGATTTCAAGATAATGAGACAGAATACTGTCCCCATGGCCTACTAGGAAAGAACAAAAGCTCTCCTTTTCTGCAGACACACTACATGGTGGGAAGCTTCCGAAACATGGGCAGCTGTTGATATGTGTGGGTGGCAGGATATAATTTAATGTAGAAAGTGCTGGAAATTAAGGTTTGTGTAATGTATTATCTGAATACAAAAGAGGAAGCAATTAATTTCATCTGGATAACTGTGAGAAAACTGGTCCTCAAAGAAAGCTGAAAGAAGAGAAGACATTGGACAGGACCTTAATCAATGAGTTAGATCTTTCCTAGAAGGCACACACCAGGATGGGAAGAGAACTGACTCTGCCATGTCATGGAGTATTCCATGTGATGGAATAAAACTGCCAGCATTCTTACTGATATTAATGCAGTGTGTCCTCAAATTATTAAATGACTTCAGTGCTTTCATTAGCATATCATTTTACATCTCTCCTCTTTTTCTAAATTCTCCACTAGCAGAATCCAGTGGGGTTCTTTACTTTTCATGAATTTGGTGCATTGATAGCAGAGGTGCCTGGCCACAGAAGAAATGCTTTGAAGAGTGATATATTCCGGTGATGACTGCTGAGGTGGATGGCACCTTGCTCTGCATAGTGGTTCCTGCCTTTTTCCTGCTGGCACAGTCAGTGACTATAGAGTCTGAAATGAAGAGAAAGGATTGTAATCACTCAATACAGAGGTATAAAAAACTCCCTAAGAAAATTATTTCCTCAATTGATTTTTCAGCTTTCTTCTGATCTCAGTGGCATCATCAGTTCAGTTCAGTCGCTCAGTCACGTTCGACTCTGCGACCCCATGAACTGGAGCACGCCAGGCCTCCCTGTCTATCACCAACTCCCGGAGTTTACCCAAACTCATGTCCATCGAGTCGGTGATGCCATCTAACCATCTCATCCTCTGTCGTCCCCTTCTCCTTCTGCCTTCAATCTTTCCCAACATCAGGGTCTTTTCAAATGAGTCAGCTCTTCACATGAGGTGGTCAAAATATTGGAGTTTCAGTTTCAACATCAGTCCTTCCAAAGAGCACCCAGGACTGATCTCCTTCAGAATGGACTGGTTGGATCTCCTTGCAGTCCAAGGGACTCTCAAGAGTCTTCTCCAACACCACACTTCAAAAGCATCAGTTCTTCTGCACTCAGCTTTCTTCACAGTCCAACTTTCACATCCATAGAGGACTACTGGAAAAACCATAGCCTTGACTAGACGGACTTTTGTTGGCAAAGTAATGTCTCTGCATTTTAATATTCTGTCTAGGTTGGTCATAACTTTCCTTCCAAGGAGTAAGCGTCTTTTAATTTCATGGCTGAAATCAGCATCTGTAGTGATTTTGAAGCCCCCGAAAGTAAAGTCTATCACTGTTTCCACTGTTTCCCCATCTATTTCCAATGAAGTGATGGGATTAGATGCCATGATCTTAGTTTTCTGAACGTTGAGCTTTAAAGCCAACTTTTTCACTCTCCTCTTTCACTTTCATCAAGAGGCTCTTTAGTTCTTCTTCACTTTCTGCCATAAGGATGGTGTCATCTGCATGTCTGAGGTTATGGATATTTCTCCCAGCAATCCTGATTCCAGCTTATGCTTCATCCAGCCCAGTGTTTCTCATGATGTACTCTGCATATAAGTTGATTAAGCAGGGTGACAATATACAGCCTTGACATACTCCTTTTCCTATTTGGAACCGTACTATGCTATGATAAATCATAGTATGATTTGGTTTCTTCTAAAATCTGGGAAGTGTGCAAGCGCTAATAGATAATATATATAATTTTGAGTCATGGTCCTAAATCATAAGGTAATGCAAAATGTTAAATGCACCTTGAGATCACTGCATTGGGGTAAAAACACAAGTAGAATAAATTTGATATTGATGTCAGAATTAAGCTTATATTACAAACTCATGAGGTACAAAAAGGAGCAATTTTATTTAGTAAGGAAAATGTGTGTGTGTGTAGAGTAAATATAGTTTTAGCTTTAGGTTATTCAGCTATAATTGGCTCAGGGGTATTATACCGTCTTAATTTACAACTGGCAAGACAAAAGAAATATCTGGTTTAGATACTTGTACTTGATCATTGCCAGGAGGGCGATACAGAAATGTCAGTTTAGTCTGTCTGAAACAATAATAGCAGCTGCAGCAGCAACAGGTCCAGGAAAATAGCTATACATCTGACACTGTAGTTGATAGAAACTCATGTTCATTCTATATATCAAAAGTTCTTTTTGTTATTCAGTCGCTCAGTAGAGTCCAATTCTTTGCGATCCCATGGACTGCAGCACTCCAGGCTTCCCTGTCCCTCACCACCTTCCAGAGCTTGCTCAAATTCATGTCCATTGAGTCGATAATGCCATCCACCATTTCATCCTCTGTTGCCCCCTTCTGCCCTCAATCTTTCCCAGCATCAGGGTCTTTTACAATAAGTCGGCTCTTCACATAAGTGGCCAAAGTACTGGAGCTTCAGTTTTAGCATCATTCCTTCTGATTCAGTCCAAATGAATATTCAGGGTTGATTTACTTTAGCATTGACTGCTTTGATCTTCTTGCAGTCCAAGGGACTCTCAAGCATCTTCTCCGACACCCCAGTTCTAAAGTGACGAATCTTTGGCTCTCAGCCTTCTTTATGGTCCAACTCTCACATCTGTACATGACTACTGGAGAAAGCATAGGTTTGACTATATGTACCTTTGTCACCAAAGTGATGTCTGCTTTTCAACAGGCTATCTAATTTTGTCATAGCTTTTCTTCTAAGGAGCAAGCATCTTATAATTTCATGGCTGCAGTCACAATCTGCAGTGATTTTGAAGCCCAAGAAAATAAAGTCTATCACTGTTTCTATTATTTTCTCATCTATTAGCTATAAAGTGATGGGACCAGATGCCATGATCTTAGTTTTCTGAATGTTGAGTTTTAAGCCAGTTTTTTCACTCTCATTCACCTTCATCAAGAGACGCTTTAGTTCCTCTTTGCTTTCTGCCATAAGGGTGGTGTCATCTGCATATCTGAGGTTTCTGACATTCCTCCCATCAATCTTGATTCCAGCGTGAGGTTCATTCAGCCCAGCATTTTGCATGATGTACTCTACATATAAGTTAAATAAGTAGGGTGACAATATACAGCCTTGATGTACTCCTTTTCCAATTTTGAACTAGTCCATTGTTCCATGTCTGGTTCTAACTGTTGGTTCTTGACCTGCATACAGATTTCTCAGGAAGCAGGTAAAGTGGTCTGTTATTCCCATCTCTTTAAGAATTTTCCACAGTTTGTTGTGATCCATATGGTCAAAGGCTTCCACACATCAAAGTACTATGACCTTATTTCTACAGAAAACTACACAACATTGATGTTGTCCTTGGAGTTTTGGGGAGAGCATAAAGGCTTGTTAAAACTTCATTCATTAAATAAAATTTGAGCATTAGCTCTGAAATTGTTAATGGAGGCTAGAGTTGATTTTAGGTAGTGAAGGATTCCTATGGCTATTCAGGATTCTGTAAAAAGCTGCCATTCTTTGGAGGAGCTGTGAAATCACAGGGAGCTGTTGTGTGTGTGGGTAGCAGGAGCAAGTGCTAATGGCTGAGAGTGCCACTGAGACATGTAGGATCCAGGAGACCTTGTTGTTCAGCAATACTCACCTAACCATCCACCCTGGGGGTTTTCTTATATAATTTTCACTGACGGAAGGGAAATAATAACGTCCCACCAGGAAAACAGACTAAGTTTTGGGCTTAGGAACCATGGATGAAGATTGAAAGCAAGACTGGAGTGTAGAGAGAGAAAACTGGCCTTCTGATTCTGGGCTGGAAATATACATCTTGTGAAAACAGAATTAGAGCTGAAATTATTATCTTCTAAGCATTCTTTTGTTTGATCTTTTTCAAGTGTTTATAGGTACATGACAACTGTCTATTTACCACAATTAGAACCAAGAAACAAATCTCTTGCCCTAGATTTTAAGAGACTAAGCTAATGTTATTATTAAACTTTCTCTTTAAGTTTATTTTTTGTTTGTTTTAGGTCCATGTCCATGAAGAGACATAAAACAAATCTCTTTGAAATTATCTGGTCTTCATCAAGTTGGCCTCAAATTTGCCAGTTTTCTTTCTGTGTACCGTGTAGAATGGCAAACCACATTGTCTTCAAAACAGAGTGAAGATAATTTGGTTTAGAATGATTTTTGTTTAAGGAAGGGTTAAGAAAGAGCATGTATTCACAAGTGACAATAAGACCTTAGCTGCCTACTAAATTCTTACAAAAATGTTTTGAAATTGAGTATTCTTTACATGATCATGCTCCCAAATGATGATCAACAGAACTACTCTCTAAATACAACTGTTCTCAGAGTGTTAATCTTGAAGGAGGAGATAAGTAAGAGTGCAAATAGCTGCTTGTCTATAAAGTGGACTCAGTACTATTTGGAAAAGATAATTTTGTTTGTTTGTTTTACATAAACTTTCCTGTGGCCTAGTTCTATGTGGAAGTGGGATTGTCTGATTAGATTAAGGTCATGTTTAGACTTAAGAATTGTTATGAGACGCTGGAAACTTTATTTTTGGCTCATTTCATTATTAAAGCTTATAATCTGCTCTTAATCAGTAACACAAAATTTCAAGATTTCATCTCAGATTTGCTGCAGTGAGTGCTGCACAAAGAATATGTGGTCTGAACTCATCAAAATCAGTGTTTCCCAACCTTTTTAAACCTATGTTCCTGCTTCATAAAAGTCTCATACTTTCCTAGAATCTTAAAGGCTTATCTATTGAATATAATTATTTTCTGCATATTTCTGCCAGTCAATAAGTTGTGCTTTACTTTCTAGTGATATTGCATGCTAATAATAATATTATTTATTATTGTGAATGTTAAATAATGATTTTGAATATGCCTCATAATTCATGCTTCCCTCCTGAGATACTTGTACCTTGTAGGGGGCAAGCAAGTGATGAAGCAGACAAATGATGAAGTCTGTCATTGGTTGAGAACCATCAACCGAGATATCCTAAATACTCTCAATGTTAGCTTTGTATCTACCAGACCATCAGAGAGCTGCCCAACTGGCTTTCGTTCCTTTCCTACTTCTTCCATAACCTGAAATCCAATTAAAGAATTCTATTTTGGATTTTTGCATTGACTTGTGTTGAGAGACTCAATGAACAAAAACTATACAAAACTTGGTATTATATTTATTATAGGATATTGTTGAGGATAGAATCCACTACATTTTACATATCCTTTTCAGGAATAAATGAAGGTGTGTATGTGGCTGTGGGGATAGGGGAGTGAAGATTTTACTTTTCCTAAGAATAAGTTTTGTTTGTCTCATCTGAACATATTATAATGTGGTTTATTGTTTTCTTTGGTTTATTGTTTTCTCAGACAAGTAACTCTGATTCCAAACATAAACTCCTTTTAATTGTATGAGTCTTTATCATGTACACTTTATGCAATTTAATGTCTAAGTGGTTAAGAGTATCAACTTTGGAGTCAGCCATGATTACTTTGCCAACAAAGGTCCATCTAGTCAAGGCTATGGTTTTTCCTGTGGTCATGTATAGATGTGAGAGTTGGACTGTGAAGAAGGCTGAGCGCCGAAGAATTGATACTTTTGAACTGTGGTGTTGGAGAAGACTCTTGAGAGTCCCTTGGACTGCAAGGAGATCCAACCAGTCCATTCTGAAGGAGATAAGCCCTGGGATTTCTTTGGAGGGAATGATGCTAAAGCTGAAACTCCAGTACTTTGGCCACATCATGCGAAGAGTTGACTCATTGGAAAAGACTCTGATGCTGGGAGGGATTGGGGACAGGAGGAGAAGGGGACGACCGAGGATGAGATGGCTGGATGGCATCACGGACTTGATGGATGTGAGTCTGAGTGAACTCTGGGAGTTGGTGATGGACAGGGAGGCCTGGCATGCTGTGATTCATGGAGTTGCAAAGAGTCGGCCACGACTGAGCGACTGAACTGAACTGAACTGAACCAGAGACTGGAATCCCAGCTTTTGATAATCATTAGGACTGTGAACTTAAGACAAGTAACTCAAATTCTCTAAGGCTTCATTTCTTCATCTAAAAGTAAGAAACTAAAAATACCTTCCTCACAGAATTAATATGAAGATTCAGTAATATAATTTATAGCATTTAATAGTTCGTGGCATATGTAACACTTGTCATTAGATCCATTATGATTTGAATGGTTGCCCTTTAGCCCCGAATCCTTTATCTTTGTGTGTTTGTGTGTTTACTTGTTTGTTTTGTGCCTTGTTTCGTTTTCTGTCTTGGTGTTGTAGTGTTTCTTTGTGCTAAGTCACTTCAATCGTGTCTGACTTTTTGTGACCCTGTGGACCATAGCCCAACAGGCTCCTCTGTCCATGGGATTATCCAGGCAAGAATACTGGAGTGGGTTGCCATTTCCTTCTCCAGGGGAACTTCCCTACCCAGGGATAGAACCGGGGTCTCCTGCATTGGCAGGCAGATTCTTTATCATCTCAGCCACCAGAGAAGCCCCTTTGAGGGGATTGGTCACATGCCATTTTGAAAAGTATATAATATCTAAAAAAATTAATTAGTATCCTTAATTTGTTCTGTTTAATATCTCCTTTCAGTTTTTTTATTTTTTGCTGCTTTGTCCTGCCAACCCTCAACAGTCTCTCTCCCCTGCCTTTAAGAATACATGTCCTCCTTTTGATCTCTTTGCCAAAGTGTCTGAAGCTATTTAAAGTATTGGGTAGGATGTCAGATGGGATAAGTTTGAGTTGAGAGTACCATCCATCCCTAAGGGAGCTAATTTTTGAAAACTGGCAAAGAACTGCCTCCTATCCATCCCATATGCCATCTGTGATGGCCTGATGACCCATGAGTATTTAGGACCACTTCTGAAGAACAGAGTTTACATTCTCCAGCTACACAATGTTCTCCTAATATCATAGGTAAAGCTCAAAACTGAAATAGAGTTTCAGCATATCTTAATTAGAAGTGTTAAGTGCTTCAAGCTTTGTGCTTGGGCAAAGCCAATTATATATATTTTTTAATTTTATAATAATAATATCAAGATCTTGTGAGTAAAATTGCAGTGAATCACTAACCATGAGGGCATAAATTTAGATAGATTTTCTTCTTACATGCTTCTATCAAAATGTAAATGAAGTTGTATATAGAGCCATTATTCAGTTTAAACATACATTTTCTGAATATAGCTGAAATAGGAATAAACAAAATAGAATAAAATAACCACCACACACAGTCAATCACAGACAATAGAAAAACAGTAAAAAAACAAAATTATTGAGGTGACTGTCTTTGATAGAAATGATGCAGTTCTCCTTAACATATTATCTTAAACCTGGTCCAAACAAGATTTCTTTCCTGTCATGCCACAAAACTGCCCTTATCTCAGTTACCTATGATCTCCATGTTACTAAACGCCATGATCAATTCTTGATTTTCATCTTGATTATCAACATTGCATAATACAATGCTTCTATTTTTGTGTACTTACCTTGTTCAAATTCAAGAACGTCATACACTGTTTTTCCTGCCTCATAGACTATTTTTCCTACCTCACATACTATTTTTCCTGCCTCGCTGATCACTCTTCTCTTATTCCTCCTCCTCTACGCAAATCTTAACACTGGAGAATCCTAAAGCTCTGTCCTTCTATCTCTTTCCTCTTCCTTTATATTTACCTTCCTAGTGATTTCGTCCAGAGTCATTACTTTGTATATTATCTATATGCTAATAAATCTCCCATTTTTTTGAGGACTCCCTAATTTGTATCTCTGATCTTGACCTCTGCTCTGGACTCATATATCTAACCACCTATTCAACATCTCTCTCTCAATGTCTAATAGACATCTCAAGTCAGCATTCTTAAAATGGAATTCCTGATCTCTCTCATTCTCAACCCTATTTCTTCTGCCTTTGCAAGCTCAGTTGACCTCAAATCTGCCCTCTAGTTACTCAGGCCAAAAACTTGGGATTATCTATTACTCTTCCCTTTCCTTACTTCCACATACAGTTTGTTAGGAAATCCTATTGATTTTTTCTTCAAAATATTTTCATAATATGATCACTTCTCATTTTGATAACATCTTGGTCCGAGTTACCAGTTTCGATTATCTGTATGACCATAACGATTTCTTTAATAGGCCTCTCTGCTGCTATTCTGGCAGCCAGTATTTATTTATTTTTTTTTAATTTTTAATCAAGCCTACAACTAAACTGATACCATGAAAACATGTCAGGCCAAGTCATTTCTCTGCCCAAAACCCATGTCTGGGGCTCACATGCCATTCCAAGTAAATCTAAGTCATTGCCGTGGCTCACAAGGACCCATGCCCTGGCTGTCTTCTGCCTCCCCACCCTCATGTACCCCTTCTCTCTCCTTTGCTCATCCTACTTGGACCATTCTGGCATGTGTGTTGTTCCTTAAACAGAACAGGGCATGTTTTTTACCTTAGGGCCTTTAGCCTGTAATTCTCTTTGCATAAGTATTTGTGAGACTAACTTTCATACATCCTTCTCACTTTGCTCAAATATCTGATTATAAGTGAGGAGTAACTCTGACCACCCTATTTAATACTACAGCCTGCCCCATCTTAAGTACCCCCATTCCCTGTTATACTGCTTGACTTTCTCTTTCTTTAGCACTTATCACCATCTAACATACTATAGAAGTAATTTACAGTTCATATTATTATTTATGGTTTTTCTCACCCAAATAGATGTAAGCTCTCTGGGGACTAGAGTTGGGCATTTAGTGTTTCTTTTACTTATTAGTTGATTGATTGCAATTTTATGGTTTACTAACATAAATACCTTTGTCCATAAATCTTCATCTAGTTAAAAGGATTATTTTCCTAAAATAGATTCCCAGTGATAGGGTTACTGAGAATAGGACTCCTTGATAAATATCATCCAGGTGTATTGTACCAATTTACATTCCCACCAACAATGTAAAAAATGCTTATTAAATATTTATCATTATTGAGCATTCCATTTTTGACAGTTTTTTTTGCCAAAAATATTATATGTTGGTTATTTTACTGCAATTCCTATGACATTAAAAATGTCTCATTTGTTACTTTCATAAGTTGCCTTTGTTATAATACTTTTATGAGTTGCCTGTGCTCTTTTCACCTTTATAAATCACCTATAATAATTCTTTGTCCAGTTACCTTTTAGCGTTTTGTGTTATCTCTGTCTTGTCAGTTTATCTATTTTTAGCTTAATATATCTTAAAATTGGTATTTAGTTTATATGGTAATTGTACCATAGCTATAATACATACGTATAATCTTGTGTATATATTGTCATTTAAAAAATTGGTTTTAAGCAATATAAACTTTGAGCAGCTTTATTCAGAGGTGTTACAGACAGAAAGAGATCTCCATGGAAACTTTCAAACATTTGTAAAAATTTTTGCCATCTCACAGTACATGAAGCTCAATGCATTATCACCAAATGAAATCTTACAGAAATGGTCTGAAGTATTTGTAGGAAAGGTTACTCTTGAGCAGTGTCTAATGTCCCTACAAAAATGTGGCAAGAGTGCAAAGTAGATGGAGCAGAGAAATAAACAGAGGTTTGGTGCATAGATGAGCATGACTTAGAAATGCACTTCCATTGATAAACTGTCAGCATCAATTGTCCTTTTAAATTTTCCTCTTAGAATTTATTCTCTGGTACCAATTTCTAGCCAAGGAGAATGACATTGATTGTAGATAATTGAGAATGAACTTTTGGGGTGATTTTAAAGGTGACTTTAAATCTCTTCATATTTTGCTTGTTGGTATTTTAAAGATCTAATGATAATGATCTTACATTTGCAGCTAGGGCACGCTAAAAAAAAAATGTCTCCCATTACTGCAGAGACCCTGTCAGAGACATTTCATTCTATTGGATATTTCTGTGTTGTATCTTTAGTTAAGGATGTCATATGACTAATTTTGCTTTATTACGTTATATGTTCTAAAACCTTTACCCCAAAAGTGAATTTATACTGATACTGTGCAGAAGGGTCATATTTTCACCACAGAGACACTGCCATTCCCAGGGTTAAATGTGGAGTTGATTTAGCTTTATGCCAGCATCATCACACAACAGTGTGAGGTGAGAATGAAAGATCTCTTTGGACCCAGAGAGAATTTAAGTAGGCAGAATGTAATTACCCAAGCTGGACTTAAGCCAGAATGACGGGGTTAACATCTTCACTAGCATCCATCCTAATTGAAGAAAATTGAAACTAACAACAGCTACTTTCCCAAAATGTGAGTCACACACCTTTTCCTAGTGTCTTTCATTTTCTCTTTATTGATAGAGTCTCCCAGGCAAGGACTGGATTTTATCTAAGTCAGTTGTCTGTTACCAGCAAAATTGTTGTTGTTCTTTAAGGATATGACAGTACAATCTAGTCACTACTCAAAAAATTTATGAAATGTGAGAATGTGAGAAACTATAATTTCTCTTTCGGTTTCTAGGCTAAAAACAAAATAAAACATTATATACATGGCATGAAGCCCAGGTTTGTAGAGTTTGAGATTATTTTATTTTGTTCTAATGTTAAATCAAATAAAATAATACTTGGCTAAATCTATGGAAACATTAAAATAAATATAAGACTCTGAATAATCATAGCTTTGAAAAGTATTTCACACATTCTATAAAAGATAGTAGTATATCTTTAAATGTAATATGTTTGAGTCATTTGCTTCCATTTCTGTCCTCCTACACTAAAATATGAACTCTTGAGTTTATGGACTATTTTTCCTTCATCTGAACAGTATCATCACATAGTACATACTCCTGGCACAAAACAGATGCTCAATATGAATACTGACTACTACTGATTTACCTTATTTACTTGCATCATAACTAATTACACAGCTTACATGAAAGTAATAATATACAATCTCTCTTCTTTTAGAAATTTAGGTTTCCTTAGATTCATTTATCCATGTTTCCTCCTTTTATTAAAGTGGTCCCAACTCCTGTTTCTCTTAATATTCAAGTATTTTCTTATTTTTTAGTGGAAGAAATCACTCTCTTATTATTAAATGCATTTAATTAACAATGGGAGTTTTTAATTCTTATTCTCTTGGAAATGGTTTTTAATTTTAATCCCAGTTGAAAGTGCTGAATGCAAGAAAGCCTTTGTTAACGCAGGGGCAAGTTAATTTGTAGCTCAAACTCACTTTCCACTATTTGTCATTCTTCAAATGGCTCCTTAGCCGAATATCCTAGAGCTATGCTATAACAGGGGCTGGGAGTAGAAAGAGGGCACCTGAAGAACTTTTCAAGGAGAACTTTTCAAGGCAACAGATATCAGCTCCTGTGCCTTTTTTTTTTTTTTTGTATGAATATTACCTTTGCCATGATGCTTGGCAGTTTTGAAACTCTGTTATAATATGCTCTGTAGCACATAGTAGAAAGAGACAGAGATGTAAGTATGATATGGTATACAAGCTCAGAGATAAAAGGAACATCTGCAAATTGAAGTGACAAGGTTACATGGATAACTTATTTATTTAAGGTTTTTAAAATAGCTTGTTACACTGTGATAAAGTTTGAACAATTTGGCTTGAATAAAGGAATTTTTGAACTTTAAGCTCTTGTTTTTTTTTTAATTTTTCAAAGTTCAAAAAGTTTGGTAATTTATTTGATGTTGCATATTTCATGAAGCTATGCATGCATGGCCTGGATTAGGACAGGCGTCAGTCAGAAAAATGGCAGTACTGTAAAAAATGCCATTTCTGCAAAATTTCCAATCCAATTTAAACATATATGTTCTTGATATATTATAAGAAATATTTAGTATCATGGGATTTACAGCCCAATTTTCTGAGCGAACAGGTTCAGATAGTTTCTAAAAAGCTTAGGTGAGCAACTTTCAAGTTGTGCCAAAATCTATCACTAAATTTAGGTGTCCTTCCAAACCACAGCAAACTACTTTAGTAAATACTCCTTAATCCTTGATTAACCAGTATTTGACTATGTCTATATAGACGGTTAATGACACCCAGTAGGCCTCTGAACTATCATCCCCTACTGGTCAATAGAATGGGCTCAAGGAATTACTAGTTTTATTTTATATTTCTTACTGCTGCTGCTGCTGCTAAGTTGCTTCAGTCATGTCCGACTCTGTGCTACTCCACAGATGGCAGCCCACTGGGCTCCGCCATCCCTGGGGTTCTCCAGGCAAGAACACTGGAGTGGGTTGCCATTTCCTTCTCCGATGCATGAAAGTGAAAAGTGAAAGTGAAGTCGCTCAGTCGTGTCTGACTCAGCAACCCCATGGACTGCAGCCTACCAGGCTCCTCTGTCCATGGGAGTTTCCAGGCAAGAGTACTGGAGTGGGATGCCATTGCCTTCTCCTAAGTGTAAGTATAATCAGGGGATAAGTTTGCTATACAAACCACACAGTGCCTTCCAAAGTCAAATGTAAATGGCATTTATAATATTGGCAAATAATTCACCTCTTACACCCTGGAGAGGAAGGCAAGTGACCTATGTGTGTCTTGTCAGGCACTCCTACCCGAGTTTGAATATTAGGTACCTGAAACAAAGGTAATAAGTCCTACTGAAGTTGTTTTTATAGCAAAACCAGTGGTGTTGAGGATTTATGGTTTGATCCCTCGAGGGTTCTTCGGTGTCCTTCGGTGACATCTTAAACAGATGGAGAGGATTTTGGCTATTCTTTAGTCTCTTGGAGTCTTACCAGGCCTGTTTTCCAGCCTTTCTGATTCTCATTTATGCTAATTCACACCCTTCTAATAAATCCCTTTTCAGTTTAAGTTAACATGAGAAAATTTCTGCTGTTTGCAACTAAAAAGCCTGGCCAAAATGTAAAGAAAGATGAAGCCATGGTGATATGACTTTAACATTATAAAACTATAAATATCAATCTAAATCATCTACAATTGCCCAATAAATATGTGATTAATATAAAAGAATTATATATATAATTAATATAAAAGAAAATTAATATAGGTGAAGTTAATATAAAAGAAATTAATATTAGGTGAAATTAATATAAAATAAAACTCAGTAGTACATATTTTTGCCTATTTCTATTTTTATGAAAATAATTTAACAGCAGATTTAAGAAATTTATTTTATTTTTTTATTTTTTTTTATTTTTTACTTTATTTTACTTTACAATAGAAATTTATTTTAAAAGCCAGTTTTGACATCTGGCTTGGTCCTAGCTTTAGAGAGTGTAGAAGTTGTCCCTCTGCCCTACCAACAATGAAAAAGCTGAACAAATTGAAAAATCAACAACTCTTTCTAGATTTGTCAGAAAAATGAGGTCACAAGGAAAACCACTACCCCTAAAAACAAATGAATACAGAGAATCACAGTATATCAGAAACCTCTCTGGGAAGCAGTGTCAGGGTAGGAAAACTTGAAGTACCCACTGAAGAATTGCCAGCAGCTTCAAGTGGATGAGTCTGAGAGTTAAAAATTCTGGTCCTGGGAGGAGTGCCAAAACTTTTGTGAGTTTTACTTGCACAATCTTGATCAGGCTCTTCTGGTGAATACTAGAGAAAAAATTCCCTCTAGAGGGAAAGGAACCATATTGAAATATATCTGAGCATTCTGTTCTTAGCAAGACCTGACTTCAAGAGAAAATATTTTACCAGAGCCTAAACTATTAGGCTTCTGTCAGAACCTAACTATCTCGAGGGCGAGAAATACTCAATCCCAGTTGGATTTAGCCATCTGTGTAGAAGAAGAAAATATGCAGTTCCAACCCTCACTATGCTTTTAGAGAGGAGAAGGGACATACCCAACCCCAGTCCACTCTAGCCATCTTGTCCCACCTAGGGAGTTGGGGGGAGGGAAGGACTGAGAAACCCTTATTCACAGTCCAGAGTCACAGGATCACTGAAACACTGAGACCTGATCATAACATCACAGAATGCTTTCTCTGCCCCTCATATCTTACCACCACGTTACTAAAGGCCTGTCTACCGCAGTGCCTTTCTTAGTCAAGTCATCAAAAAAAGTTATAAGGCATAAGAAAAGGCGAAATGCACACTGTTTAAAGAAATAGAGCAAGAGTCAGAACCAGACTCAGGTTACCAGAGATGTTATTATCAAGGGGGAAATTTAGAACAATGATGATTAATATGCAGAGGACTCTACTGGATAAAGTAATGCAAGAACAGATGGGCAGTGTAAGCAGAGGTATGAAAATTCTAAGGAAGAATCAAGAAGGAATACTAGAGATCAAAAACAGTGTTACAGAAGTAAAGAATGCCTTTGCTGGATTCATTAGTAGACTGGACACACTGAGAAATGAATCTCTGAGCTTGAGATGTATCAATAGAAGCTTCTAAAATGAAAGAACAAAAGGAAAAACAGACTGAAAAAAATGAAAATATCCAAGAGCTGTGGGACAACTACAAAAGATGAAATATATATGCAATGGGAATATCAGAAAGAGAAGAAAGAAAGGAACAGAAGTAATAAATGAAGCAATAATGACTGAAAAATTCCCCAAAGTTAATGTCAGACACAAAACCACACATGCAGGAAGCTCAAAGGGCTCTAAGCAAGATAAATGCCCAAGGAACCTACAAAGGAGGCATGTAATATTCAGACTTCAGAAAATCACAGCTAAAAGAAAAATCTTGAAAGAAAGCAGAAGGAAAAACACCTGACTTATAGAGGAGCAAAGAAAAGAATTATATTCAACTTCTCAGAAAGCATGAAAGCAAGAAGAAAGTAGACTGAAATATTTAGGCTATTAAGGGGAAAAAATGTCAGTTGGCATTCTGTACCCTGTGAAATTATCCTTCAAAAACAAAGCAAAATAAAGACTTCCTCAGGCAAACAAAAGTTGAAGGAATTTGTTGCTAGTAGACCTTACTATCAAGAAATATTAAAAAGTCTTTCAGAGAGAAGGAAGATGATACAGGTTAGAAACTTAGATCTACATAAAGAAAGGAAAAGTACTAGAGAAGGAAAAAGTGAAGGTGAAATAAAAGTTTGCATTTTTTATACTTAGTTTAACGTGATATGTTTTTTTCAAAGTAATAATAGCAGTAGTGCATTCAATTATGTATTCTTACATGTATGTATACTTTTATTATGTACATTTATTTATATACATATGTACATATATATTTATGATGGGTTATGTCCAACCTAGATAGTATTTTCAAAAGCAGAGACATTACTTTGCCGACTAAGGTCCGTCTAGTCAAGGCTATGGTTTTTCCTGTGGTCATGTATGGATGTGAGAGTTGGACTGTGAAGGAGGAGAAGGGGACGACCGAGGATGAGATGGCTGGATGGCATCACGGACTCGATGGACGTGAGTCTGAGTGAACTCCGGGGGATGGTGATGAACAGGGAGACCTGGCGTGCTGCGATTCATGGGGTCGCAAAGAGTCGGACACGACTGAGCGACTGAACTGATACTTTAAATATGTATTGCTGTTGTTGTTCAGTCACTGAGTTGTGTCTGACTCTTTGTGACCCCAAGGGCTGCAGCATGCCAGGCCTCCAGGTCTCCTCCCAGAGCTTGCTGAAACTCATGTCCATTGAGTTGGTGACGCCGTGCAACCATCTCATCCTCTGTCGTCCCCTTCTCTCCTGCTTTCAATCTTTCCCAGCATCAGAGCCTTTTCCAATGAGTCAGCTCTTCGCATCAGTTGGCCGAAGATTGGAGCTTCAGCTTCAGCATCAGTTCTTCCACTGAGTATTCAGGGTTGATTTCCTTTAGGATTGACTGCTTTAACCTCCTTGCTGTCCAAGGGACTCTCAAGAGTGTTCTGCAACACCACAATTCGAAAGCATCAATTTTGCACTCAGCTTCCTTTTTGGTCCAGCTCTTACATCCATATGTGACTACTGAAAAAACCATAGCTTTGACTAGACAAACCTTTGTTGGCAAAGTAATGTCTCTGCTTTTTAATAAGCTGTCCAGGTTTATCATACCTTTTCTTTCAAGGAGCAAGTGTATTTTAATTTCCTGGCTGTAGCCACTGTCCTCAGTGATTTTGGAGCCCAAAAGATAAAGTCTGTTACTGTTTCCATTATTTCCCCATCTATTTGCCACGAAGTGATGGGTCCTGATGCCATGATTTTAGTTTTCTGAATGTTGAGTTTTAAGCCAACTTTTTCACTCTCCTCTTTCACCTTCATCAAGAGGCCCTTTAGTTCCTCTTCACTTTCTGCCATTAGGGTAGTATCATCTGCATATCTGAGGTTATTGATATTTCTCCCAGCAATCTGGATTCCAGCTTGTGCTTCATCCAGCCTGGAATTTTGCATGATGTACTTTGCATAAGTTAAATAAGCAGGGTGACAATTATGAATAGACAAGTCTATATATGTATGCATATATATGTATATATGTGTGTGTAAGTGAAATGAATGACAGTATGGATACAAGGACAGGGTAGAAATTAGATTTTTTTTTATTGTAAAGTACTTGTAGAATGTATGAAGTTGTATAGTGTATGAAAGTATACTTGGATTAGTGAAAAAGATACATTGCAAACTCTAGAAAGCTTCAAAAAAGTTGCATATCTCATATGCTAAGAAAGAGAATTCTGACTCCAGAATTCCACCCTGCTTCTTGTGATTTATATGCAACTTTCAGTTCTGTTCAGTTCAGTCACTCAGCTGTGTCTGACTCTTTGTGACCCCATGAATCACAGCACACCAGGCCTCCCTGTCCATCACCAACTCCTGGAGTTCACCAAAACTCATGTCCATCGAGTTGGTGATGCCATCCAGCCAGCTCATCCTCTGTCATCCCCTTTTCCTCCTGCCCACAATCCCTCCCAGCATCAGGGTCTTTTCCAATGAGTCAACTCTTCACATGAGGTGGCCAAAGTTTTGAAGTTTCAGCTTTAGCATCAGTCCTTCCAATGAACACCCAGGACTGATCTCCTTTAGAATGGACTGGTTGGATCTCCTTGAAATCCAAGGGACTCTCAAGACTCTTCAAGTTATTTAAAGTCTCTAAGCCTCAGATCTCTCACCAATAATAATTTTTTTGTACATCATGGACTATTTTAGAATTTAAACACAATTATTACTTCTTTTTCAAGGGGATCTGCCCAACCCAGGAATCAAACCCACGTCTCTTGAGTATCCTGCATTGGCAGGCAGATTCTTTACCACTAGAATTCCTGGGGAATCCCAATACATGTGAAATGCTCAGCACTCTGACTATTGTTATTGCCTTGCTTTCACACAGTAATTTCATTATTATTGTCTAATTTAGGTGTCACAGATTTTTTGAAAGCAAGTTTTTATTCTTGGGTTATCGTCTTCTCTATCTTCAGTTTCTTCTTATTAAGTTGCACCATGCTCCTTTGGACATGTCAAAAAAACTTTCTCCTGTCATGACTGAACTTTATGAAAGTTTCCTAATGCCTGCCACCTTTTTCCATTGACACTCAACCGATCCCAATTTGGTCCCTCTTTTGCATTATATTAAAGTCAATCTCATCAAGGTTGCCACTAAGCTCTCCATTGTCATTGTATATTTTAAACTATGGCTGATTCTTGTTGATGTATGACAGAAAAATCAAAAAATTCTGTAAAGCAATTATCCTTCAATTAAAAAATTTTAAAAAACCTTAAATACTAAGTTAATGTTCCTATAATGATTGAATCGGGAGCTGACTGTGGCTCAGATCATGAACTCCTTATTGCCAAATTCAGACTTAAATTGAAGAAAGTAGGGAAAACCACTAGACCATTCAGGTATGACATAAATAAAATCCCTTATGATTATACAGTGGAAGTGAGAAATAGATTTAAGGGACTAGATCTGATAGAGTGCCTGATGAACTATGGACGGAGGTTTGTGACATTGTACAAGAGACAGGGATCAAGACCATCCCTATGGAAAAAAAATGCAAAAAACAAAAATGGCTGTTTGGGGAGGCTTTACAATTAGCTGTGAACAGAAGAGAAGCGAAAAGCAAAAGAGAGAAGGAAAGATATAAGCATCTGAATGCAGAGTTCCAAAGAATAGCAAGGAGAGATAAGAAAACCTTACTCAGTGATCAATGCAAAGAAATAGAGGAAAACAATAGAATGGGAAAGACTAGAGATCTCTTCAAGAAAATTAGAAATACCAAGGGAACATTTCATGCAAAGATGGGCTTGATAAAGGACAGAAATGGTATGGACCTAACAGAAGTAGAAGAAGAAGAGCAAGAATACACAGAAGAACTGTACAAAAAAGATCTTCATGACCAAGATAATCACAATGGTGTGATCACTCACCTGGAGCCAGACATCCTGGAATGTGAAGTCAAGTGGGCCTTAGGAAGCGTCACTACAAACAAAGTTAGTGGAGGTGATGGAATTCCAATTGAGCTATTTCAATCCTAGAAGATGATGCTGTGAAAGTGCTACACTCAATATGCCAGCAAATTTGGAAAACTCAGCAGTGGCCACAGGACTGGAAAAGGTCAGTTTGCATTCCAATCCCAAAGAAAGGCCATGCCAAAGAATGCTCAAACTACCACATAGTTGCATTCATCTCACACACTAGTAAAGTAATGCTCAAAATTCTCCAAGCCAGACTTCAGCAATACATGAGCCGTGAACTTCCAGATGTTCAAGCTGGTTTTAGAAAAGGCAGAGGAACCAGAGATCAAATTGCCAACATCCGTGATCATCGAAAAAGCAAGAGAGTTCCAGAAAAACATCTATTTCTGCTTTATTGACTATGCCAAAGCCTTTGACTGTGTGGATCACAATAAACTACTCCAAAATCACTGCAGATGGTGATTGCAGCCATGAAATTAAAAGACACTTACTCCTTGGAAGGAAAGTAATGACCATCCTAGATTGCATATTCAAAAGCAGAGACATTACTTTCCCAACAGAGGTCCGTCTAGTCAAGGCTATGGTTTTTCCTGTGGTCATGTATGGATGAGAGAGTTGGACTGTGAAGAAATCTGAGCACCAAAGAATTGATGCTTTTGAACTGTGGTGTTGGAGAAGACTCTTGAGAGTCCCTTGGACTGCAAGGAGATCCAACCAGTCCATTCTAAAGGAGATCAGTCCTTGGTGTTCATTGGAAGGACTGATGCTAAAGCTGAAACTCCAATACTTTGGCCATCTGATGCAAAGAGTTGACTCATTGGAAAAGACTCTGATGCTGGGAGGGATTGGGGGCAGGAGGAGAAGGGGACGACCGAGGATAAGATGGCTGGATGGCATCACCAACTCGATGGACATGAGTTTGAGTGAACTCCGGGGGGTTGGTGATGGACAGGGAGGCCTGGCGTGCTGCAATTCATGGGGTCGCAAATAGTGAGACACGATTGAGTGACTGAACTGAACTGAAATGAAAGACAGTATAGAAATCAAGCATTCCAATGCTTTCTCCATTGACTTCAGCCACATAATGTTTTGCTGTTTCTCATATTTATGACTCCTTATTATTGGAGCTCTAGGATTTTGATTCTTTCCCATTCTGCATCTTCTTCCTAGTGATATTATTAATTTTTTCAGCCTCACTTATGTTCTTTTAAAGTAGATTCCCAGTTCCAGGAGCCAGTTGGGCATTGTTGTTCAGTCACCAAGTTGTATCTGACTCTCTGCGACCCAGTGGACTGCAGCATCCAGGCTCCCCTGTCCTCTGCTGTCTCCTGGAGTTTGCTCAAAAGTTGGGTATTGCCACCTCCAATATTTCCCCCAAAGGTTCTCTCTACTTCTACCCTCATTAAATAAGAAACTCTTTCATCATTCTAAGATACTCTCTAAGTGTCTATCATGACTTAGATGCCCCCTCTGTAACTCCTCTGTGACAGTCTTGATTTATTGCCTGCTCCTTCTTGCTTATTATTATAGCAGTCTTCAATATCAGAGCACTCACAGTATCCAGTTAACTGTGGCCAAACTTACAATTTTGTTATAACAAATTACCCAACATTCAGTTGCTTAAAACTGGAATAATTTATTCTCGTGTATCAGTGAGTCAGCTCTTTATGTTAGATGGAGCTCAGGTGTTTTGCTTATCTTGGCTGGCTTATTTTTCCATCTGGTTGTTGGTTGATGTAGACTAAGATAAGCTTTGGGGCAGTTTGATTGTGCTCCACCTGTCTTTCTTCCTCTTCCTAGGACAAGAATATAGCCCAGGCATGGCTTCCCTGGTGGCTCAGAGGTTAAAGCGTCTGCCTGCAATGCGAGTAGACCTGGGTTTGATCCCTGGGTCGGGAAGATCCCCTGGAGAAGGAAATAGCAACCCACTCCAGTACTCTTGCCTGGAGAATCCCATGGATGGAGGAGCCTGGTGGGCTACAGTCCACGGGGTCGCAAAGAGTTGGACACGACTAAGCGACTTCACTCACTCACTCATGAGTGAAAGCAAAGACTCTGATGGCTTCTTGTGATCTAGGTTGGGAATTAGCCCACCACTTATAGTTTATTTAATTGCTAAAGCAAGTCATGTTGACTTGTACTCAAAGTCATGGAGTGGGGAAATATACTCTCCTTCTTTTGTCCCATGACAAAGGCAGTGGATACAGGGGTGAATGAAGAATTGGAACCAATGATACAAGCTACCACACTGAGTAGCTTCTTCCCAACCCAAACTGTTTCCTTATTACCACTAATTCTTATAAATGTGAACTTTATCATGTTAATTTCTAGCCTAAAATCTGTTGGTTGCATTTTAGATAAAATGCAAACTTCTTCCCTGGCTCGTCAGACCCTTTATCTGACCTAAACTCCTTTGCCAACTGGAGTATCTATCTGTTCTTTTATTTGCCCCACACTTCCATTTCCCCTTAGGGAATCAGTCACCTCTCCATCATTCGACAGTGTCTGTGTGAGGCACAGAGATGGACATGGGCTGCAGGTTGAACAAATCCTGTTGCTCTTTCCCTTGCAACAGGAATTCTTCCATTCATGGGAAATATTACAGTATGGGAGAAACAAGTTTCTCTTTTTACCGAAGTTATTGCAGTCATTTTACTCCCTCATGAAGAAAGCCTGTCAGCAGAATAAAGGCAACATACAATGGAAAGCAGAGATAAGAAATGGCGAATAATAGAGCAAACTCTAAAAAATATTTGCTGATCCTGAATGCAACCATGTTTGCACTCCTTTTTAAATAAAGTCATTTGAATTTAGTTTCTGTATTATATAACCAAAAGCTCCTGGCCCAACTCCACCCACGTGCATATGCTTCTTTGGCTTTTTCCTGTCCGGCCATGGACAGATACTCTCAAACGTTTTGTAAATGTAGTATATTCCAGCCCCCACTGACATTGACTTTGTCAAAGTTTTCAATGATTACTAATTGCAAAACCCTGTAATACTTTTTCCTTTCTTTCAGCCAGAAATTTTAGTCATTCTTTAAGAACAAACTCAGTGTTAAATGCCATTTTTCCTGTGCAGTCTTTCCTAATTTCTCAGAAAATTAATCTGTGGTGTATGTATGTTTAGAGGTGGTAAGAGGAGAGAAAAAAGAGACCCAGACTACTGTTGCATGTTTTGTAATAAGATTAATGTGATATTAGAGTTACTCCTCCTATCCATCAGTAAGTGAAGTCAGCTCTACCTTCAAAATCTACCCAGAGTCAGATAACTTCTTTTTAAAAAGTGTGCTTATTTTTTAATTCATCTCGGTTGCACCTGGTCTTAGTTGTGGCACACAGCATCTTCAGTCTTCACTGTGGACATACTTATATATTTTGGTTTTTGTCTATTTCTACTCACTGGGATATAAGCTCAATGAAGTGAGATTTTAATTTTTGTTTATTTATTTAAGTATTCAGTGTTCTCACCCCATTGCCTAGAATAGTGTCTGATACACAGGAGGCTCTTAAATTTGCATAAAATAAATAAGTGAAGGAACACACTTAACCTTTGTCTATGTCTCACCACTGTACTAGGCTGTGACTTCAGGGACTACATGAAATTTATCCTTTTCTCTGCCTTCTACCCCCAGTGGACACCAGAGCCCTTAATAGGTATTCAGTGAATGGATTTGTGTGTTAGTTTTTTTATTGTTGTTGTTTTTGTTTTTAGGTACCTACAACTAGTGAGTGTTAGACCTGAAAATAAAACCTACATATTTTTAAATCAAGTCTCTTGATGGCTGTTTTCTTCATATGACAATGAATTGGCTAGGCCTCAGAAAACTCTGGCTGAGGATATCTGAGTGTGATCCTTTGACTTTTCAGAAACAGTATCAAATGGTGGGTGATTTTCTGACTCTGTCAAAAACAGGTTTTATGTTTGAATCATATGTGAGAATTTAAGGAAATTATAAAAATCAAAGGGTGAAGAAATACTTGGTTGTCCCTTAAGAGAATGAAGAAAGCAATCATAATATAGAGTTTTCAAGATAACTCAGCATTCTTTTCCAGAATCCTAGTCTTACTGTAAGGAGACTAATATCCTACTATCGTTATTACTCTTTCCTCTGCTACTGTTAGTTACCATTATTGAGCTGTCTTACTTGCATATCTTATTTAATTCTCAAAACTTTCCTATGAGGTGATTACTATTTATTAAGCACATTTTATGGAATAAGAAATTGAGACTCAGAGTAGTTAT
Organism: Cephalophus harveyi; assembly: GCA_006410635.1. NCBI lineage: Eukaryota > Metazoa > Chordata > Mammalia > Artiodactyla > Bovidae > Cephalophus > Cephalophus harveyi. The sequence goes on from SJYT01071654.1 coordinate 454,884, forward strand.
ACAATGTTCTCAAGGTTGCAGAACTAGTAAAAGTTGACATTAGGATTTGAGCACAGACTCATCTTCTTTTTCTTTTAATGTATGATATGAAACCTATGACATTGCTCTAAAGTCTTAACCTAAATAATTCAGTTCTTCCAGGGTATAATTTAGCATTCTACTGAAAAAATTTGAATACAGCTCAATTAATTGATTCAGTATGTTATGTCAGCATTTTTTTCTTATAATATTTTAGAAAATTAAAAAAGAAAACTATAACAAAATTATCAGAGACAATAGTATTCTATGTGTGTGTGTTTCTTTTTTTTTTTTT
>SJYT01071654.1:459187-544626 GCA_006410635.1 Cephalophus harveyi
TTTTTTTTTTTTTTTTGCTTAAGATGAATCATGGCACAAACCTTCAAAACATGTTTCTGCCCTAATTTGCTGAAAGTCATTAATAAAACTGCATTGAGTTCAGACAGTGCTAGACACTGGATATGAGACAGATATTTCAGAGTCAAAGCTCACAGAAAGTACATGAGATTCTGTGCCTTAAAGATGAATGAGGGACACATGGTAGATCTTGAAGTAGTAGTTTATTTAAAGTACAGAGAATTTCATGAAAAACTTTCTAACCAGCAGTTGGTGCCCAAGTTTCAATAAAAATGGCAGACGACCACTAAGCTAGTGACAATGATAAAGAGTATCCAGGTTTATCTGCAGATTTATCTTTATCCATGAATTCCAAACAAAATGGAGAATTTAAAAAGAAGGAAAACTCCTAAACTTTAATCATCACATAAAAGCAGCAGAGAAAAATTTGTTACCTATAGACTGATGTTTTTAAATTATCATCTATGCTGTGCTAAGCAGAGATAGTATTAGCGACTGTGAAAAATTACTATGGAAAATTTGAGCTTTATATACCGATTTGAGAAAAATGGTGCTGAGTTACTTAGTAAAGACCTTAAGTAGTTTTGTATGCATTATTGTTATTGTATGTTCTGGTTTGTGGGTTCAAGCCTTTGAGTGTTTACAGCATGTTGTGGAAACACAAAGGAGCAAAATAATTGTTTCAAAAAGAAGAGTATAATTATTTTAATGTGAAAAACTGAATTGCTGTAGGGCAATTTCTTTAACTTGTCAGTTAGTCACTACACTCCAGTACTCTTGCCTGGAAAATCCCATGGATGGCGGAGCCTGGTGGGCTGCAGTCCATGGGGTCGCGAAGTCGGACACGACTGAGCGACTTCACTTTCACTTTTTACTTTCATGCGCTGGAGAAGGAAATGGCAACCCACTCCACTGTTCTTGCTAGGAGAATCCCAGGGACCGGGGAGCCTGGTGGGCTGCCGTCTATGGGGTCGCACAGAGTCGGACACGACTGAAGCGACTCAGCAGCAGCAGCAGCAGTAGGCACCTGGTAATGAGTTGCCAGAAACTGTTTCAATTTATCATTTCTAGTCTCCACATTCACAGAGAAAACAGTGTTTAAACTTGTCCCTTATAGTCTCAAACCTTTAGATTCGAAGGCTTCCTGGACATTTCAGGCCCTCCTAATGTAATTTGAGTCTGTACGCTCAGGATGTAGGGAAGGGCGAAGGAAATATTGATAATTTGAGAGGGTACAATGGTGTAGTCCTGCATTTAAATTATTTCTAACTTTCCACCAGACATTGTATTCATGTTTTGGAAAATTAGTACTTAGCCAAGCTCCAAGGAAGAAAACATTTTATTTAGTAATAGTTCAAATAATGCAGTAAAAATGTCTCTCTGTGCATTTGAACTGGCCCTGGTGGCCTGATTCAGTATTTTGCCCATTTTCTTGGCTTTTCAAGCTTCACACACACAAAAAGAAATTGTACAAAACACTTAGCACTATTTTTTCCATAGCTGGTAATGGGGCTTTCACAGCATAAAGGCAAGGAAAAATTATTGGAAAGGTGAACAGGTTTTAAGAAAAACTAGAAAATTCTCCTCATACATTTTAGACTCAGCTTTCTGTGTTTTAAATCTAGTCACTAGAACGCCTGCAAGAAATTCTGAATATAATCATACAAACTGACCCACAAAAACAAGTTCCACAGAGAATGGTGTTAAAAGAAAGATAGCTATTTACTGACAGGGTTTTATGTGTGTGTGTACTTTTGTATATAATCTCTCTCTATCGCCCAAACTATCTCAGCATTCACATATGCACCAGAGAAAATGCAGCTTTGAACTCTTTTTGCAAGTAAGTCCCATCCTAGGATCTTAGAAGTTTTATCTTGTGCAAAAAGGGAGTTTTCAACAGTGACACAGTCATCCGTTTGGTGAAAACAGGGCGAGATAGTGAATTGCAGCTTCTGTGTGTGACTGTGTGTGTGTGTGTAGGCGAGGTGGTGGTGAGAGAGGGAAGGTCAAAGGGTAAATTCCAATTGCTGCCACATATTTTTATGAGCCGAGTTATACCTAGCTTCTAGCCTGGAAAGGGGAAGAAGATCTTAGAAAGGGAAGTAACCTGAGTGGGCAGGTCAGGAAAATCCTCAAGAAGAGTTCTTTTAAATTCCCAGTTAATTGCTCCCCAACCTGCCATATTCATCCATTTTAATTTTTATTTTATTGTTCCAGGACTTGAAAAGATCCGTTTGTTCTTGCAGGAGTCCCAGTAAAATCTGGATTGCCAGCGATGAAGTTCTCTTGGAGGATTCACTTCCCTTTTCTCCCTTTGGTATTTTTCCCCCTTGTTGGAGAGGTGAGGGATGAAGCATCCTGGAAAGTCAGAGAGGAGGTGGAGACTACGCGGGGAGTGAGTTCCCAGCCCAAGGCTGACAAAGCAGTGATGCTGCGGGAAGGAAAATGCTAAACAGAGCCGGGGAGAAAAAGCCAGGAGGGGCCCCAAGAACCCAGCTTTGTCAGAAGCTTTCCGTACCCCACCCGCTCTCTGGCCAACGTAGAGGCTATTTTCTGCCTTTTACAAGAGGCACTGCCAGGAGGTGGGGGGCGGGAGAAGAAAAGAAAAGCTGATGCTGAAATCAAGGAAGACACAGCAGAAGGGTCAGGGGCAACAGGCAAGGCAGCAGCAGCTGCCGCGCCGGCCCAGCGCCGGCAGGAACCCGCGCGGGTGGCGCAGGCCGCGGCCGCCGAGGGGGCAGCCCGAGCGGCAGCAGCTGGGAGGAGGCCCGGCGGCTCCTCGGGCCGCCGCGCCGGGGGTCAGAGTGGGGAGTCCCTATCGCTTCCATCTTCTGAGCCAGCACATTCTTCTCATTCCTTCACTCTCGCCCTCGCAGCGTCAGCTGACCGGCTGCGGCCTCTCCCTCGCCTTGGGGATTGGCGAAGCCGCCTTTCTTTCTTCCGCGGAGCGCGCGGGTGACACCCGGGTTTGCTCTGGCCGGTGTCCCCGCGGCCGCAGGCGTGAGCCGCCTGGGCCAGGCGGGCCCGGGCCGCTCGCGCGTCGCTCTGCGCGTGGCCCATCAACCCCCGGAGCATTTGGCGGGGGAAGTTGCCGGGGACTAAACAAGACCTTAATTTTCAAAGTTGATGGGGATAAACCTAGGCATCGCTTGAGAGGGTGACCAGCTCCAAGCCACCGAAAGATGAACAAATGAGGCAATTTCAGTATTATCAGAAACATTATGACCCTTTTTGTTGTAAAAGGAACTCAAATGTAGCTACAGATTGAATGAAGTGATAGGCCATTAAAGGGCAAGAGGGACGAGGGAAGGGATAATAGGCACCGTCCATTTGAGCCTGTTACACTTACTGTTTCAAATCTATTCAGACCGTGTTAGTGGCAAAGACACAGTTTACCCGCAATAATAAATGAGGGAAGGAGTAAAGATAAATCTTAGGGAGTGCGGTGCTACATTTAGAGTAGTGGCAATTGTTGTTTATTTGCTTTTCTTTCATGAAAATTAGGGCAAGGCTATATGTGAGACATATCTTTATATATATATATATATATTTTTTTTTTTTCTCATGTTTTTGGAAGTCAGGGTGAGTGGAGGCATTCAACTTTATTTTCCTTAATTAGGTAAACAAAAAAAATCAATAAGCCTTTTTAGTATGGATTTCTCTCCTCTAGTAAATATTCAAGCAAAACTAACTGTACATTTTTGGCATTTATAATCAACCTGTTTGCCTTCGTTAAGCCTATCCCATACGCTTTTAAATTCTACCCTACAAGCTTACAGTATTTCACATATATGAACTTTAACCCTTCTGTACAGTTGCAATGTCTTTATACATTTGGTCACTTAACAATTGAAGAGTTTAGGCAAGTTGTTCACTTGCTGGAGACTTAAGTTAATTGTTTTTAAAGTGTAAGTGGCTGTACAGCAAAGCTGGGGATTTCCCCATAGTTTGGAAGCTACCAGCCTCACAATTAGCCATAAGCAGGTGCATTTTTGAGTGGGAAGGACAAATAAGCCAAACTTAAAAATTTCAACTTGTGCACATAAGATGATTGGTTTCAATTAAATGAAGAAATTAAAATATTTTAAGTGCGAAGGAAGTTGGTGCTTTAAATTAGAAGAGGTAATTATTTTATGTGACTAAAGTATACAGAAGGAGTAATTGATCGTGTTTTAGAAAATTCTAAAATGAATTCTCTTAAGGACAATTAATTAATAGAGTATCAGATCATTTAAATACTTTTTTCAACGTGAAATTGAAGGAATTTTTATAAAATGGTATGTTAGATTATATGAAAACCTGCATTCCATTAAGAATATTCTCTAAGTAGCTATAAAAAGAGGAAGAAGGAGAAAGTCTTTACATTTCTGTGGTGAGCTGAATAGATAGAATTACTGTGTCTCCAGTTTCATTTAGACACTATATTTTTGCAGTGTAATTTCAGGATTCAGATGTAGTTTATAACGTATCACTTAATATGGACGTGGAGTTTTGTTCTTCATTGGCTCTTTTGGCTAGAAGAAAATAAAAGATTTATTCATTCAAGGATTGATCCTAATTTGTGTGTTATTTTATTGTGTCACAGATCTTTTCTAGACAAATGTGAAATTCCTATTACAGTATTTTTATAAAATAATATATACTGAGAGACTGATTTCACATGACAGAAACAAACTTTAGCATCACATAGTTTAAAAATGTGTCATTGTAAATGTACACTAAAATTGCGTTTTATTTCTTTCTAGTCAAACAAAAGCTCTCTGAATGAAGATTCAGAGATTTCGTGGGCTTTGTCTAAATTCAAACTGCCCTCTACTGTCAAAAATGTGTACTACTGAGAAAGAGAAAATTTGACAAGTCTGAAATAAAAATCTAGACAGTGAGAGACAGATGGAAGAAAACCAGGAAAGGCAATGGCACTCAGCCCTGGGGCAATTCAGTTTGGAATGTTCCATCAGTAAATAGTTATGCTCCCATTCCAAGTTAAAAGTTACTTAAAATTCTTCATATTTTGTGACTGCTGCCTCATACTTCTTTGCTTTTAGTTTTGATTTCAAAAGTGAAATTTCACTTTGGTGTCACTGTATGTTTTACTATAATGATCCAAACAGTGTATGTTATAAATGCCAGGATAAATGTAAAAATTACTTATACCCTGTTACCTTTATACTTCTCTTGAGGAATATTATTCAGAGATTCTTTCTGTATTTTTAAATATTAGAACACTTTTATTTTAACTATTGATTGTATGTACTTAAAATGAAAAATATTCATCATTACTGTGATAAAATAAAGCTCAGTGGTAAGTTGATCCAGTGTGGGGAAAAAAGTCAGCCAGACTTTAAAAAATATCATGCAAACAAATAAAATGGTCATCTATTTTGTTTACTCTTAAGATATTTAAACATTATGAAAATAATTGTAAGCATATTCTATGTGTTTAAGTGTAAGCTTGTTACAATCTTTTAATTAAATTCAGTGACCCAAAGAAAATTTTGCCATAAGAAATTCAGGTTACTCCATATTGTTAAGTTTTATAATATAATATTTTAATATGTTACAATGTACCACGGAGCTGTGAAACTTTAAGTTTGAGATAGATATACAATTTTAAAAATGGTTACTGGCTTGTTTTTTATTTATTATATTAAAAAGAATGTTTTGATTGAATTTTTAGCTTTTTATAATAAAATCAATAATTTGAAGTGAAATTAAAGAGGCACTGACATAACTGAGCAAAGGAAAAACTCACAGTTTATCATGTCCAACATGGATAACAGTTCTTGGCTAACTAGCTCTATGAAATATTTGGTCTATATTTCAAGCAAAAACAAGGTAGAAATATAGATAATTGGGAGTGGGGAGTAGATACAAAATCAAGGCTTAAAAAAAAAATCAGCGCTTTAGCTTTTATGTAAAGTGCATATAGATTCAGTTTTTCAGTTTCATCAGCCACTAGGGATTTTAGGTGTGATTGTTGGGTGGAGAAACCCAGAGAGTGAGTTTCAGTAGAGTAGACCTCAGGCAGCCTCCCTGTTTGCAGAGCTTGCCTTCTCTTTGCCTCTTAAGTGCCTCCGGTAGGTTTCTAACACACATCCCAGATGTCCAAGCTGCCTTTTATGAAGAACAAAAGCACTCAGATAGTACTTATTATTAATGCTTTCTTGATATAAAGGGTTATATCTAGTAGGGGACTTGTATGCTAAAAACAAATGAATGGACAAGTAAACAAACGGACACATGAATGAAAGAGAGAGATTGGTGGTTCTCTGGTCATAGAATTTAGAGGTGATTTGAAAGAGAATCTTGTCGAGTAAAACAGCATTGTATGCCATCAAATTTAAAAAGTTTCCTCTGTTTGAAGAAAATAGTACACCAGTCTTCTCAACTGTTTGAAAATCCAGGAGATACAATATATCTAAATGTTTTCTCTGGCTATTTTCAGTGCTTGAAAACAAATCTATTAACCCAAGTATCTACTTGAGCCTAATTCTGTGGAATCACCATTTCTCTTGATCAGTGGTCAGTTATTTTCTACTCTTTGGAAATTAATTTCATTTGTAATATTAATCCTAGTCTCCATAAAAGATGTGTTCACATCATTATAAAAAGTTACAATGATAATACTAAAAGGCCAACTAAATGTTTGATGCTTCTCCTGTTGCTTTTTTAGAATCAACTCTTCACTTCTGAATTCACCTTGCTTGTCTAAGTTACTTCTTTCATGTCTAACTCTCTGCAACCCTATGGACTGTAGCCTACCAGGCTCCTTCTGTCCATGGGACTCTCCAGGCAAGAATACTGGAGTGGGTTGCTGAGCCCTCCTCCAGGGGATCTTCCCAACCCAGAACTTGCATCTCATATTTCTTGCATTGGCAGGCAGGTTCTTTACCACTAGTACCACCTGGGAAGCACTGAATATACCTTGAGATAGTCTAATTTCTAGTCAATCTAATCTTATCTAATGTAATTAATAACAGATCCTTGCTCTTCAAAATAAATACTGTTCATCATTATGAGTCCACTTAGGAAAACTTTAAATAAGGGGGGTTCAATGCCCTCTAGCCTATATCCTCAGGTAGGTCCATGGAACTCTTTCTTCTTCTAACAGGAGAAAATGTTGCAAAGATAGGGAAAACAAAAAACAAACAAACAAACAAAAACCCCAAAACTGGCTCCTTGAAGAAGTTGCTCTTTATTTCTTATGAAACGTGGGAGCTACTCTCTCTCTTGTTCTTTTTAGGGCCTGATTGTCCAACTGTATAGTTTCTGTGGAGTGCACAGTATCTTTCTGATAAATTCCATTCCTCTGTAAGCTAGCCAATCAATTGCCTTTGTTGGTAACCAAGTAAATCTAACTGTCACAATCTATGCCTTTCTCAGTGAGCAACTCAGATTCATAGGTGATGTTTACAGAAAGTTCATAGACTTTCATTTCATGATACAGAAGCTTGATTGAGTAGGGAATTTGGCCAAAGCCACATAGCATCAAGCATGCTACGATGAACTCAGACCTCGCCTCCTAATGGCCGCAGAATTGTGCCAAAGCATGAATTAATCACCGGCATTCCCATGAGCTGCTGGGTTTTGTGTCTAGTTTTGTTGACATAAATTCCTGTCTTTCTCTTCCTCACACACTAATATTGAGAACATTTTTGGATACATAAAAATGAAAATTATGTAATGGAGATCAAACCATTTTAGGAAATGAAATATTATGATAAATTGATTTATTTGTAGTATATGTAGGACTCTAATGTTACACAGTTTAGTGCAAGACATTTCTTTCCTCAAGGAAGCAAAATCCAGTGTATTTAAATAGGGGAGAGGCCATGCTTGGATTGTGTATGTTTAGGTATCTGCTGAAATAACAACTATCTGTTTACAACTTGATAGATATACAATGAAACCTTTCTCTTTTTCTTAACAAAAGTTGTTTCAGATAGAAGTAAGAATTGTGGAAAATTACCTTTTTTTTTTTAATACATCAATAGTAACAAAGCATGTCACAAGCATTTAATAAGAGGATTATCGTAGACTTTATACATTCCCAGGAACCAACAGAAAAATCTCAAGGGACAAATCATTAAACCCTATTCTTCAGTATTAACCTGGACAACAGCTCAGGAAACATCTCTGAGGGTGCAAGGCATTTATTAGATGCATGTTTAGGAATCTCTGACTGTTTTACAAAAACCTCTTCTGCAGAAAACAACAGGATAGTTACCAAGCATTTTTGGAAACTGTGTATAACTGAGGAGAAGGCAATGGCATCCCACTCCGGTACTCTTGCCTGGAAACTCCCATGGACGGAGGAGCCTGGTAGGCTGCAGTCCATGGGGTTGCTAAGTCAGACACCACTGAGCGATTTCTCTTTCACTTTTCACTTTCCTGCATTGGAGAAGGAAATGGCAACCCACTCCAGTGTTCTTGCCTGGAGAATCCCAGGGATGGTGGAGCCCAGTGGGCTGCCATCTGTGGGGTCACACAGAGTTGGACACGACTGAAGTGACTTAGCAGCAACTTAGCAGTGTATAACTGAGGAGATTCAATTCATTAGAAACATGATAAATTATAAATGATTAAGGCTGAAAAAGGGTAAATTGTGGGGGAAATGTAAATTAAATATGAAAAGTATAATGTAACCATTAGTGATCCCTCAGTATGTATTACTTTACTTTGCTATATTCTATATTATACTTTTTGAGATAAGACAGTTTACCACAGTATTATTTTATGCCTCACTTACTTTATACAGGAAAAAGCAAAGAAAAAAAAAATTCAAGCTAGAATATGCAAACTGTGTTTTTTTCTTACTGTTATTTTTCTTTTATTTAAATATGATGATATCCACAATATAGAGTATATTTATGGATTCTTAAATGGCTGTAATTAATTCCCATTACTTTTTACTTTCTGAAAAGGATTATTATGAAAACCGTGATTTTTATCCCAAATCTTTATCTTTCCTTGACCCAGAATTTTACATTGTCCAGTGGATTCCAAATACTAAATAGAATATCTTTCATCCCTGTAGTGATTCAGACTTAGTATTAACTTTCATCCTCAGAGTTTCATTTGCTTCTCCTAAGGGTTCTGTTTCATAGCTTGGTAGAGATTTTGATTGATAATTTATTTGTTTGATTTTTGTTTTGTTTGGCTCAGGGTGAAACAGGCAAGTTTATTAGGGCCAGTTGCTCCTCAGGCCTCAGGGGACAACCGTTTTATGACTAATTACTTTTAACTAATTTTCATGAAAGATAATATTATTCCTTTTTGTTTTTCAAGAGTCCTGTCCTGGACTCTTCGCTTTGGAATTAATGCTTATTATGGCTACATAATATCTAGGCCCAAATTTGTTCCAATTACTCTTGGACATCCACACCCAGTGCCAGGAACCAGGACATGTGGACGCTTACGCTTTTGCCCTTCTCCACCCTGATATCACCACCACACCAACCAACCACAGCCTATCTGGGAGGGGTGTTCTTTATGAGACCACATGTAAGTCTGTACTTCTGAACTCCAGGGAGTGTCGGCTTCTTTTCTTTTTTCCCTTTTCCCTTTCTCTTATTCACTCTCCGCACCCCCCCCCACCCGCCGCCACCCCCCAGTCCCTTTCTCCTCTGTGCTTTCCTGCTTCCATAGGTAGACTTTCACCCAATTGCCTTTTCATTTCCTTTTCTATAATCCCCCCTTCTACTCACCTCTGCCATTAGTTATATCACTTATATATGTATGATGTTGGGCAAGTCGTTTAACCTCACTGAGTCAGATTTTGTTATCTGGATAAGTAGAAATAACTTACAGAGCTGTGTTGATCATTAAATAATGCTTTTAGAAGTGCTGAACTCCATGCTTTTTATATGGTCATTATGATAGGTGAGTACTTTATGAACATTAGTCTTCCTGGGATTTTGTGAGTAAAACATATAGATACTTTAAAAAAAAAATATTGATTTACTTATTGATTGATTTATTTTTGGCTGTGCTGGGTCTTTGTTGCTTTGTGGGGCTTCTTTTAGCTGTGCTGAGCAGGGACTACACTTTGTGTGGACTTCTCATTGTGGTGGCTTCTCTTGTTGCAGAGCACAGGCTCTAGGCACACGGGCTTCAGTAGTTGTGTCTCACAGGCCCTGGAGCATGGGCTCGGTTTTTGTGGTACACAGACCCAGTTGCTCTGAGACATGAGGAATCTTCCCCGACCAGGAGTAGAACCTGTGTTGCCTGCATTGGTGGGAAAATTTCTATCCATTGCACTACCAGGGAAAAATCTGTAGACATACTGTAAGGTAACTTTTGAAGTTGTTATAATCAAGAGTTCACTCTATTCAGGCAGTTTACTATGTTTTATTTTATTAGTATTTTATACTTACTTCTTAGATATCTATGTGATATTTGTTATTGTGATTTTTTAATTGACTGCTTTCTTACATCTTGAAAACATTTGGTAACAAATAGAAAGTTGTGTGTTTTTATTCCTCTAACCCAAATCACTTAATTGGAGGGCCTAAGCCTCAGTGTTCTCTTTTTGTAGTCACTGGATAGGAAACCTTACCATTTATTCTAAATTTTTTTTATATGCTGATAATTGTCAGATTTTTATCCCTGGCTTGATCTAGTCCTTAAACTCCAAACTCATGTATTCATCTGCCTAAGTGATATCTCCACTTGCATATCTACTGCGTATCTCAAACCTGTATGTCTAAATCTGAATTATTGATATTGATAACTTCCCATAAATCTTTTCCCTCTAAGGTATTTTTGGCCTAATTACTTAGACCAAACACTTTGGGCTTCCCCCCCACCCCATATTTCAGTCTAATCCTTAATTAAATTCTGTCAAACTCAGTCTTCAGAATGTATCCCAAACTAATCATTCTAATGTTATAAACATAGTCCAAACCACCATGAACCTCACCACAACATCTATAATGCTCCTAGCTGGTATCTTTGCTTTCAGTCTTGCCCGTTTGCAGTCTGTTCTTCATGTAGCAACCAGAGGTATATATTAAATTATGTCCCTCTGCTACAAAACAGTTTTCAGAAGCTTATTTTTATATTTAAAATAATGTTAGCTTAAATGGTTCTACCTATCAAACAGATAACCTAAATTAATAAGAAAAAGTCCTGGCTACATCTTATAATTTGTTTCTTACCACCTTTCCCACTTTTTCCAATGGCTTCCTTTTAGTTTCTCAAAAACACTCCCAACTAGGTCCATTGCTCATATTATTCCCTCTGCCTAGAATGTGCTCCACTCAGCTATCTCTAGGCTTTACACCTTTATTTCATTAAAGTTTCAGTTCGACTACCACTGGTTAAAGAAATGTAGTTTGACTACCCTACATATTTCATTTATCTCGATAATTCACCCTTTCTCTCTTTCTTCAATCTTCATATTTCAGGTTTCCCTCTCCTGTTATTTCCTTTCTACTTGGAGAACTTAGCATTCCTTTTAAAGCTGATCTACTATTAAAAAAGTATCATAAGTTTTCCTCACCAGAAAATTCTTTTATTTTATTTTCATTTCTGAAGGGTATTTTCATTAGGTATAGAACTCTGGATTGACAGTTTCTTCCTCTCATCATTTTCTAAATATTGTTCCATTGTCTCATGGCCTCCATGGTTCCTAATGAGAAATCCATAGTCATTCCAATCATTATTCCTTTTCTCAGTAATGTATTCTTTTTTCTGACTTCTTTTAAATTCTTTATTTATTTATGTCTGTCTTGTTTCCAGCTTAGGGTTTGCGGAGTTTCTTGGATCTGCTAAATTTGGAATCTGTCATTAAATTTGGGAAAATTTCAGCCACTCTTCTTCAAATGTTTTTTGTGCCAATCTATTTCTCCTTTCCTTCTGGGACTCTTAGGACGTGAATGTTAGACATTTTGATATTTTCTTACAGGTAACTGAGGCTCTGTTCATTTTTAAAAGTTGTTATTTTCCTATACATTTCAATATGAATAATTTTATTGTTCTATCTTCAGGTTTACTAATTCTTTCAATTCGTTTATTGAGTTCCTCAGAGGATTGTTAATTTTTGTTGTGGTTAGACAGCAAGACAAAAGAGCTCGAGGGCCTCCAAAGTTGCCTTTGCTGCCACTGCTGCAACTGTAAGAGCTTAGTTGGGTGGTTGGCTCTTATTGAGAGATCTGAAAGAGAGCCAAGAGAGTCAAAAGAACTTCACCTTTCAGGTGCTGCTGCCACAGAGTGGAGTAGGGAGGTGTTGCCACCCCACTGCTGGCACTGCCTGGAGTAGGGCAGATAAAGGAAGTACTCTTCTGCTTCCCTAGTAGGAAGGGAAAGGGCACTGCTTTGTGTCATCACTCAGCTACCGTAGGGGTGGGGAAAGTCAAAACAGGTCGCCACTACTGTCAACACAGCCACATGCCGATGAGAATGTGGCAGGATGCATAAATGTCCTGTCTAATGCCTCTCTGCAGTTGTCTATGCTCAGCCCAGTCTCTATTTCACAGCAGTTATTACTACCTGAAAAAAAAGAATATGTTATAGGAACAACTAGATACTCGATGATAACAAGAGCACTCAAGGCCTGGTAAATAAGCCCGGGGATGGCACACTGGTTGGCTACTGCTCAAATAGCCATAGCTTGAGGAGAGTAAATTTAAAAAAAAAAAAAAAAGAAGGTGGGTACCAAAGGCCCATTTGTATGTCCTGACAGGAGGTTTAGGAGAAACCACTTTCTAATTTTTTGTGTATGTGTTTGAAATTTTACTTGGGAGATACTCACTTTTTTTCTTTGGAAATGCTGGGTAGTTCTTTTTCTTCCCATTGAGAATTTAGAGAAACTATTGAGAAGGAATTATGGATTTAGAGTCAAGAGATTCAGCACATAAGGTTTTGAATATACTAGTAAATCTGTAAGTAAACTGTCTATTTGGAAGATATAATTCTGAAAGAGTGGATTTTATAAATGAAAACAGTGCTTATATTACTGAATAGTGCATGGTGTGTGTGCATGCTCAGTTGTATCCTACTCTATACAATCCACGGACCGTAGCGGTCCAGGCTCCTCTGTTCATGGAATTTTCCAGGCAAGAATACTGGAACACGTTGCCATTTCCTACTCCAGGGGATCTTCCCAGCCCAGGGATTGAATCCGTGTGTCTCCTGCAGTGGCAGGCAGATGGTTTACCTGTTACTGAAGCCATGTTACTGAATGGTGGCAAGTAAAAGAATGTTGCTGAGAAGAGACGTAACCATAAGCAAAACGGCCACAACATATTTGTAGAAAACTAAGGGCTACCGTAATTCACATTTGAGTAGTCAGTTGAGACTTTTCCACATCTTTCTTTTTTCCTGTGAAAATTAAACTGATAAAGTTAAATAAACATTCTCCCTTACAGGAGAATTTTTGAGGTGGTCTGCATATAATGGGTTTACATATCTAACTTTTAGCAATTAAACAATGACAAAACTCACATTTTTTAAGACATTAAAATGGGGACTTGGTTACCCCTTGTTTTCTTCCACTCTCTGTTGTCCATTACTGAAGCTGTAGTGGTTTCCTAGGAGACTAGTAAGGAATGAACTTGACTAGCTATATTGGCAGAAAGATTGTTGGTGTATTTTGAGAAACATATCAGGTATGCACAAAGAAGAAATGCTTGACACGTGGAAGAATTTTTTTAGTTTCAGTATGAAAATCTTCCTTGATAAACTAAAATTAAAGATATGACCAATGATCTAGTAGATCATCTTTTCAATCATCTTGCTATTTATGCCTTTAGATATTCTCCTCCTTGCCCAGTACTTTAATGTCTTCATTCTTTTAGCATAATTTCCCAGCTAGGCTATTTTATTGACCAATTTGCTGTATATTTGCTACATATGCTACTTCTTTCTTTAACTAGCTACCTTGCAAGATTATCAGAGGGTGAGGAAGATGTAGAAAAAAGGACTCCACATGAAAGAATAAAAACAAACAAATAGATCTAACTCTAAATTCATGTTATACAGTGTTCTGCAAAACTATGAGCACTGGATTCAGTTTATTTATAGGGAAGTTGCATAAAGCAGAGGATAACTTCAAGAGATTCCTATATAAGATTCACATTTATTTAAAGTTCACAGATAGGACCAAATCTTCAGTTCTAGGTGGGCCTTAATTTGAAAAAATATATGGAGAAGTAGCCTTAATTTTATAATTTTATTTCAAGATTTTTGTACAGTATTTTTTACTGCTATCCCTGTCAACTCCACTCCAAAAACATACTTTACTGATAGTTAAAGCTTTGGGATGTTTGGCTCTGATTTTCAATGTGATGAAAAAAAAAAAAAAAAGAATTACTTGGCTAAAATAAAGTTAAATTTTTGTTTAAAATTTTATCAAAACTTATTTAACTTTAAAAAGTTAATTTTTGTCATTCTTCTCCAGGGACTGTGTTATAAAAGAAATTATGAAGAAAACAGTGAATGAGTTTGGCATATGAAGAAGTAATTAAAGTATTAGAGCTTTAAAAAAATCAAATTGGCACTGCTAGCATGCTTGTGGGTTATGCTCAAGATACATCTTAGGCAAATGGTTTGGAGAAGATGATTCCTCCTGAAATGTATATGAATGATTTTTCAAGAGAAAGAAAGAAAGGGAACAGAAGTTTTAGTATTCAATTTAGTGTCCTCTGGGACGAACAAATGACTTAATTTTAAAGTAAAATTTTAATTAGATCCCATTTGTTTATTTTTGCTTTTATTTCGAGTATTCTGGGAGGTGGATCATAGAGGATCCTGCTGTGATTTATGTCGGAAAGTGTTTTGCCTATGTTCTCCTCTAGGAGTTTTATAGTTTCTGGTCTTACGTTTAGATCTTTAATCCATTTTGAGTTTATTTTTGTGTGTGGTGTTAGAAAGTGATCTAGTTTCATTCTTCTACAAGTGGTTGGCCAGTTTTCCCAGCACCACTTGTTAAAGAGATTGTCTTTACTCCATTGTATATTAAGTGTTTTGCCTATGTTCTCCTCTAGGAGTTTTATAGTTTCTGGTCTTACGTTTAGATCTTTAATCCATTTTGAGTTTATTTTTGTGTGTGGTGTTAGAAAGTGATCTAGTTTCATTCTTCTACAAGTGGTTGACCAGTTTTCCCAGCACCACTTGTTAAAGAGATTGTCTTTACTCCATTGTATATTCTTGCCTCCTTTGTCGAAGATAAGGTGTCCATAGGTGTGTGGATTTATCTCTGGGCTTTCTATTTTGTTCCATTGATCTATATTTCTGTCTTTGTGCCAGTACCATACTGTCTTGATGACTGTGGCTTTGTAGTAGAGCCCGAAGTCAGGCAAGTTGATTCCTTCAGTTCCATTCTTCTTTCTCAAGATTGCTTTGGCTATTCGAGGTTTTTTGGAAGTTTTGGGCACAGCAATCAGGGCAGAAAAAGAAATAAAAGGAATCCAAATTGAAAAAGAAGAAATAAAACTCTCACTGTTTGCAGATGGTATGATCCTCTACATAGAAAACCCTAAAGACTCCACCAGAAAATTACTAGAGCTAATCAATGAATATAGTAAAGTTGCAGGATATAAAATCAACACACAGAAATCCCTTGCATTCCTATACACTAATAATGAGAAAGTAGAAAAAGAAATTAAGAAAACAATTCCATTCACCGTTGCAACAAAAAGAATAAAATACTTAGGAATATACCTACCTAAAGAAACTTATGGAAAACTATAAAACACTGATGAAAGAAATCAAAGAGGACACTAATAGATGGAGAAATATATCATGTTCATGGATCGGAAGAATCAATATAGTGAAAATGAGTATGCTACCCAAAGCAATCTACAGATTCAATGCAATCCCTAACAAGCTACCAGCGGTATTTTTCACAGAATTAGAACAAATAATTTCAAGATTTGTACGGGAGATCAATTTAAAGGATGAATTAGTTTTATAGCTCCAGATTCAATATTGCTTTTTCTCTCAAAACAAGTGGATGGGGCTTCCCTTGTGGTCCAGTGGTTAAGAATCTGCCTTGCAATGCAGGGCACACTAGTTTGATGCCTGGTCCAGGAAGATCCCGCACACCACAGGGCAACTAAGCTCATGCACCATAGCTACTGAGTCTGCTCTAGAGCCCATGAGTCACAACTACTGAGCCCACAGCTACTGAAGCCTGAGCACCCTAGGGCCTGTGCTCTGCAACAAGAGAAGCCACTGCAATGAGAAGCCCATGCACTGCAACTAGAGAGTAGCCCCTGCTCTCCACAATGAGAGAAAGACCCTACGAGCAACAACAAAGACCCAGCACCACCAAAAATGAAAATAAATAAGTAAATATCCTTTTTTTAAAAGTGGATAGAAATTATACAGGCCATGGGGGCATCTTGAGAGGAGGGAGTTGAGAAGAATATACACAGCTATATGCAAATTGTTCTACGTGTCAATAAAGCAATAATGGAGTTAAGCTGTTTGGCTGAGAAGCCTCTTCCATTGAGGGAGCCTCAAGAAACTAAGCTGTCTGTCTGCCTGCCTGTCTGCTAAGTTGCTTCAGTCTTGTCCAACTCTGTGAGACCCTATGAACTGTAACCCACCAGGCTCCTCTGTCCATGGGATTCTCCAGGCAAGAATATTGGAATGAGTTGCCATGCCCTCCTCCAGAGGATCTTCTTGACCCAGGGATCGAACCTGCATCTCTTACCTCTCCTGCATTGGGAGGTGGGTTCTTTACCACTATCATCACCTGAGAAGCTGCTGTCTGTCTGCACACATGACTGAATATGGACCACAGAGTGGTCTTGTTTGACCGCATGAACCTGGTTCAATAAAGCAATTCTTGGTTTCTCTTCTAAGTACCTACACTATGAGAAATACAAAACTTCCTTTAATATACTACTACAATATAACCACATTACCTGGATTCTTCTTGAGATCAAACTCATTCATCCTTTTCTTTTTTAAAAAATGTATCCCTATTTTTAGGATCTGTTCCTTTCCCTGAAACACAAAACATTAGTTCTCAACTGTTAGCTTACGTCAAACTCACCTGGAAGGTTAGTTACAACCAATTTTTGAGCTCCACAGGCAGAGTTTCCGACATCAGGGGTGGGCCCTAAGAATTTGCAGTTTCTCACAGATACCAAGATGATGCTGATCACACTGGCCAGGGGACCATACTTTGAGAATGTCTGTTCTAAATAAGTAGAGATGACTAATTGAAATAGCTCTTGCTGACTGTAATAACTGATACACCTAAATAAAGTAATAAGTAAACATCTTAGTTTCTCCTCCAGGAAAAAACAACTCGGTCAAATTTAATCTTCCAATTGATATCTCTTTCATCAATTCTACCTTCCTTCCTTAAATTCTCAGAGAGAAAAAAAAAAAAAAAAAAAAAAAAACCTTGAAAATATAGAAATTAAAATTGAACACTGCAGGTTAATAAGGGCCTAAAAGACAGTGGATTAAGTGAAAATAGTCTTCCCTAGCTCTTGCATATAACCCAATAATTTTTTTTTAAGATTTTTTTGATGTGGACCATTATTTTAAAGTCTTCATTGAATTTGCTACAATATTTCTTCTGTTTTATGTTTTGGCTTTTTGGCAGCAAGGCATGTGGGATTTTAGTGCCCCAACCACGGATTTAACCCACATCCCCTGCACTGGAAGGCAAAGTCACAACTGCTGGAAGGCCAGGGGAGTCCTCGTATAACCTATAATTTAAATATCCAAATATCATATTAGTTTTTTAGATAAAGCACATTATTGCTTACGAAAGACCTCTTGATTGGATACTTGCTTTGTCAAGCAAAAAATCCATTGTTCAGATTTTTTTCTTTAATAAGCACATGCATGTGTGTATGTGTGTGTGAGTCCCTCAGTTATGTCTGATTCTTTGTGACTCCATGGAATGTAGCCCTCCAAGCCCCTCTGTCCATGGAATTCTCCCAGCAAGAATACTGGAATGGGTAGCCATTCCCTTCTCCAGGAGATCTTCCCAACCCAGAGATCAAACCAGGGTCTCCTGAATTGCAGGCAGATTCTTTACTATCTGAGCCACAGGAAAGCTCTTAATAAGCACACAGAGATAAGTAAATAATCAGTTTTCTTAGTTGAATTTTGTATCAGAACAATTACTTTCTAAAATCCATCTTCTCACAACACATTTTAAAATAAGGGTTAAAAATTACACAAAAGGAAAACACATTTCTTTTTTAACTGATAAACTAAAATGAAAGAGGACTCCTACAGCAACTAATAAAGCATGTCTTTTAGCATTTGTAAATTTCAGTAGATGCCACTTTAATACAATGGAGAAGTGTATATTGGTCCTCAGTTCATTAGTTTTAGTATGCCCTGTTAAAATATCTTACTTGCATTTTTGTATCTGCCAAGATGTCAGTTCTGACATGACTCTCTTCAGGCAAAATGTAGTTGGCCTTTCCTCATTTTTCGCTGACACAGAAAATGAACAATTTCTTAACATCATTTAGGATAATGCTATCTGAATCATAGCAAGTTCAAGTATAAATGAGGTGCACATGTGAAGTCATCTGCAGAAAGGTACAATTTTACAACTGGCTGAATTAGTTCAGGGCATGAAAACTTAGCAGCCAGACCGACCAATTCTAGAAGTACATCTCAGTGTAGAAAAATTTCCAAATACATAAAGACAACCAGCCTGTTATGTCCTCATTTCCACTTGCATATGACATTTGACTTTAATCTAATGTATATGCTAGTTGCTTCCTGCAATGTTAAGCATTAACTGTAACATACCCTTATCTAGAATACATTTGATGATTTGGGCTGGCCATTAAAATATTTAAATTGAGCACTTAAGTACAGTTTAGAAAATTATATTCTCTACATTTGAAATAACCATAAATAAAACTCTCTTTAAATTATTATGGAAGAATAATGCTAAGTGAAAAAAGCAGAATGCAAAATTGAATCTACACTGTAATTGCAACTATACAAAATTGGTTATGCATGCAAACAAGACTGGAAAAAAAAAACATGGAAAATATAAGTGACCAATTTGTTAAGGAAAAATGTATTGGAGGAGTATCTTTTAAAAAATCCTGCACTTCTTATAAAGTTATTTGTACAATTTTCAAAATTATTAAAATTATCTCAGAGACAAAATTTTTTTTTCTCCTCTTGGATTGAATGTTTTCATGTCACTGATAATGAGTTAAATTGTCAAGATATAGGAAAGATAGGTTGCATGTTAGAGAAACAGTCACAATTGTCTTTCCTTTAAAGAAATCTATTTTTAAAACCCATGATGTTATTTTAGATCTACTAATGCATATTCTTTACACAGACATTATTGTTGCTATTCATCACTAATATTACAGTTATCAAAAATACTAGTCTTTCAACCAGAAATAATCATGGAATCATAATAAAGACAAATGAACTAAATTACTGATGAAGTTGAAAGTTGCAGTATTTTGATTAAACAGCCAGCAGGAATTGCCAGACTAATTAACTCAGGGTCAAGCTACTGCTGAACCAAATGCCAGAACTATCAAAATCCAATATAGGCTATGCCCCGTTACTTCACTAAGACTACATATTTGTACTTAAGAGTAATGATCTGATATGTTCAGAAAGTTCAGCTCAGTAAAATAACTGCTGTTGAAAACTATTTGTACCAAGGCTGTTGTCAGCAAATCAGTCAAGTTCTGATAGTCAAGATAGAGTGTCTCAATTCTGAAAGCTAGAAATGCCTAGTATCTTCAAAGGACTGCGCAAGTGGACCTGGGAAGGGCCTATGGCCTAAAATTCACATCCTTGACCATCGTGATACATAATGAGAAGCAAGGATAACCTAGGGCCTCAGGAGAACCAGAACATTCCTTTAAGAACTGGAGGTGAAGCTGATGGAACATTAGAAGTGGTACAAGAAAGAAATGGCTCCTGAAGAGGCACTAGCCAAAGGACTGATCTCTTCCTCCCCAGTTCGCCCCCTACAAACTCCAACATTCATCCATAAAATTAAGATGATGAGCACTAAAGCCATTTTGGCCTAATTCATTTCTTTCCTTTCTCAATTTTCTTCATTGCTTCCATTCCCTGTACTAAAATGTTAGTCCATGATAGAACTATTTATAGTGCTTAGAGTCACTAGTTTAAGTTGCTAGGTATTAGTACAATTTCTTAAGCTCTTATAAATAGATGTTAAACACCCTCCTCTCCCTCTCCAAAGAATAAACAACTAAAGTAGGCTTTTGAGAGTCCCTTGGACTGCAAGGAGATCCAACCAGTCCATTCTGAAGGAGATCAGCCCTGGGATTTCTTTGGAAGGAATGATGCTAAAGCTGAAACTCCAGTACTTTGGCCACCTCATGTGAAGAGTTGACTCAATGGAAAAGACTCTGATGCTGGGAGGGATTGGGGGCAAGAGGAGAAGGGGACGACAGAGGATGAAATGGCTGGATGGCATCACTGACTCGATGGACGCGAGTCTGAGTGAACTCCGGGAGTTGGTGATGGACAGGGAGGCCTGGCGTGCTGTGATTCATGGGGTTGCAAAGAGTCGGACACGACTGAGCGACTGAACTGAACTGAGCTGAACTGAGGCTTACTTGCTTCAATTAAAGTGAAAGGTGAGATTGACTAGGAAACCAGATCAATATTGCACATATTAAATTGGATAAGATGTAATGTGGCCATGATGTTCAAATATTTATTAGCTGTTCTCCCCTCTGACACTGTTGGTGGGAATGTAACTTGGTGCAGCCACTATGGAAAACCATATGGAGGTTCCTCAGAAAACAAAAAATAGAATTACCATATGATGCAGTAATCCTACTCCTGGGCATATACTCAGACAAAAATATAATTCAAAAAGATACATGCAGCATTATTTACAATAGCCAAAACACATTAAAAAAAAACAAACATAAATATCCATCACTAGTTGCATGGATAAAGAAAATGTGGTACATATATACAAGGGAATACTACTCAGCTATTAAAAATAACAAAATAATGTCATTGCAGTATCATAGATGCAACTAGAGATTAGCATACTAAAGCAAAGTAAGTCAGAAACAAAAGACAAATACCACGTGATATTACTCATATATGGAATCTAAAATATGGCACAAGTGAAACTCTCTACGAAACAGACTCACAGACATAGAGAACAAACCTCTGATTGCCAAAGGAGAGAAGGGGTGAGGAGGGAAGGACTGGGCGTTTGGGATTAGCAAATGTAAACTATTGTGTATAGGATGGAGAAAGACTAAGGCCCTACTTATAGCACTGATGCTGCTGCTGCTAAGTCGCTTCAGTCGTGTCCGACTCTGTGCGACCCCATAGACGGCAGCCCACCAGGCTCCTCCATCCCTGGGGTTCTCCAGGCAAGAGCACTGGAGTGGGTTGCCATTTCCTTCTCCAATGCAGGAAAGTGAAAAGTGAAAGGGAAGTCGCTCAGCCGTGTCCGACTCTGTGCGACCCCATGGACTGCAGCCTACAAGGCTCCTCCATCCATGGGATTTTCCAGGCAAGAGGACTGGAGTGGGGTGCCATTGCCTTCTCCTACTTACAGCACAGGGAACTATATTCAATATCCTGTAATAAACCATAAGGGAAACTAATATAAAAAAAGAGAATGTCCGTGTGTAATTAAGTCACTTTGCTGTACAGCAGAGATTGGCTCAACATTGTAAATCAACTAAACCACAATAAAAAATTTTAAGAAAAAAATGTATATATTAGTGTTTCTCAACTATAGCAGTGTTGTCTAGTTGTCACAAATGGGGGTGGGGGAGATGACTACTGGCATCTGGTGCATAGAGGCCAGGGATTCTGCTAAAATATCCCCCAAACGCAGAGAATAACTACCTACAATTTTTTTTTTTTTTTAAAGCATCCAGTCCAAAGTGTCTGCAGTGCCAAGGCTGAGAAACCCTGGGTATATACATGTTTATCACAGCTTTTAATCATCATACCTAAATCAGAATTATCTTAACTCAACAAAATAGCCACTCATTCAGGCACAATGAATAGTCTCTTTCATTAGACTCTCCAATTTTAAAATAACATGGAGGAAAATTTAGTTATACAGAATTTGACCAACCGTATAGAAATGCCAAAGGATGTTCACACTACCATACAATTGCACTCATTTTGCATGTTAGTAAGGTTATCCTCAAAATCCTTCAAGTTAGGCTTCAGCAGTAAATGAACCGAGAACTTCCAGATATACAAGCTGGGTTTAGAAAAGGCAGAGGACCCAGAGATCAAATTGCCAACATTCACTGGATCATAGAGAAAGCAAGGGAATTCCAGAAAAACATCTGCTTCTTCTTCATTGACTCTGTGAAATCCTTTGACTGTGTGGATCACAACAAACTGTGGAAAATTCTTAGAGATAGGAATTCCAGACCACTTTACCTGCCTCCTGTGAAACCTGTATGCTGCTCAAGAAGCAACAGATGGAACCATACATGGAACAACTGACTGGTTCAAAATTGGGAAAGGAGTATGACAAGGCTGTGTATTGTCACCCTGTTAATTTAACTTATGTGAAGAGTACATCTCTTCATGGCTGCTCCAGCAAAGCACATCCGCTGCTCCTTACCTTGGACGAGGTCGCCCCTCCTGACCTTGAACATGGAGTAGCTCTTCTAGGCCCTCTTGCACCTGCACAGCTGCCACTCCTTGAGCGTGGGTTGCTCCTCTTGGCCGCTGCCCCTGACCTTGGGCATGGGGTAGCTTGTCTTGGCTGCCGCCCCTGACCTCAGGCTTGGGGTAGCCCAGCCTGGGGCAAATAGTTACAATATTAGTAAATAACGACAGACGATTTTAACGTTGAGTGCTGATGGTCCAAGCACCGGTGCAGGTAAAATTTCACTCAATATTCACATCCCCACTTAGTCCCATTTTACAGAAAAAGAAAGGGAGGATAAGAGAATTTGTCCAAGATTACAAAGCTGAATAATTTACAAATTACAAAGCTAATTTCAGTCAAGCACGAAATGCAAAACCTTCAATTACTGTGTTACACTTTCTGATATACTCCCTGCTATTTCAAGGACAGACAGCTTCTGCACGACCCAGATAATCACGATGATGTGATCACTCACCTAGAGCCAGACATCCTGGAATGTGAAGTCAAGTGGGCCTTAGAAAGCATCACTACGAACAAAGCTAGTGGAGGTGATGGAATTCCAGTTGAGCTATTTCAAGTACTGGGAGATAGTGCTATGAAAGTGCTGCAGTCAATATGCCAGCAAATTTGGAAACTCAGCAGTGGCCACAGGACTGGAAAAGGTCAGTTTTCATTCCAGTCCCAAAGAAAGGCAATGCCAAAGAATGCTCAAACCACTGCACAACTGCACTCATCTCACACGCTAGTAAAGTAATGCTCAAAATTCTCCAAGCCAGGCTTCAGCAATATGTGAACCGTGAACTTCCAGATGTTCAAGCTAGTTTTAGAAAAGGCAGAGGAACCAGAGATCAAATTGCCAACATCCGCTGGATCATCAAAAAAGCAAGAGAGTTTCAGAAAAACATCTATTTCTGCTTTATTGACTATGCCAAAGCCTTTGACTGTGTGGATCACAATAAACTGTGGAAAATTCTGAAAGAGATGGGAATACCAGACCATCTGACCTGCCTCTTGAGAAACCTGTATGCAGGTCAGGAAGCAACAGTTAGAACTGGACATGGAACAACAGACTGGTTCCAAATAGGAAAAGGAGTACGTCAAGGCTGTATATTGTCACCCTGCTTATNACCTGCCTCTTGAGAAACCTATATGCAGCTCAGGAAGCAACAGTTAGAACTGGACATGGAACAACAGACTGGTTCCAAATAGGAAAAAGAGTGTGCATCAAGGCTGTATATTGTCACCCTGCTTGTTTAACTTATATGCAGAGTACATCATGAGAAACGCTGGGCTGGATGAAACACAAGCTGGAATCAAGAAGGCTGGGAGAAATATCAATAACTCAGATATGCAGATGACACCACCCTTATGCCAGAAAGGGAAGAACTAAAAAGCCTCTTTGTTTTTTTTTTTGTTTTTCCAGATAAAATACACTTTATTTATTTATTTTTTTTGTTTCATATATGATATTATACATGTTTCGATGCCATTCTCCCAAATCATCCCACCCTTTCTCTCT
This sequence comes from Cephalophus harveyi, assembly GCA_006410635.1. NCBI lineage: Eukaryota > Metazoa > Chordata > Mammalia > Artiodactyla > Bovidae > Cephalophus > Cephalophus harveyi. Next base: position 483,313 of record SJYT01071654.1, read on the forward strand.
CCCACAAAGTGCAAAAATTCCATATATATGCGTTAGCATAATGTATTGGTGTTTTTCTTTCTGACTCTTGATGAAAGTGAAAGAGGAGAATGAAAAAGTTGTCTTAAAGCTCAACATTCAGAAAACTAAAATCATGGCATCCAGTCCCATCACTTCATGGAAAATAGATGGGGAAACAGTGGAAACAGTGGCTGACTTTATTTTTCTAGGCTCCAAAATCACTGCAGATGGTGATTGCAGCTATGAAATTAAAAGATGCTTACTCCTTGGAAGGAAAGTAATGACCAACCTAGACAGCATATTAAAAAGTAGAGACATTACTTTGTCAACAAAGGTCCATCTAGTCAAGGCTATGGTTTTTCCAGTGGTCATGTATGGATGTGAGAGTTGAACTATCAAGAAAGCTGAGTGCCAAAGAACAGATGCTTTTGAATTGTGGTGTTGGAGAAGACTCTAGAGAGTCCCTTGGACAGCAAGGAGATCCAACCAGTTCTCCTAAAGGAAATCAGTCCTGGGTGTTCAGTGGTAGGACTGATTTTAAAGTTGAAACTCCAATACTTTGTCCACATGATGCAAAGAGTTGACTCATTGGAAAAGACCCTGATGCTGGGAAAGATTGAGGGCAGGAGAAGGGGACGACAGAGGATGAGATGGTTGGATGGCATCACTGACTCAATGGACATGGGTTTGGGTGGACTCTGTGATTTGGTGATGGATGGAGAGGCCTGACATGCTGTGGTTCATGGGGTTGCAAAAAGTCAGACACGACTGAGTGACTGAACTGAACTGAACTGAGCTGAATGGCTTAGTGAAAGAATCATCAAACCTTGAGTGTACTTTGACATGTACTAGGCAATGGTGATAACACCAAAGTCTCATTTAAAAGTCAGGTAAAAATGAACAATGAATTAAAAAATCTTTCAGAATACAGTATTTTAAAATCTTTTTCAGTTGAATAAAAGGGCAAGAGGAAGCCTGAAGAAGCTGTTTCTGAATTAATTTAAGATAACAAGAGTGAATGTGTTTGGCAGTAGTAAATAACATACAAATATCACTTATGGCAAATAATTATAACTAATAATTTAACTAAAAGGATTCAAAAATTTTGTAAGTATTAAGGACGTAAATAGAAACTTCCCTGGTGGTCCAGTGGTTAAAAATCTGCCTTGCAATGGGGAGGACGTGAGTTCAGTCTCTGGTCTGGAAACTAAGATCCCACATGCCTTGGAGCAGCTAAGCCCGCATGCTTCAACTACTGAGGCACATGCTCTGAAGCCTGTGTGCCACAACTAGGAAGCCCACATGCCACAACTATGGGAGCCTGCACTCTCTGGGGCCCATGTGCAGCAACTAAGGCCCGAGCAGCCAAATTAATAATTTTTTAAATGACATAAGTAACCTGTTGTTGACTNCTAAGCCCGCATGCTTCAACTACTGAGGCACATGCTCTGAAGCCTGTGTGCCACAACTAGGAAGCCCACATGCCACAACTATGGGAGCCTGCACTCTCTGGGGCCCATGTGCAGCAACTAAGGCCCGAGCAGCCAAATTAATAATTTTTTAAATGACATAAGTAGCCTGTTGTTGACTGCAGTGAATGCAAAAGATAGAGATAGAGCACAAATGTTCTGAGTTGCTATCATTTTGAAACATTATTTTAAGATTATGTGCATGTGTGTGTAGGGTTTCCTTCTGACAGAGGAAAGAATTTTGAGAACTCACGTGTCATTATATGGTAGCTTCCCTCAGGGGCTCCTCAGTGAAAACCAGCTTAGGCCAATAAAGAAGTCGCATGAAGTGACACCATGGGGAGAGGAACACAAGGATTAAATAAATCCCAACAACCCATCTATTCCCAAACTGTCACTTACAACTTGGATAAACAGTGAGTAAGTTCTTATAAGAAGTATAAGCTAAATTATCACTCTGAATAAATGGCAGACTCCAACCTCAAGGAAATGGCAACCCACTCCAGTCATCTTGCCTGGAAAATTCCAGGGACAGAGGATCCTGGTGGGCTACAGTCCGTGGTGCCACAAAGAACTGGACATGACTAAGTGATAAACAACCTCAGTTAAATTTCATTGAACTGGGTTATTGAGGAAATGAGAGAGGGGTGAGTTTAAACTGCTTCTAAAATAGTTTAATATCTAGTTTCACTATTTCCTGGCCATAAGAGATAAATTTCTTGAGTCGATGCTTAAAAAATGCTTCCATGCTGCTCTTACCTTTGATTAATTGTTGGCCTAAGTACAGGCTTCCCTGGTAGCTCAGATGTTAAAAAATCTGCCTGCAGCCCAGGTTTGATCCTGGAGTCAGGAAGATCCCCTAGTAAAGGAAATGACAATCTATTCCAGAATTTTGCCTCAAAAATCCCATGGACGGAGGAACCTGGCAGGCAGTCCATGGGGTCGTAAAGAGTTGGACACGACTTAGTAACTTCACATTCTTTCTTTCTTTCTTTTGGCCTAAGTATAGACTGGTCTTCTCTGGTGGCTCAGATGGTAAAGAATCTACTTGAGTGCAAGTGACCTGGGTTCCATTCCTGGGTTGGGAAGATCCCCCGGGGAAGGAAATGGCAACCCACTCCAGTATTCTTGCCTGGAGAATTCCATGGACAGAGAAACTTAGTGGGCTACAGTCCGTGGGGTCACAGAGAGTCAGACATGACTAAGTGACTAAAACTAAATAACTAAGTATAAACTTAGATGTTGAAAATAATTTTTCTTCAAAACTTGAAAAGCATATGTATTTCAGAGGGATCCCCTCAGTTAAGTTTGTTTTAATCATTGTACGGGCTCTTGCGAGTCATTTCAATCTAGGAATTCACATTACATGCACATCTTGGCGGTACTGTGGGTCTGACTCTAGACCATCCAATAAAGTAAAATTACAATAATGCAAGTTATTTGATATTTTTGTTTTCCAAGTACATATAAAGGTTATGTTTACAAAAGACTGTAATCTATGAAGTGTGCAATCACATTATGTCTAAAACAACAATGTTCAGTTCATTTCAGTTCAGTCAGTCAGTCGTGCCCAACTCTTTGCGACCCCATGAATCACAGCACACCAGGCCTCCCTGTCCATCACCAACTCCCAGAGTTCACTCAGACTCACGTCCATCGAGTCCATGATGCCATCCAGCCATTTCATCCTCTGTTGTCCCCTTCTCCTCCTACCTCCAATCCCTCCCAGCATCAGAGTCTTTTCCAATGAGTCAACTCTTCTCATGAGGTGGCCAAAGTACTGGAGTTTCAGCTTTAGTATCATTCCTTCCAAAGAAATCCCAGGGCTAATCTCCTTCAGAATGGACTAGTTGGATCTTCTTGCAGTCCAAGGGACTCTCAAGAGTCTTCTCCAACACCACAGTTCAAAAGCATCAATTCTTCAGTGCTCAGCTTTCTTCACAGTCCAACTCTCACATCCATACATGACCACTGGAAAAACCATAGCCTTGACTAGACAGACCTTAGTCGGCAAAGTAAAGTCTCTGCTTTTGAATATACTATCTAGGTTGGTCATGACTTTTCTTCCAAGGAGTAAGCGTCTTCTAATTTCATGGCTGCAGTCACCATCCGCAGTGATTTTGGAGCCAAAAAAGAAAAAAAAGTCTGACACTGTTTCCCCTGTTTCCCCATTTATTTCCCATGAAGTGATGGGACCAGATGCCATGATCTTTGTTTTCTGAATGTTGAGCTTTAACCCAACTTTTTCACTCTCCTCTTTCACTTTCTTCAAGAGGCTTTTTAGTTCCTCTTCCCTTTCTGCCATAAGGGTGGTATCATCTGCATATCTGAGTTTATTGATATTTCTCCTGACAATCTTGATTCCAGCTTGTGCTTCTTCCAGCCCACTGTTTCTCATGATGTACTCTGCATAGAAGTTAAATAAGCAGGGTGACAATATACAGCCTTGATGTACTCCTTTTCCTATTTGGAACCAGTCTGTTGTTCCATGTCCAGTTCTAACTGTTGCTTCCTGAGCTGCATACAGATTTCTCAAGAGGCAGGTCAGGTGGTCTGGTATTCCCATCTCTTGAAGAACTGTCCACAGTTTATTGTGATCCACACAGTCAAAGGCTTTGGCATAGTCAATAAAGCAGAAGTAGATGTTTTTCTGAATCTCTCTTGCTTTTTCGATGATCCAGTGGATGTTGGCAATTTGATCTCTGGTTCCTCTACCTTTTCTAAAACCAGCTTGAACATCTAGTCAGTTCACATATTGCTGAAGCCTGGCTTGGAGAATTTTGAGCATTACTTTACTAGCATGTGAGATGAGTGCAATTGTGCAGTAGTTGGAGCATTCTTTGGCATTGCCTTTCTTTGGGATTGGAATGAAAACCGACCTTTTCCAGTCCTGTGGCCACTGCTGAGTTTTCCAAATTTGCTGGCAGATTGAGTGCAGCCCTTTTACAGCATCATCTTTTAGGATTTGAAATAGCTCAACTGGAATTCCATCACCTCCACTAGCGTTGTTCATAGTGATGTTTTCTAAGGCACACTTGACTTCACAATGTACATATCTTGCTTACACATAATGTTATTTGGGAGCTGGAGCCAATCAGCTTGCTTGATGCAAGGTTGCCACAAAATTAAACTTGTAAAAAAACTGCAGTATCTGCATAGGTCAATAAAGCAAAATTCAATAAAATAAGATATCCTTATATTTAGTTCTGGGAAATTATCTACAGTTTTCTTTTGTTTCTCATCAAAACTCCAATTTTTGAAAGCTATATTTCCTCGACTTTCTTTTTTAAAATAAATATCTGTGGGTTTTTAAAAAAATTATTTCTTTATTTCTGGCTGTGCTGGGTCTTCATTGCTGCATGAGCTTTTCTCTAGTTGCAGCAAGCAGGGGCTACTCTCTAGTTACGGTGTGCAGGCTTCTCGTTGTGGTGGCTTCCATAGTTGCAGAGCATGGGCTCTAGGGCACATGGGTTTCAGCAACTGTGGTTCCTGGGCTCTAGAGCACAGGCTTAGTAGTTATGGTGCATGGGCTTGGCTGCTCCTCAGCATGTGGGATCTTTCCAGATCAGGAATCAAACCCATGTCTGCTACACTGCCAGGCAGATTCTTTACCACTAAGCTACCAGGGAAGCCCCTCTCTTAGATTTTCTATCCAATCTTGTTACTTTTACTTTGCTAATTTTATTTTCACAAACTTGATTTCTGTTATCATATGTTTTAATTTTTAATATTTTATGATCTCTGGTTGCTGTCTTTAAAAACTATAGGATATTCTTCTCAATTTATGAATATAATGGCTAATAAACTTCTGTATGTTTTCCTTAGATCCTATTTCATCTGTGCTTTTGCTTGTTTTGGACTCTGCTTTTCATATTTGGGACTTTTCTTAAGTGTCTAATGATCCTTTGATGTTTATGTTAAATTAATTAACATGAAATTGCTATTTTCTAGGCTAAAGATGGTTAAGTATTGGCAATTTCATATGATTTAATTGAGTAAAGTCTTAAAAGGCTGAAGCACTAGATGCAGGTGTTGGGGGTTATTGAGAGTTTGATAATTTGCAGACTCTCATTTGATGTTCTTTTAACCTTATTTCCATTCTCAGTTGTGCCTGATTCCTCAAGTATGGAGCCTGTCTTGTGCAATTTCTCAAGTATGTAAATCTCCAGGCTACTTCTGGAATAAAAAAAAACTTTCACCACTCATTTTTGTAGGAACACAAAATCGTGAAAGGATAGTTTGACCACATCGTTGAAAGTTCTGTTACAGAACCAGGCCTAGACGCCAGATCCGTAATTCAACATACCTCTCACTACAAACAATTATTCTTTCCTCCTCGTTATACAAACGATTGAATGTTTAAAGAACTTATCTCTACTCCTTTAAATAATTCAATAGTGTCAAAAGATTATAGAAAATTCATTTCCTGGCAAACTGTTTGTATAAAGTGTTTTCCGTTGTTGTCCCAGTACACACATATATATATAATGTTCTCAGAAAGTAAAGCATCTGCCTACAACGTGGGAGATCCGGGTTAAACCCCTGGGTTGGGAAGATCCTCTGGAGAAGGAAATGGCACCCCACTCCAGTACTCTTGCCTGGAAAATTCCATGGACGGAGGAGCCTGGTAGGCCCCAGTCTATGGGATTGCAAAGAGTTGGACATGACTGAACGACTTTGCTTTCACTATATATATATATATATATACACACACACACACACACACTCCCCTGGTGAATGGGGAAATATTTAAAATTTCACAGTTACTGTAGCTCAAAGTAGACAGACATTTTTATATGTGGAATTAATATTTGTAACCTAGAGAAGAGATCTGTACTGGGTCAGAGATGAAAGTGTTTTCCTTTTTAAGAAATTGTAAGCACAGAACAAATGAACTTCACCAATGCTATGATCTTCTCATCCTTATCCATATTCCACCTTTTTTCTTTTATTATAATGATGACTTATACTGAAATAATACAAATTTCATCATTTAAAATCAATCAGTAAAGGAAGTATAAAAAAATAGTGACAAAATCATTTGAAGCACCAAAACACAAATGTAGGCCCTGTTACCACTTTGCAAATCTGATTCCAGGTGTCCCTTAGGAATATAGACAGAAAAAAGATACGTTGCGAAGAAAGGGGATTTGACAAAATAATTTGATAATAAAGGAATATTCAAATAAAATTTAATTTAACTATACTTGGAAGGAATTTAATAGAAAAATAGGAAATCAGGTTAAAACCATAGTACTTACTGAACTTCAGATAAATATGGCTTGTTAATACAAAATATTAAGGAGGAACTTATTTAAGCTTGTGCTTCAGTTTCACTCAATATAAATAGTTTCACTCAATATAAATTGGCTCCCTGTTATGAAAGATTCTCATGCCCTTCAGAGGCTAGCCTTTTAAATAATAGTTAAAAGTTGTGGAACTCTGAAATAAAAATGCTACATTTAAGTCCTGTCTTTATATCACTCAATACCTATGTGTTTTGCTGTTTAGTCACTCAGTCATGTCTGACTCTTTGCAACCTCATGGACTGTAGCCCACTAAACTCCTCCATTCATGGGGGTTCTCCAGGCAAGAATACTGGAGTGGGTTGCCATGTCCTCCTCCAGGGGATCTTCATAACCCAGAGATCAAATGCAGGTCTCCCACACTGTGGGCGGATTCTTTACCGTCTGAGCCACCAGGGAAACTCCAATAGCTATAAATATTTGGGTATATTTCTTTCTTTTTATTTTTGGCTTTCTGCGTCACTTAAAAAAAATTTAATTGGAGAATAATTGCTTTACAGTATTGTTTTGGCTTCAACCATACAACAATGTGAATCAGCCGTAAGTATACATATGTCCCCTCCCTCTTGAAGTCTCCCCCATCTTCCACCCCATCACACTCCTCTAAGTTGTCACAGAGGACCATGATGAACCCCCTGAGTTATGCAACAACTTCCTATTAGCTATCTGTTTGACATATGATGATGTATATGCTTCAGTGCTACTCTTTCAATTCATCCCACCCTCTCCTTTCCCTGCCATGTCCAGTTTGTTCTCTATGTCTGCCTCTCTAATCCTGCCCTGAAAGTAGGTTCATCAGTACCATTTTTCTAGATTCCATATATACGCATTAATATATGACATTTGTTTTTATCTTTCTGACCCACTTCACTCTGTATAACAGGCTTTAGGTTTATCCACCTCACTAGAATAAGGAACTCGAATTCATTCATTTTTTATGGTTGAATAATATTCTATTGTATATATATATATACCCCAACTTCTTTACCCATTCACATGTTGATGGATATTTAGGTTGCTTCCATGTTCCAGCTATTGTAAATCGTGCTGCAATGAGCTTTGCGGTACATGTGTATTTTTCAGTTTGGTTTTCTCAGCGTATGTGACCAGGAGTGGGGTTGCTGGATCATATGGTAGTTCTATTCCTAGTTTTTTAAGGAATCTACTCCACACTGTTCACAGTGGCTGCATCAATTTGTCTTCCCACCAACAGTGCAAGAGGGTTTCCTTTTTTCCACACCGTTTCCAGCATTTATCACCTGTAGATTTTTTGATGATGGCCATTCTGACTGGTTGGAGGTGATACCTCATTGTCGTTTTGATTTGCATTTCTCTAATAATCAGTGATGTTGAGCATCTTTTCATGTGTTTGTTGGCCTTCAATATGTCTTCTTTGGAGAAATGTCTGTTTAGATCTTCTGTCCACTTTTTTTGAGTGGGTTGTTTGTTTTTCTGTTTTTGAGCTGCATGAGCTGCATATATATTTTGGAGATTAATCCTTTGTTAGTTGTTTCATTTGCAATTATTTTCTCCATTTGGGCATATTTCTGAAGTTCTGCATACCTCAGCTGTTCTCAATTGTATAACAGTAAGAGTAATAGCAGGTACCTCAAAAGGGCTTTGTGAGAACTGAGTCCTTAGAACACTTAAAAAAATGAGTGCACTTTCTGCAAGTATTAGATATTGTTATGCATTCTTGCCCTTCTAATTCCTTCAGTCAGATCCTTGCTGGTTATATTATTTTTCATTTATCACATTTGTATAATATTAATTTTCTATTTTGTTGTCTTAATTTTATCATATTTAATATGGAGATATATGTACATTAATTTAATCTGCACAACCAATTATTTTGCTATAGTATCTTCATTTCTGAATTCTTTGATTTTATTTTATAGATGATTAGTTCCTTTAAACCCTAAATGGCTCATAATACCTCTCCAATCTAATGGATCCAGTCCAAACTCTGTCATCTAGCCCTTTATAACATCTGTAGCCTTGTCTGTCAACGTATCCTCACCCAGTGCTCTTCATGTCCTTTGTTTCAAACATGTTCTCTTTTCATGGACATGCCAGGTTCTTTAGAGCCTTCATGCCTTGGTAAATGAAGATGAAGTTACTTTTGGAATACCATTCTTTTCCAGCCTGTTGGGCAACTATCTACTTAACTTGAAACATAAACTTTCCCCATTTCAATAAGTGACATCACACTAATTCCAATCCCTTAGTCCCTAAACCTGGGAGTTGTCCTGTTTCTCTTTCTACTTCATTCCCCATTGCTAATCCATCAGTGAGATCTGTCACTTCAACAGAATACAGGTCTTTTGTCTCTTTAGGTACGTTAATTCCTAGGTACTTTACTCTTTTTGTTGCAATGGTGAATAGGATTATTTCCTTAATTTCTCTTTCTGATTTTTCATTATTATTGTATAGGGATGCAAGGGATTTCTGTGTATTTCAGAAACAATTTTTTTTTTACAAAAGTTTTAAATGTATCAATGACTTTGAGTTGGGAACTTTAGATTCTTAGATTTGTGAGTTAGTTTTACTTAATTATATTTATGAAAAGTCCTTTGATATTTAAAAGTTGTCTTTTCTTTGTTCTTTGTGAAATAAGAGCCACTTTTTTTAATACACCTAGGGTTTCTCCTAGAGGAGGTTCTTCTGATATTTTCAAATGATGAGAAAAGAAGGAAGAAAATTAAAAAGAAAAGAATAGGAAAGGAAGAAAGAAAAGAAGAAAGAATGAAAGAAAGGGAGAAAAAATATAATGCAAGTAAAAATTTCCAATCACTAAAATCAAAGTTGAAGGTTAATACTCTAGTAGCAATACTACTTTTCCCAGCATTATTACTGATAATATTTGCAACAATAGCCATGTATTGAACATTTACCATAAGCCAGGCTCAGAAAAGTATTTTACAAGTATCTTCTCATTTAATATCCAAGCTACAATTTAGCACTGGTGGTACAAGATGTTAAGTAACTTGGTTTAGGTCACCCAGCTAGTAGGTGATATTGTCAAAATCTACTAGCTGGATGACTACTAGGTCTTCTGATCTGATACTCTGACACTACCCAAAACACTTTTTACAGTATCTCTCATCATTAAATGATGAATAAAAATGCAAAAATATCCTTCAAGGTTGAGTTAAGAAACTGGAAATATTTGTGGTTATGTATTTTGTTTCCTCCATTGAAAAATAGATAGTGTTTCACAGTTTTAAATCATAACAATTCCATTAGCATTCAACTTTTGCTGTGAAAGGATTTGGATCTTTGCCATAATATGCCCTTTAAAGTGAAATTTGGCCAAGTTGTAGCCTAGGAGCAATAGTGGGGCAGAATTGATCTATTAAAATGAAATTGCCAGACTTTAGTGGTCTAGCAACCATAACATATTATGCTGACTACACTGATTCCAAAGTTCCTTTTAATGCCAATAAAGCACTAATTTTTCATGTTCAAAGATTTTCACAACAGTTTACCTAATTTCTTTCACTTATTTTGGAAGCATGTAATAAAACCAGCTTGTAAACCACAGGTAGAAAAAGAGGCTTACTTCACATCCCCCAAATCTCTACCTAACCCAAATTTACAAGAATTTAAGATAGGGAATATGTAGGCTGAAGTGTAGCTTATGGAATTACTGCCCTATTTGGGATTCTTGGTTATAAGTGACAGGAACTCAGAAGGACTTGGGCACAAAATAAAGGTATTGATTCCTGTACATGTAAATGTGGGGGATGTTTGCTTTGAGTTATGCCTGAATTCAGATTATCTAACAATATTGTCAGGAACTTGACTCACTTCAGCCTTCAACTCTGTTTTCTCTGTGGTTTCCTAATGTTTATGAAGGCAATATTCAAATGATGGAAGGATGGTAAATATGCTGAATTTCAGTTCAGCTCAGTTCAGTTGCTCACTTGTGTCCAACTTACTGTGACCCCATGGACTACAGCACCCCAGGGTTTCCTTTCCATCACCAACTCCTGCAGCCTACTCAAACTCATGTCCATCGCATCGGTGATGCCATCCAACCATCTCATCCTCTATTGTCCCCTTCTTATCCCACCTTCAATTTTTCCCACCATCAGGGTCTTTTCCATTGAGTCAGTTCTTCGCATCAGGTGACCAAAGTATTGGAGTTTCAGCTTCAGCATCAGTCCTTCCAATGAATTATCATGACTGGTTTCCTTTAGGATTGACTGGTTGAATCTCTGTGTAGTCTAAGGGGCTCTCAAGAGTCTTTCCCAACACCACAGTTCACAAGTATCAATTCTTTGGCGCTCAGCTTTCTTTATGGTCCAACTCTCATATCCACACACGACTACTGGAAAAACCATAGCTTTGACTAGATGGACCTTTGTTGACAAAGTAATGTCTCTGCTTTTTAATATGTTGTCTAGGTTGGTCATAGCTTTTCTTCCAAGGAGTAAGCATCTTTTAATTTCATGGTTGCAATCACCATCTGCAGTGATTTTGAGCCCTGAAAAAAATAAAAGTCTGTCACTGTTTCCATTGTTTCCCCATCTATTTCCCATGAAGTGATGGGACCAGATGCCATGATCTTAGTTTTCTGAATTTTGTTTGATAAAATCATAACAATAAAAGTGCCTCTGTCCTTGTCATTTTGGCCAAAGTTCCTGGAATGGCTACCATTAGCTCCTTTTTATTCCCAAGTGATTACCAAGGCCAGAGGATGAAGTGCTCTGAATGACCACTGGAGTACGGCAGATTTATTTTAATAGATCAGCTGTGTTTCTGTTATGATTATATAGTGCAAGTGATAAATAGACTCAAGGGATTAGATCTGATAGACAGAGTGCCTGAAGGACTATGGATGGAGGTTTGTGACATTGTATAGGAGGCAGGGATCAAGACCATCCCCAAGGAAAAGAAATGCAAAAAAGGCAAAATGGTTGTCTGAGGAGGCCTTACAAATAGCTATGAATAGAAGAGAAGCTAAAGGCGAAGGAGAAAAGGAAAGATATACCCATTTGAATGTAGAGTTCCAAAGAATAGCAAGGAGAGATAAGAAAGCCTTCCTATGATGAACGCCAAGAAATAGAGGAAAAAAATAGAATGGGAAAGAATAGAAATCTCTTCAAGAAAATTAGAGATATCAAGGGAATATTTCATGCAAAGATGGGCACAATAAAGGACAGAAATGGCATGGACCTAACAGAAGCAGAAGATATTAAGAAGAGGTGGCAAGAATACACAGAAGAACTAGACCAAAAAGATCTTCATGAACCAGATAACCCCGATGGTGTGATCACTCACCTAGAGCCAGACATCCTGGAACGCAAAATCAAGTGAAAAGCTGGCTTAAAACTCAACATTCAAAAAACTAAGATCATGGCATACGGTGCCCATCACTTCATAACAAATAGATGGGAAAACAATGGAGACAGTGACAGACTTTATTTTTTTTTTGGGGGGGGTGCTCCAAAATCACTGCAGATGGTGACTGCAGCCATGAGATTAAAAGACACTTGCTCCTTGGAAGAAAAGCTATGACCAACCTGGACAGTGTAGGCTTTTAAAGCAGAAACAGTACTTTGCCAACAAAGGTCCATCTAGTCAAAGCTATGGTTTTTCCAGTAATCATGTGTAGATGTGAGTTGGACCATAAAGAAAGCTGAGTGCCAAAGAATTGATGCTTTTGAACTGTAGTGTTGGGGAAGACTCTTGGGAGTTCCTTAGACTGCAAGGAGATCAAACTAGTCAATCTTAAAGGAAATCAACCCTGAATATTCATTGGAAGGACTGATGCTGAAGCTGAAGCTCCAATACTTTGGCCACCTGATGTGAAGAGCTAACTCAATGGAAAAGACCCTGATGATGGGAAAGACTGAAGGCAGGAGGAGAAGGGGACGGCAGAGGACAAGATGGTTGCATGGCATCACTGACTCAATGGACATGAGTTTGAGAAAGCTCCAGGAGATGGTGAAGGACAGGGTAGCCTGGTGTGCTGCATTCCATGGAGTCATAAAGAATTGGACACAACTGAGCAACTGAACAACAACAAAAAAGCAAAATAAGGGGCTTCCCAGGTGATTGCAAGCTACTCCAGTATTCTTGCCTGGAGAATCCCAGGGACAAGAGAGCCTGGTGAGCTGCCGTCTATGGGGTCGCACAGAGTCGGACACGACTGAAGCGACTTAGCAGTAGCAACAGGTGGCATAATGCTAAGGAATCCAGTTGCCAGTGCAGGAGACAAAAGAGATGCGTTCAATCCCAGGGTCAGGAAGATCCCCTGGAGAAGGAAATTACAACACAGTCCAGTATTCTTGCCTGGAAAGTCCCATGGAAGGAGGGGCCTGGCGGGTTACAGTCCATGAGTTCACAGAAGAGTCGGACATGACTAAGTGACTAAGTGAGCATGCATGCACGCACGGGCACACACACACACACACACACACACACAATGTATATTAGGGATTCATTCTGTGAAAAATGGGCATTAAGAATGGGAAAAAAAAGAAACAATCAGGACTGGGAGGGGGATGCAGTTTAGGGGAGGATAAGCAGTGTACTGTTAGAGATGAAGAGAAGAGGGGAGTGCAGTGAAAGACAAAGAGTTCCTTGGAAGCAGTATGATATAATCATATTTATAGACAATTTTATATGTGAGTGAATGTGAAGTACATTTTCTGCTTTTATCTATTGTTTATTAGAAAGTTAATTTCTATACACTTTGGGGTGGCCATAATATATATATATTTAACTGGGAAAAGGACACCCAGGGCAATGTGTACAATATGGTGGCATTTTGATGTTAAAGGTAAAATCTGTTTGTGGGTATGTGTGTGTGTGTATGCACAGACATATGTGTATGAAAATGTATATGAGTGGATATGTGCCTTTGTATATAGGAGAGAGCATTCAAGGAGAGAAGAGAGAAATGATGTTATAGTCAGGTGGCTCAGATGGTAAAGCATCTGCCTACAATGCGGGAGACCTGGGTTCAATCCCTGGGTGGGGAAGATCTCCTGGAGAAGGAAATGGCAACCCACTATAGTATTCTTTCCTGGGAAATCTCATGGACTGAGAAGCCTGGTAGGCTACAATTCACGGGGTTGCAAAGAGTCAGACATAACTGAGTGACTTCACTTCACTTCATTTCATTTCATATTATTTAACTTGTTTACCATAGTAATGTATTGCTTTTATCATTTGAAAAACATTAAATTGATGCACTAGAATAGAACAGTTTCAGGGGCTAATATCTGGGTAATCTAAAAACAGGAGAGAGGGTGCACTGTATAACAGAGATTATATCTTGGGGCTATTAAACCGATGTATTCTCATCCTCAGAAACTTCAAACTGCGGTTTTCCAATGGGCTCTTGGATTAAGGGCCATTCCTGGAAATACAGTTTCTTTCTGTATTTCCGGGGGAAATACAGAGGAGCAGATAACATTGGCACTGATAGCTGCATCATGAGCCTTGCTCCTTTGGTGAAGAAGGAGGAAAATGGTGCAGAGAAGCAATTCTTACAAGAGATGGAAAATCACCCTTCAGGAGACATTTTCAAAGATGGTGGGGCTCTTTGTTATTGTCGTCACGCAATGCTTGGAGGCTATATTTTATATTTAATGAATAGAGCCCAGGGACTCTAGACAGCTAGAATGAGTGGCCCAGTTCACTGAAATAAAATGTCCTAAGCCACAGACAGATAGAAAACGTATTTGAGCCAGGAAATTTTTTTCGCCCAATTTATGTACATTAAAATTTCTGTAAACATACTATAGTATAAGCTGTAGGAAAACCCTACTTTGTTTCTTTTGCAGGTTTACTGAGATTTGGTCACTATTTTGAAATATCATCCAACAAAGTATTCATGGAGTTTGAGTCTCCATTAGAGAAATTGTAATAGTCACATTCAGGTGATTTCTGTATGTAAACTTAATCATCAGACCAATTCAGTATGTCTTTCCTTGTAGTTATCACCAAGTATTCATTTACATTTTAAAATAGATAAAGATAAATTTTCTTATAGTTAGAATATGGTATTGATTTTAGTTCTATGAGGAGAGTTATACTATATTTTTATGATTTTCCACTACAGAATGGCAAAAGCAGTGACAAAAATGGTTTATTATTAAAGGAATATACAGAGTCTGATAGGATGAAAAGGTCTCTGGCCCCTGTGAATGAAGAAGGAACAGAGGATAAGGAAGAAGATGCCAGATTCTTTGATGCCCCCACCTCAATTTGGAGCTCACATTTTCAATGTTGTGGACCACAGAAACACCTAGACAGGTGGGGGATCCTGGCATCATCTTATCAGTGACATGCTTCCCTGTGTGTATAGAGGTGAAGCTGCCAAGGTCTAGGAGAATTCTCATGCCCAGCATGGTCCAGGAGCTAGGGAACTCACACGGAGGCAGGACACACACACACACACACACAGAGAAGCACCTCTGCCCCTCTGTTTCCTACACAGGAAATCCAGAAGTTTCTACATTCCAGACTCGGAAAATACGAGGCTGCTGAGATGAGAGGCTGATCTTAGAGCACAAAGAAGCAGCAGGCTAGGAAGTTGAGAGAGAGCTGAGCAGTGGGTACCACCTGTCCCCTCAGCAAGAGGCAGATGGGTCAACGAAACTCAACAGTCACCAATCCAAGAAACAAAACTAGTGAGTGGCTCTGAAACCAGAACCTGTGAAAATGCAGAGGAAAATGCTAGGATCAAGCACCCCATCTCAGCTTCTGCCACGGGGTCACACGCATCTAAATGCCAAGAGCTGAGAAACATGAAACTGGGAATTTTACCTTGAGACATTTCCCTGGTGGTTCAGCAGTAAAGAATTTGCCTACAATGCGGGAGCCGCAGGAGATGTGGCTTCGATCCCTGGGTTGGGCAGATTCCCTAGAGGAGGGCTTGTCAACCCACTCCAGTATTCTTGCCTGAAGAATCCATGGACAGAGGAGCCTGGCAGGCTACAATCCATAGAGTCACAAAGAGTTGGACACGACTGAAGTAACTTAGCATGGGCACGCACTAAACATTTACATGAAAATACTAATTGAAGTTAGTGGTTTGGTCTGAACTTCCTGGAACAGGACTAAGTTTAGTATTTTTCCTAATCTGGAAGATCAATTTAGTTATTAGGAAAATTATCAACATTGTCTTTACCATTTATATGCAGTTGAAAGTGAAATTACAACCTGGATATAAATGTAAATGTTTTAAGATACCCATCTTACTTTTTGACAGAGGCAAGATTTTAGAAGAAGGAGGATATTGGGCACTCAAGGTGAAGAGGGTGGGGGTATAACCGAGCAGAGAGAGAGCAGAGCAAAGGGAATTTCTAAACGCCAGCCAAGTTTTTCCACTTGACAGTTTTGCCTTGGGCCTATCCTGTTTGTCTTCATCTGGGCTCAGATAACTAGAAGCTGAGGCCAAAAGCCTTGTCCTTTGTTCTGCCTGACAGAGCACAGTCCAGCCTAAGCAAGAATTACATTATCGTCTACTACAGAGAAAGGAGAGGAAGACAGAAGACACACTTTTGTGGAGGTGTTTTCTTCCAAAATTTTTCTGCATGATCTTTGTTTCCCAAGTACAGTTCTAAGATGTTTATGAGTTCCTTTAAAATGTTTTCTCCTTTTATTATCTCTTTTTTCTTCTTTCCTGCTCTAAGCATTCTTATACTTATTGATTTTGGATTTCAACCACCCTGCATTTTGTGGGAAATGGAGAGAGTTTTAAGAGTGAGTCAATAAATTTAGTGCTAGGACAGAGGAAAGACACTTAACAGAGGATTATGGCCAAACTATTTGCCTAACTTCTCAATTTACTGTGCTAGGGATTCGGTTTAAGTTGTGGATAAAGATGTTTAATGATTTTAGGGAAGCACATGCAGATGCTGGTCACAGGAATGTAGACATTGAAAAGAAAGGTTTTATTTAGTCATTCAACAAAGATTTATTGTGCAGTAAAACCACTAGCTGCTGGTGATATAGTACTGAAATGAAAAAAAACAGATACTGTTTTTTGTTCTCATGGGACTTTATTTTTATGTGGAGAAGAGAAACAATAAACAAATAAACAATGTGTATCAGGTGATATTAAGTACTATGAAGAAAAGCAAAACAGGTTAATGGATTAGACAGTAACTACCAAAGAGGGAAAGTCCTTACCTGACAAGGTGACATTTGGAAAGAGACCTAACTGGAATAGAGTGCCAACCACTCTAATATTTAGAAGAGTGCCTTTTCAGGGAGAGAGAGCAGCAAGGACAAAGGCCCAGAGGCAGGAGATTGCCTGGCATATTCAAGAGAACAAGTAGTCTATATGGCTGGACCAGAGTGACCAAAGAGGGCTGACTCAGTTAGTTGGCAATAATCAAGGCAAGGTAGAGATTTAGAAAGCACTGGAAGAACTTTCCCCCCACCCACCTCGAGGGATATAAGATGACTTGGAGTTTTGTTGAGCCAAAGAGTGAAATAATTTCGTCAGTGTTTTAACGAAATCAATTTGGCTGCTAGGTTGAGAATATATTAAGAGGAAAAATCCAGAAGTAGGGAGGATATTGAGATAAGAATAGATTTTTTGGAAACTGAATATAAAATGTTCCAAAAAGGAGGTGGTGGTCAATTATGTGGAATTGCTATTAGAGGACAAGTAACTTTGTCCATAGGATTAGGCAGTGTGGAGACAATGTTGACAACAACAGTTTCCATGGAGCTGGAAGTCAAAAGACTGACTGGAGGGCTTTCAGAAGAGTGACAGAAGTGGAGACATTATTAGGCACTCAAATTTTATTAATTTTGTGAAAAGGAGGGTAGAAATGAAAAAGCGAAAGGAAATATAGAGGAGGGGAATGTGAAATGAGGATGTAACATCCAAGAAAGTTTGGTTTTGTTTGTTTTCAGGCAGATGTTTACAGCAAGCTTGTGTATTGATTCAGTTCAGTTCAGTCGCTCAGTCGTGTCGAGCTCTTTTCGATCCCATGGACTGCAGCAGCCCAGGCTTCCCTGTCCATCACCAACTCCCGGAGTTTACTCAAATTCATGTCCATTGGGTCAATAATGCCAAATACCATCTCATCTTCTGTCATCCCCTTCTCCTCCTGCCTTCAATCTTTCCCAGCATCAGGGTCTTTTCCAATGAGTTAGCTCTTCACATCAGGTGGTCAAAGTATGGGAGTTTCACCTTCAGCATCAGTCCTTCCAATGAATATTCAGGACTGATTTCCTTTAGGATTGACTGGTTGGATCTCCTTGCAGTCTGAACGGACTCTCAAAAGTCTTCTCCAGCACCTCAGTTCAGAAGCATCAATTCTTCGGTGCTCAACTGTGTTTATAGTCCAACTCTCACATCCATACATGACCACAGGAAAAACCATAGCCTTGACTAGACAGACCTTTGTTGACAAAGTAATGTCTCTGCTTTTCAATACACTGTCTAGGTTGGTGATAACTTCTCTTCCAAGGAGTAAGCATCTTTTAATTTCATGGCTGCAATCACCATCTGCAGTGCTTTTGGAGTCCCCTCAAAATAAAGTCAGCCACTGTTTCCACTGTTTCCCCATCTATTTGCCATGAAGTGATGGGACCAGATGCCATGATCTTTGTTTTCTGAATGTTGAGCTTTAAGCCAACTTTTTCGCTCTCCTCTTTCACTTTCATCAAGAGGCTATTTAGTTCTTCTTCACTTTCTGCCATAAGGGTGGTAACATCTGCATATCTGAGGTGATTGATATTTCTCCAGGCAATCTTGATTCCAGCTTGTGTTTCTTCCAGCCCAGTGTTTCTCATGATGTACTCTGCATATAATTTAAATAAGCAAGGTGACATATACAACCTTGGCATACTCCTTTCCTGATTTGGAACCAGTCTGTGGTTCCATGTCCAGTTCTAACTGTTGCTTCCTGACCTGCACACAGATTTCTCAAGAGGCAGATCAGGTGGTCTGCTATTCCCATCTCTTTAAAAATTTTCCAATTTGTTGTAGTCCACACAGTCAAAGGCTTTGGCATAGTCAATAAAGCAGAAATAGATGTTTTTCTGGAACCCTCTTGCTTTTTCAATGATCCAACAGATGTTGGCAATTTGATCTCTGTGTATTGATTTTCCTAGTAAATAAGACATGAGTGATGATTCAAGAGAAGTTGGAGGACAGTTATAGAAACAAAGTCCTTGAGTAAGGTGAGTGGAAATGAGTTCCAATGGACAGACCCTGGAAAGTTTGTATGAACAAATTGACTTTTTCCAGTTTTATTGGGTTATAATTGATAAAAATAAACTGTCCATATTAAGGTCTACAGCATGATGTTTTGATGTATGTATACATTGTGAAACGATCACTAGGGATCAAGCTAGTTAACACATCTATCATCTCATATAGTTATCATTTTGTATGTGTGTGTGTTGGTGAGAACACTAAAAACTACCCCTTTGGCAAATTTCAACTATACTATACAGCATTGTTAATTGTAGTCACCATACTGCATATTCAGTTCAGTTCATTCGCTCAGTCATGTCTGACTCTTTGTGACCCCATGAATCACAGCACACTAGGCCTCCCTGTCCATCACCAACTCCCGGAATTTACTCAAACTCATGTCTGTCGAGTCAGTGATGCCATTCAGCCATCTCATCCTCTGTCATCCCCTTCTCCTCCTGCCCCCAATCCCTCCCAGCATCAGGGTCTTTTACTGCATATTAGAGCTCCAGAATTTACTCATCCTTCATAACTGAAACTTAGGTCTCTTTGACCAACATGTCCCCATTTTCCCCAAGCCTGGCAACCACCATTCTATTCTGTGGGTTCAGCTATTTTATATTCTACATATAATTGAGATTGTTTAGTGTTTGTCTTTCTTTGCCTGATTTATTTCACTAAACATAATGTTCCCTAGGTTCATCCATGTTGTCACAAATGGCAAGATTTCTTTCCTTTCTATGGTTGAATAACATTCCTCAGTGTGTGTGTGTGTGTGTGTGTGTGTGTGTGTTTGTGTGTGTATAAAACTGTATTTTCTTCATTCACTCAGCCATTGATAGACACTTAGTGCTATATCTCAGCTATTGTGAATCATACAGTGTGAACATGAGGATGTAGATATCTGTTTGAGATAACACATTTCACTTTTTTGGATATATCAAGACGTGGGATTGCTGGATCATATGGTAGTTCTGTTTTTTACTATTTTAAGGAGGCTCCATACTGTTTTCCATAGTGGCTGTAACATTTGTATCAGTATAAATGGAAATTTATATTTCCACCAACAGTGTATGAGTATTCCACATCCTCTTCAACACTTATTATTTCTTGTCTTTTTTATAATAGCTATTCTAACCTGTGTGAGGTGATGGGCTGTCTTTAAGTATGTGTACATTCATGGCAGCAGGAAGAAGAGTGAAGTACCTGGAAGAGACACAGTGAAGTCCTAAACTGGCAGGTGGATTCTTTACCATTAGTGCTACCTGGAAAGTCCATACATTGATCGGTGGGAATATGTGGATATTCTTTCCTGATTGCTCTTTAGCAGCAAAATATGGAGTAGGGGGATAAGATGAATTAAAGAAGACATAGTGTGTATTAGAGATTCCAACCAAAAACTCTTGAGTGATGAAATAGTCATTTTGCAGACTGGGGCAGTAAATTGAATTGGGACATGTAAATTGAAAAGCAGAGACATTACTTTGCCGACTAAGGTCCATTTATTCAAGGCTATGGTTTTTCCAGTGGTCATGTATGGATGTGAGAGTTGGACTGTGAAGAAAGCTGAGCTCCGAAGAACTGATGCTTTTGAACTGTGGTCTTGGATAAGACTGTTGAGAGTCCTTTGGACTGCAAGGAGATCCAACCAGTCCATTCTAAAAGAAATCAGTCCTAGGTGTTCTTTGGAAGGAATGATGCTAAAGCTGAAACTCCAGTACTTTGGCCACCTCATGCGAAGAGTTGACTCATTGGAAAAGACTCTGATGCTGGGAGGGATTGGGGGCAGGAGGAAAAGGGGATGACAGAGGATGAGATGGCTGGATGGCATCACGGACTCGATGGATGTGAGTTTGAGTGAACTCCGGGAGATGGTGATGAACAGGGAGGCCTGGCGTGCTGCGATTCATGGGGTCGCAAAGAGTCGGACATGACTGAGCGACTGAACTGAACTGAACTGAATAGAACTGCTTAGAATATCATGGGCCCACTGTAGGTAGTGGTCATATATTTTTCAGTGAGAAAAGTCCACACCATCATGTATTTTGTCAAGTCATGTCCAGCTTCTCAGAGTTCAGCACAGAACAGACAGAAGCTGGGATTCAACTAGGGTGGAGTTTTGTCAGGCAACTATGCAGTGAAGAAAGAGAGGGAACAATTTCGTCAAGGGATTGTGTGAGGAGTGATTCTTTTATACTGAGTAAGGAGGGAAATGAGGATGTGAAAAGAATGAAAGACAGGCAAAGATTGATAGAATCCGTCTCCTAAATAGAAATACGTTTTCTCAAGTGCAGAATCTTTGAATGGTGTATGAAAGAGATTAACTGAAAATACATAGGAAGAGGCAATCACAAAGTCACATATTTCAAATGGATTGTTGAGATCGCAATGGATGACAATGAAAGGATCTAGCATATGATATGGAAGTGGGTGGTTGCAGGAAATAAGGGCAAGATCATTCGCCAAGAGGAGGTCAAGACGCGGAGAACTAGACTATTGAAAGGATTCTCTACAATGGGAGTTACACGGATGTCAAAATCACCAAGGATGATTGAGGAAAGGAAAGGAAGTGGTAGAGAGTCAGTGAGCTACTTGCTAAATTTTCACTGAATGAGAAGGACTGACCTCAGTGTCTGCTCATGATTGGAACAAGGGCAGGGAGCTTGATAGGAGGTTGCCACATGGCATGAACTACAAAGGAACTGGAAGTTTTCTTTAGAGGAAGGAGATAGAAACTGATTTGGAACTACTAGGAAAAAACAAAGGAGAACATCTACCCCACCCTCAAAGTTTATGGGATATTTAAGAGGCTAAAAAAATAAAACAAATACCTTTTGGAGGGTATGCAGTGACCACAATGGAAAAGAAGTTTTCATTAGAGCAGGAAAGTGATGGATTTGAGAATCCCACGGATTAAGCTGATGAGTTATCAGGAATTCCACAGGGTACACTGGAAGGATTTGAGAGAAAAGGGAGGAGTGGAAGATTGCTCCAGATTAGGGGATATTAAAATTGATATGGGGATGAGAGTTCATGTAATGAGAGATGACTTGCAGTTCCTGGAGTGACTAAAGTAAACAGGAATGTAGGGCATGAGAGGATTAGTCCCAAAGCTTGACTTTTTTATCTACAGAAAGGATTACACAACTCCCTCCTCATTTCGAGAAATATCCAAGGAAGCATGACAGGTGAGAAGAGGGATTTAAGAGTTTGTGATTGAAGTGCCAAACAGGGAAGGTTAAGATTTACTCAGCATGCCTGACTTTAACAGAGAACTGCATTTTCAGTACTAAAATTTACTGGTAGAACCCTATAGTGAATGATCCAAAAACCCCACCAAAAACAAGAACAAACCTGCTCCACAGTTATGATGACCACCACATAGTCAGCAATTACTGAGTACATGTTTTGGACATTTATTGTGTTAAGCTTTTTATATGCATCTTTTAATTTAATTATATAAGCAACACTGTGAGTAGGTCTGATAATCTCTATTTCACAGTTAAAGAAAACAACAACAACAAAAAAATATTCAAGATCAGATAAAACAGCAATAAAAAAAACAACAACAGAGGGTCAGTAATGATTTTAAATTAAAGTTCTCTGACTCCAAAGTTAAAGTTGAATGATGGTGAGGAGATGGAGTTTTGGAAGGTTTTATGTTAAAAGTGGAGTAAAAGTCTGGTTCCAGGAGCAATTCAACTCCACAAATATCATGTCCATACTTTAACACTACACTCAGCCCTGGGAAAAAATAGGTTTATAAAACTTGATCTTTCCCCTTGATGAGTTCAAAATCTATTGAATAAACTTTGTAAACAAAAATTACAGTACATTATGACAAGGGTAAAGATGGAAAAGTCTGTGTCCAGAGGTAAAACAAATGAGGAAATGACTAACCTTGTATCAGGAGGGTTTCAAGGGACCAATCAGAGTTTTCCAGGCAGACAAAGGATGTAGCACATTCTAGAAGGGGTCAATGTGATTAAAGACACATGTGAACTGGTTAGGCATGAACTGGGGGAAAGACACAATATTTTCTGAGACTGTGGTAAAAAACATAAGGATTGGTGAAGATATAGTCACATGTAATATGGAATGGAGCCAGAGAAAGCTAAAGAAAGACTATTCCTTGGATTTATGTAAGTTGCATAGATTTTCTCACAAGAGCTGACACTTCAAGAAGAAAACAAAATTCTGGCCAGAGCTTCTCTTATTTTAATAATCATAAGTATGTCTTATCTCTATTATACAAATGAGAAGAAAAGAGAAGTTCAAGTTCAAACTTCATGAGCTTTATTCCCTGGTGGCTCAGAGGTGAAAGCGTCTGCCTGGAATGCAGGAGACCTGAGTTCAATCCCTGGGTCGGGAATGGCAGCCTACTGCAGTCCTCTTGCCTGGAGAATCCCATGGAGGGAGGAGCCTGGTTGGCTACAGTCCATGTCCATGGGGTCGCAAAGAGTCGGACACGACTGAGCGACTTCACTTTCACTTTCACTTTCTATACCTCCCACAAAGGAGATTCCAAAAATATACCATAACATATATAAGTCATTTGGCCAAGTGGGAATAAGCACTAAGAGAGAAGAAACTGTCAGAGAGAAAAATGAATCACATAATTATACAGAACAATTTTACAGGTAAAAATACTGATTACAGAAAATTTTCATCCATCATTATGAACCCTGGCCTAATGTGTATGTCAAGAATAAAAAAGGTTTAGAATGTCATCTATATTTTGTGTTAGGAATGATTATATATATGGAAATAATTTAATTGCTTGTTCATTCAGTATTTTATAAAATTATTTATTGAGTTAACATGTACTGGACAATTTACTAGTTCAAATGAAATTTATTTGAGGGACAGAATCTCTGCCCTGTAGGAATTCACTGTCAAGTAAAGGAGACACAGAGGGAATTAGCTGAAGGTCCAGTGATTAGGACTCTGTGCTCCCACTGCTGGGAGCCCAGGTTCAATCCCTGATTGGGGAAATAAGATCCCATAAGCCGCATGGAATGGCCAAAAATAAAAAACCTGCAAAGGAGACACAAATGAATAGCATGTATGGAAAGTGCTCTGTGAGCACATAGGAGAAAGCTCTAAGCTTGAAAATAAATGTGAGTTATCCAGCACATAGCAGATGTCCCAAAAAACTACAGCTTTAATAGTTGTCCAATAGATGTGAGTGGAAAGGAGAGTCTCTAGTTACTTTTTGGATTTTGAGTTTTGGCCTATTCAACTAGAATTTCAAAGAGGCAGGATCTGGTACACTTATGTTTCACAATTGCCCTAGGTGATTTCTCTGAAAAGACAAAGTTGGGAATCATGAGTTACAGCAGTGGGTTTTTTTAAATATCGCAAGTACACACTATCATCATTTGAGGGGCTGCCTGGGTTCCCTCCCAGACTCATTGAATTGAAATCTCTGGAAGTGGGTCTTATGCATTAGTATTTTTTAAGTACTGTCCAGATGATTCTAATGGTCAGCCAGTATTAAAAAGCACTGAATTAAGGGGTTGGCATGGATGGGATAGCCCAAAAATGAGGCTCTGAAAAAGCACAAGTGAAAGAGAGAGAATAGAGATCAGAAAGGATTCAAGAAAAAGTCATGTTGTAGCATGACAGGGACCTTCAACAGGAGAGTGAAGATGTGTTCGTCTGTTATAAAATGTCACTGAGACATTGACATGGTGGTTGGATTTCATTATTATAAGATGGCTGGTGACCCTGATAAGAAGAGATGCAAAGGATGATGGGACAGAAGCCAGATTATAATGAATTGAGGACCGAATGAAGGAGAGAAAGTGAAGAGACAGAGTATAGGTTATTCTTTCAAGAAGCTTGCTTTCAATGGAATAGGGAAAGTCTGAGAAGGATGGAGAGTTGCTCAAGAAAGGATAAGTAGTAAAGATGGGAGAATCTGAGACCCAGAGCACAGGAGAAGTCATTAGAAGAAAATAAAGTTCTTCCAGAAAAAGCTTTAAGGATAGAGGTGGATATGGATAGGTTTATACTTTGGGGGCCAGAGGAAATGCTGAGGGAATTTCCACCCAGGGAACTCATTCATGCTGAAGGGGAGAAGGCTGAAGAATCAATCAATAATTTAAAGAAGTTTAGGAAGAATGGGACTGAGTTAAAATAAATGTGCAATGTCCTGCTGTGAGTGAATTAAGGGCATCGCTTTGGTAGGAAATGTTAAAATGAATCAATTATGCAACTTTATTCAGCAAAGTTCTGAATTCTGGGTATAGAAGCCAACACTGGATAAATGCATAGATTTGGGATAGGTGTAAAATGAGCCAAGGAGAGCAGATAGATGTTGTTAGTACAATCAGTATTCCTCTCCTAGTAATATTAGGTACTGTATGAAAGCTACCAGAAGTGGTCTTCCCAGAGCCAGTGCAAGAAAAAATGGCTTCCTGGGCCAACATTATATGGAGGAAGGAAAAGTTATTAAATATGAAGCTTAAGAAAGAGAATGAGGAGTAAGAGAGTTGAATGGTAATGTTGCTGAGACCACAAACATGTGAGTTAAGCTGGCAAGAGTGACCAGTCTGATTGCAGCAGAAGGTGTTTGAGTGTGGAAGAGAAGAAGCAGTTAAGGTCCAAGTGTGAGGGGTCTTGGATGCTGGAGGAAGCAGATACAGACTGAATCCCATGAGTGGTGAAAGTGAGTGTAAGTGAAGTCACTCAGTCGTGTCTGACTCTTTGCGACCCCATGGACTGTAGCCTATCAGGTTCCTCCATCCATGGGATTTTTCAGGCAAGAATACTGGAGTGGGTTGCCATTTCCCTCTCCAGGAGATCTTCCTGACCCAGGGATTGAACCTGGGTCTCCCGCATTGTAGGCAGATGCTTTACCTTCTGAGCCACGAGAGAAATCCAGTCATGAATGGTAAAGAATCATGGTTTGCTTTTTTTGATTGTGAAAAATGATGCACAAAGTTCATTTCAAGCAGGTTAATTTGGCAGCCACGCCTATGGTTCATCTGGATTTTAGATGGTGATTTTCTAAGTTCCGGTGGTTTTCACCATTGAGCTTCTCTGCTAATTTTTTCCTCTTCATGATCATTATTATTTAGCACTGTGTTCCTGCTTTCACCACCATCATCATAGATTTTTCATCCTCTTTGCCCCCTTTACCTCATTCCATACCATTGAAATTTCCTCCTCCTTTAGCATTGATCTCTGGGTTGGAAAGATGCCCTGGAGAAGGAAATGGTTACCCACTTCAGTAATCTTGCTTGGAAATCCTATGGACAGAGGAGCCTGGTGGGCTACAGTCCATAGGGCTGCAAAGAGTCAGACACAACTGAGCACCCCGACTGGCACGTGCACAAAGGAACATTCTTCCCTGCCCCCAAAACATCTCTTTTTTAAAAATCTGTACCCTCTATTAATATCATATCTGGGTTGTGGTAGTTTCTTAACTGGCTTATTGGGTTATGGTGTTTTCATGTTCCTTTGAGTTATGAAACATTGACAGATAAATCTTCCTAATGAGAGTTTTATTCATATTTTCCAATTAGCCTTATTTCTTTTCATTTTTATTTTTAATTGGGGGATAACTGCTTTATAATGTTGTATTGGTTTCTGCTGTACAACGTGAATCAGCTATAAGTATACATATGTCCTCTCCCTCTTGAGCTCCTTCCCACCCCTCCATCCCGTCTCTCAAGCTCATCACAGAAGACAAGCTGAGTTCCCTGTGTTATATAGCAGCCCCCCACTGGCTATCTGTTGTACACATTTTACATACAATAGTGGACACGTGCCCACGCTACTCTCTCAGTTGCTTCCATCCTCTCCTTCCTCTGCTGTGTTCACAAGTCTGTTCTCTGTGTCTGCATTTCTGCAAACACCTTCCTACCCCTCCCAGAAAGGCTAAAGAATTCTCTTCTGCTAACGGACTTACGTCCAAAATTTAAACTTATTTGCTTTAAATAATTTGTTCTTTAATGGCAGTAATATTTCTGTTGATCTGTATGGTTTTCTATACTGTTTCTTAAACTGAGCTACACCAAGCCCTCATCTTCATTTCACTTGTTTGTTTATTTCATAAGCATTTTCAAACATCTCTTGTATTGTGACAGGAGGTAAATATTTTATACTTGATAAATTTCCTGCCCTGCATTTTCCCCTGTCTACTCTAAGCACAGGTGTTCTCTACTCAACTCACAAATGGGATTATTTTCTGAAGGTGGCAGTGACCTTCTAATAAAAAAATGTACCTCTTTTTACTTATAATAAGATTTTTATAAGGAAGTATGCTTTATAGTGGGCTTTCCTGGTGACTCAGACAGTCAAGAATCTGCCTGCAGTGCCAAAGATCTGGGCTTGATCCCTGGGTTGGGAAAATCCCCTGGGGAAGGTAATGGCTACCCACTCCAATATTCTTGCCTGGAGAATTCCTTGGACAGAAGCAGGCTACAGTCCATGGGGTGGCAAAGAGTCAGACATGACTGAGTGACGAATACTTTCACATGCTGAATAGTACTTTTTGGTCTACTGTTTATTTATTTACTTATTTATTTTTGTTTTTACAAATCAGCTTTCTGGATGATGAATCTGTGAGGCAGACATCCATCCTCACTGCCTTCATACTTGGATTATTGTACATATAGTGAATGGTGTATGCTGGGGCCACTTCTGGTTGCATAGCAGTTCAGTCTCTCCTTCCTTCCTTAAGTGGGAAAAGATTTCTTTATGTGAACTCCCATTTGATGCCTAAGGACCTATGCTGTAGCTAGAATTTCTGAGCTGGCTTGGGCTTCCATGTTACCTAAAGAAATGCAGGGCCCAGAGAGAAAGGAAACTTTCTGACCGAAGCCCTCCTTATTCTGGGCACTTTTGTTTTGCACCTGCTTTCCCCCAGGACTTTATATTGAACTTTCTTTTGTTCACTTCCCTCTGTTGCTTTTCTAATCATCTGGGCTTTAATACACACAATTTCCATGGTTTGTTTTGCCTCTAAAATGTGCTTTTAACAATTGCTTGAGTTTTTCAGATTAAATATTTATTTAGGCCTATTCTTTCTGCCAGATCTTAAATGTTGTTTACATTATCACCTTTTCTAGAAGCCATATGTTGCTTCTTGAGAATTTTTTAAAAGAATAACAACATAAGAAATATGGACTACTTTGCAGAATGCTAACTGGTTTTGGCACTTCTGTTGTATATTTTTTTCCTTTCTAACATGATTATAAGCTCATGTGAGTAATAATTAATCATATTATATAGTACTTTGAATAGCACCTAATGGGGTCATGTAGATAGTAAAGACTAAGGAAATACTTGTTGGCCTTTGGTTCAGGAATACAATCTACTTTTGATGAAAAAGAATTTTTAATATTCAGCAACTTCAAATCAATCATGCCAATTTATTAAACATAAGAATTTAACCCAACTTCAATTAAAAAGAAAAGAACACCTGTTTTCTACAACAAATTCTTGTTTGCTTCTCTCTGCCTCTCCCAATACTTAAAGAATTGTGTTGGTTTGATCTAGACTGTTATCTAGATCTCTCTGTGTTAATAGGGATGAAGTGTTAGCTTGTTGACTTATTATTAGTAATGATTTCATCTAGTACCATACAACAAGGAAATTAAGAATAGTCTTATTCCCTGAATTTGTAATAAATAAAGACAATTTTACTCTGCATATAATTTTGGGGGATTACACTAAAGCTGTAGGCTCTTTGGGGTGTATATGTACACTTTAAAAATGTTAATTAGAAAATTTAGTCAAAAAAAAAACTTATCCTTTTGCTAATAGAGAAAAGTATAACAATAGATTCTAGAAGGAAACATTAGCAACTTCATTAGAATGTTATTATTTGAATATGCAACTGAACTTTTTAGTTAATAATTTAGATAATATTAACCACTTGAAAAGTCAACATGAAATCTATGTCAAATATGGTTGAAAGTGAAACTGAAAGTCATTCAGTTGTGTCTGACTCTTTGTGACCCTGTGGACTATACAGTCAGTGGAATTCTCCAGGCCAGAATACTAGAGTGAGTTGCCTTTCTCTTCTCCAGCCTATCCCTTCTCCAGCGGGTTTTCCTGACCCAGAAATCGAACCGGGGTCTCCTGCATTGCAGGCAGATTCTTTACCAACTGAGCTATCAGGGAAAATAGAAAAAGTTTATCAGTAGACATACCTGATTCTACAGAATCTAAAGTTTTTTTTTTTTAAAGGCTTCTAGCTATGAATTAATTTAAGAAATATTTTGGACTAAAATTTTACTTTAAATTCGAATTCAATATGAAAAAGTGGGCTTCGCAGGTGGTGCTAGTGGTAAAGAACCTGTTTGTCAATTTAGGAGACATAAGAGACATGGGTTCTATTCTTGGGTCAGGAAGATCTCATGGAGGGCATGTTAACCCACTCCAGTATTCTTGCCTGGAGACTCCCACGGAGAGAGGAGCCTGGTGGGCTACAGTCCATAGTATTGCTAAGAGTTGGACACAACTGAAATGAGTTAGCACACATGTACAAATGCATGGAAAAGTATTGGTTACAGACTAATCATCAAATCATAAATATTTTAAAGCGTCTGGTAACCCTGTGCTCCATGCCATGAAGTATACATGAAAAATAAAAGAAAAAGGGAATCTTTGTTCTCATAGCTTATTCCCATTAGAGGTTAAGCTTAAAAGGATAAAAAGATAAATAGTAAAAGACTTAAAAATAATCTTGAGATTAAAAACAGAAGAGGGCACAGGACAATATTTATTCACAACATATTCTTTGGTCTAGTCCTGTATTTAAATATGTACTATTATCTCCTTTTCTACTTCCCACACTCTTCTCCCAAGGCATGGTTGAGCACCTTCTGCACATCAGGCCTGTGCCAGGCATAGAGTTACGAAGAAAAATAAAGCACAATTTCTGTCCCCGAATGAGAGGTATAATAGGAATCTTCAAGAACCAGCGTTTGACATATCAAATATCAGTTAGGAGGGGGTGTCCCAATTTCAGGGGTTTTCAGAAAGTTTTTCAGCCCCATGGTGTCTCCCAGGCATAAGATCTGCTGAGTAGGGATTGTAACCAGCCCTATGCAAATATGCTGGGATATCCTCCGGGAACCTAGTCGATTTTTCTAACTGATTTGGAACTTCAGAATGAGAATAAGATCTAAATCAAATTAACTGTTTAGAAGTAATAAGGAAAGAAATGGTATGAACCTAACAGAAGAGTACAGAAATGGTATGGACCTAACAGGAGCAGAAGATATTAAGAAGAGGTGGCAAGAATACACAGAAGAACTGTACAAAAAAGATCTTCACGGCTAAGATAATCACGATGGTGTGATCACTCACCTAGAGCCAGATATCCTGGACTGTGAAGTCAAGTGGGCCTTAGGAAGCATCACTACGAACAAAGCTAGTGGAGGTGATGGAATTCCAGTTGAGCTGTTTCAAATCCTGAAAGATGCTGCTGTGAAAGTGCTGCACTCAATATGCCAGCAAATTTGGAAAACTCAGAAGTGGAAAAGGTCTGTTTTCATTCCAATCCCAAAGAAAGGCAATGCCAAAGAATGCTCAAAGTAACACACAATTTCACTCATCTCACATGCTAGTAAAGTAATGCTCAAAATTCTCCAAGCCAGGTGTGGTCATGTATGGATGCGAGAGTTGGACTATAAAGAAAGCTGAGCACCGAAGAATTGATGCTTTTGAACTGTGGTGTTGGAGAAGACTCTTGAGAATCCCTTGGACTGCAAGGAGATCCAACCAGTCCATCCTAAAGAGATCAGTCCTGAGTGTTCATTGGAAGGACTGATGTTGAAGCTGAAACGCCAATATTTTGGCCACCTGATGCGAAGAGCTGACTCACTGGAAAAGAGCCTGAAGCTGGGAAAGATTGAAGGCAAGAGGAGAAGGAGACAACAGAGGATGAGATGGTTGGATGGCATCACTGACTCAATGGACATAAGTTTGAGTAAACTCTGGGAGCTGGTGATGGACAGAGAGGCTTGGTGTGCTGCAACCCATGGGATCGCAAAGAGTCGGACATGACTGAGCGAGTGAGCTGAACTGAACTGAAGAAACATATGGGCTTCCTGCTGCTGCTGCCGCTACTGCTAAGTCACTTCAGTCGTGTCCGACTCTGTGCAACCCCATAGACGGCAGCCCACCAGGCTCCCCCGTCCCTGGGATTCTCCAGGCAAGAACACTGGAGTGGGTTGCCATTTCCTTCTCCAATGCATGAAAGTGAAAAGTGAAAGTGAAGTCGCTCAGCCGTGTCCGACTCTTCACGACCCCATGGACTGCAGCCCACCAAGCCCCTCCATCCATGGGATTTTCCAGGCATGAGTACTGGAGTGGGGTGCCATTTCCTTCTCCAATGGGCTTCCTAGGTGGTGCTAGTAATAAAGAAGCTACCTGCCAATGCAGGAGACGCAAGAGATGCAAGTTGGATCCCTGGGTGAAGAAGATCCCTTGGAGGAGGAAATGGCAACCCACTCCAGTATTCTTGCCTGAAGAATCCCATGGACAGGGGAGCCTGGAGGGCTACAGTTCATGGGGTCACAGAGTCGGACGCGACTGAGTGACAAACCCACAGAGAAGGAACTTGCAGTCATTGCTGAATAAGACTAAGCAGTGAAATTAGGACTTAAAGCCCCAGCAGAGTCATTTTCATTAGGTTCTGACATACTCTGAACTTCACCAATCACCAACTCTTCTTACTTCTGAGCATCCAAAGAACAGTGTGGGTAAGTAGAGGTTTAGAATTAAGGAAAGGAAAGTCTAATGTGAATGAGGAATGTGTGTCTTAAGGGGAACAAGGGCACTCCCTAAACTTTCCATGACCTGTTAAGAAATCATCCAGTTCCTGGAATGTAATGTGATCAATAAAAATTATTGTTAAGAGAAAGATTAATGCCACACCAGTGTCTGTATCTCAGTCTAAGGAGCATGTTAGGTATTTCTTTATTTCCACCAACAGGTCATCTAATAGTTTTAACCTTTGACTGTTTAAATAGTATCTATTATTTTCCTCTTTGAGCAATGTATATCTATGTGTTATATTTACACTGAAGAAACACATTTTATATAATCAGGTTTGTATATTGGAAGAGTGGCAATACATTATTGTGTTGCTATTTTCTGACTTTAATTTCAAGAATGTATATCTGCCTTGCTTCTCTTGTTCTTTCTGGTTTGGGCATTAATTCCATGAAACAGATCTGAGAATTCTGCTTCTCTCTACTACTTTCATAGAAAGATTTACGGGCTTTTCTCATTAAAGGGGTTCTGATGTCTCAGGCAGGCTAAAAGGCTTAATTTGTTTTCCTCATTTAAAGTGTTTTTGACACTCTCTCATCAGATCCAGATTTTCAGACTACGTCCATGGTAAGTTGAGCAGTGATCCTGGATTCTAGAGTGTTTCCATTTTTCTAATTCTAGTTCCAGAAGTCTTATAAGATAGATTAAATTATATGGTATTTTCTGAGCCTGTTCTAAGGAAAAAAAAAAAAAATCCTAGGGCTTCATCAAATTCTAATAATGAAGGATTCAATGCAAAGTCAGCCTGATTCAGTGTCCAAACACGAGGCTTGTATTAGAGGCTGTTTGAGAAGATGAGTAACCTTAATGCTCATGACTTTAAATCTTGAGGATGCTCTGAGGAGTGTACAAGTCTGGCTGAACCTGCCGGTTTGTTTATTCCTTATGAAAACTCTAGGTGTCAGGGCAATGGCTCAAAGGAAATGACTCTCACACATTCCTTTAAGTAGGAAGAAGTGAGGTATGCTGGCTCCTCCAATTCCATAATAGGAATATGCTGGCGGGCCCCTGGGCAAAAAAAAAGAGAGAAAGGATCATAGAGAACTGGGAAGTGTCTCAGCTCAGAAAGGGTATTTATTTGAGGAAGAAAGAGAGAAAGAGTTAGAAGAAAAACTCAGACCTTCCAGAAGTCAGGAAAGATTTGGGGAAAAAAGAGCGGGGCACTTTACCGGGGAATCTGAGACAGCATCTGAGTGGGGAAGGAGATTGGCAGGAGGCCAGTAGGTTTTGCTCAGAGGTAAAGAATCTGCCTGCAAAATGACTCAGGTTTGATCCCTGGGCTGGGACGATCCCCTGGAGAAGACATGGCAACCCACTCCAGTATTCTTGCCTGGAGAATCCCACAGACAGAGGATCCTGGTGGGCTACGGTCCATAGGGTCGCAAAGAGTCGGACACGACTGAAGCAGCTGAACACACATATGCAAGCAGGCTTTGAAAATGGGCAAATGGATCATTAAGCATTCTTTAAGGATGCACATCTGGAGAATGAGCTTTTTCTCTCACTCTGGAGGGTTTGTCCCTGATGAACCTTTGGGTGGATGCTGGAACTTCTTTAGCAAATTTTGTTAATTTATGAGGTGGGGCTCAAAAAACAATTAAAGTTCCAGTGAAGCATCTAATAAAACATCTTTCTTGATTCCAAGTTCTGTAACTCAAGTAATTTAGTTTGTTCTTTCAGTGATAGACAAAAATAGGGAATAATTCCTCAGTTTTTATGCTTTCCAGTTCTATTTATTCATGTTTTTATTTCCATTCCAACTATTTGGCTTTATTTCAGTTTTAATATTATAAATGACTTCAATACAGCTTAGAAGTGGGAGGTAAATATAGTTCAGTAATAATTATTTTTCTTTTTGTATATGCTGAGAAGTTGTATTGTGCTATAACTACCCCGAAAGTTAAACATACTACTCTGAGGAAACAAAACTAACACTATACTGTAATCACTTAGTTAATATTCTGGTTGCTTGGGCAAAAACTTAGTCATTCTTGCCTCCTTCCTTGTCCCCACATCTTGCTTCCAACCCAGCAGTAAAGGCTGAGTTCTAACCCCCAAACATCTCCCCAAACAAAATTTTTCCTCCACCTCCATCAAAACCACCCTTCCCCGAATCTTGAAGTCAGATTTGCAGTTGTCTCCTAGCTTGTCCATCTTGCTCTATTCTGCCTCCTCCCTATTCTCAACCCAGCAGCAGAATGACACTTTTAAAACCTAACGACACCAGGTCATTTCCCCATGTTTTTCATCTTACTTACAATAAAAACCAAAGTTCTTACTTAGATATACAAAGCTAGGGCTATAATTCCAGGTTCCCCTGAGCTACCAAGCTACCAACGCCCAACTTGATCCTCCTGTTCCTTACCACTCATTAAGTATGAGAACATGCATATACCTTGGAACTTCAATATTTCACACTTTTCCCCAATACCTTCATGACTTGGCCCTTCACCTCCTTCAGTTCCATGGTCAAACTAGTTTCCATGATGTCTTGCATGATCATCTGTTGTAACCACGTTTCCCTCTCCAACCCCCACACTCAAACCCCTTAGCCTACTTGATATTTCTCAAAAGTGCTTATCAGTGCTTCAGTATATTTGTTAATCTCCCTGGTTAACAATGTTTGTAAAGAACTTTTTTATTGATCTATCCCCAGATCCTAGATCAGTGCTCAACACATTCAACAAATATTTGTTGGCTAAGTATTGAATAAGATGATAATCGAGGTTGATCTTCTATATAGGTGAAGTAGACAATGCCAGCCTATGCCATTGGCAGGCTCACAAATCAGGTTTATTCTTCCTCTCTTGTTTTGTTGTTGTTCTAGTCGCTGAGTCACATCCAACTCTTTTGAGACCCTATGAACTGTAGCCTACCAGTCTCCTGTCCATGGAATTCTCCAGGCAAGAATACTGGAGTAGGTTGCCATTTCCTTCTCCATGGTATATCTGGATATCTTCCATTTGCCCTCCAGATCTATTTTCTACCAACTGCATCCTGTCCTGTGCCCTGTATGGTTGACCTATGTGAACCACATCAACAAGTTTCCTTTCTTCTGACGTCCAGTTGGGTTTATCTGATGTGCAGCCCCAGGAGGATATGAGAAGGAAGAAGTATGAATTTTGGTTCTCATTCCCTTGATTCCAAAGTCATAGCTTTTTTCAAAGTGGTCATTGTCTCTATACATCTCTTCCCTAATGGATCCTGAAAACCACTTCCTCATCCAAGGAACTGCACTATGTCTCTGATACCTTCCCTACATGTTTTTTCTAGTCTAAATCTTCTTGGGTTATCTTTGTTTGAAAGTGCCATATGTTTCCTGCTGCAACCCTGACTTATACACAAGTTTCATAAGAAGGAGGAAAACTGGAAGGAGACTATGAAGAAGGAAAAGAAACACTGGATCAGAAATAGGATCCAGAAGGACACAAAGATAAACAAACCATCCAAGACATGAAATTTTAGTGTTAGAAGTACCCCTTGAGTTTTAGTCCATGTCCTTTGTTCTGGCATGGGAACCAGATATTTAGATTTAGTAACCTTGCCTAAGGTCATGTGACCAGTTGGTAAGAGAATCACAATTTGTACTCAGATCTGAAACCTAAGCCCCTTATTCCAGCATAGCCAACAATTCTGCCCAGCACCAGCCGTGGAAAAAAATATGCTCTTTTGTGTACTTCACTGTTGGCTTCTTTCTTTTTCTAATGCATCGTAAGGTGTGAATATATGCATACACTGTTCACTGAGATTATACTCACTGAGATCATACCCAATGAGACAAATAAAACCTTTCTCCAATTGTAGCTATGGTAATTGTTTCTTTTCTTGACCACATCATTCCTGACTTCTGATTTGCTGACTCATTTCCTGTGTTTCATATTGTTCTTTTCTATGATACTTTCTCACCTCATGGGATTTTCCTTAATTGGAGAATATTCTTATTTGCTTAAGGATTGACCACTAGAAGTTCAGGTTTTAAATCCAGAGCTATCTTAACTCTGCTGTAGATTTAGTCATCTGTCTTCTAAGTTGCCCAGACTCTGGGCTTCTTCAAAAACAATGGTGATTGTTTTTCCTTATCTACAAAATGATGATAATAATATTGATCCAATAGGTCTTGGATGAACCTTAAATTAGATAATGCATTTAGAGCTCTTATGGGAGCTGGCACATATTGTCCTATTGGGCATGAGGGTGTGCTAAGTCACTTCAGTTGTGTGAGACTCTTT
This sequence comes from Cephalophus harveyi, assembly GCA_006410635.1. Classification (NCBI taxonomy): domain Eukaryota; kingdom Metazoa; phylum Chordata; class Mammalia; order Artiodactyla; family Bovidae; genus Cephalophus; species Cephalophus harveyi. Next base: position 519,293 of record SJYT01071654.1, read on the forward strand.
GTAACCCTATGGACTGTAGCCCGCTCATGGGACTGCTCTGTCCATGGGATTCTCCAGGCAAGAATACTGGAGTGGGTTGCCGTGCCCTCCTCTAGGGGATCTTTCTGACCCAGGGATCAAACCTGCATTTCTTATGTCTCCTGCATTGGCAGCAGGTTCTTTACCACTAGCACCACCTGGGAAGCCCCTACTGTCCCATCAATTGATGTTAATCACTAGTGCTGACTTCGGTAGTAAAGTGACACTCCATGCTGTAACTTTCAGATCTCTGTTCTTCATTTGTCTTTTCTGCATTTGGGGATGTGTATGGGTGTGGGAGGAGGGGTGAGATCTTACTCTGCTTTCTGGCTGGAAAAACAGTTTCTGGATTAAATCCAATCATGAAAATGATTGCTTCTTTGGACAGTTATGATTTTTGTGATGTTTCTCTTGTCAAACTATTGAAGAAGGCTCATATTGAGTGTTGTCTCTGGTCTTTAGGGATTTTCCATTTTAGACATTTACATTTCTGTGTGGTTGGCTGCCTTTGCTTAAAAGACTCAGTTTAGCTCCACAAATGTTTACCAAGCAAATACTATTGACTCAATGCTAGGGATACAATGTACAATGGTGACTGACAATACTCTCACACCAGAGAGCTCATAGTCTTCTGCAGGTGTTTTGTTCTAGGCCATATCTTTGATCAAGCTTGTGGACCAAGCGGCCACATCAGTCTAACGTGGATAACTGAGTGCCAGCTCACTGCTGGGTTTTGCTCCCAAATAAGCAACCTGTCCTCATCTGATCCCACAGAGTTTCCAGTGATATCAGTGGGAATTTTGAGGGTGTATCTGAGAAGAATTTTCTTCACTCCTTGCATTCTAATTCTAAGCACATGTCCCAGGAAGTTTGATGCTTATCTGCTATTCCTCAGGCTTCAACATGCCAGTTACCTATCGCTGTGGAACTGGTGGGTACACTTGAGACACATGGTTCTTCAGAATGTGGTAAAAAGTCAGAAGAAATTTCTAAATTATTAGATTCAAAAGAGGCCTGTGGAGATGATCCAGCAGCCAGATTCTAGAACCTTCCTCTAACCATGCATTTTACTGGTTAGTAACATTGACAAGGTTATAAAAGATTGCTCAAGGAGGCTCTGTGGTTCAGGCAGAATTAAGAGCTGAATCTGTTTTTAGTCAGTTTCCAGTATTTGTGTACTGATAATTATTTCAGTTCTCAGCTTTTGTGACGCTGTGAGCCATTACTATATCTGTCTGTAAGGTCTCAGCATTGGCAATTTGCTTTTCTGAAAGGCCAGACTGAGTCAACAAAGAACTGGGAAAGTGAATTAATTTGCCATGAAGATATGTGACTATTACTGCCTCTTACAGAGTTCCTTTCCCTCATTGCTGCTGCTGCTAAGTCGCTTCAGTCATGTCCAACTCTATGCAACCCCATAGATGGCAGCCCACCAGGCTCCCCCGTCCCTGGGATTCTCCAGGCAAGAAGATTGGAGTGGGTTGCCACTTCCTTCTCCAATGCATGAAAGTGAAAAGTGAAAGTGAAGTCGCTCAGTCATGTCCGACTCTTCACGACCCCATGGACTGCAGCCCACCAGGCTCCTCCGCCCATGGGATTTTCCAGACAAGAGTACTGGAGTGGGGTGCCATTGCCTTCTCCATTAAGCTTCCACAAATACAAAATGTATCCATTGCTCAGACACTTGTGTGGAGATGCTTGGAAATTAGTACTCAGTTTCTATGGCATTGCCCTCAGTTCCTCCGTGCAGTCCTCCTCTTGGCACCAAGAGGGGTGGTGGGACCTCAGAAACAGTCAGCGGGCAAAGAACTACTTCTTGTGAAATAAACATTAAAAAAGGTAAGATTATATTGTTTCTTGTTTTTTTTTTTTTATTTTATTTTTCCCAATTACACATATGCCCAAGTAAAATTATAGTCCAATAGAACCTACAGAATTTTTAAGCAAGAAGAGAACCTTCAGTTCAGTTCAGTCGCTCAGTCGTGTCCGACTCTTTGCGACCCCATGAATCGCAGCACGCCAGGCCTCCCTGTTCATCACCATCTCTCGGAGTTCACCCAGACTCACATCCATCGAGTCAGTGATGCCATCCAGCCATCTCATCCTCGGTCGTCCCCTTCTCCTCCTGCCCCAAATCCCTCCCAGCATCAGAGTCTTTTCCAATGAGTCAGCTCTTCGCATGAGGTGGCCAAAGTACTGGAGTTTCAGCTTTAGCATCATTCCTTCCAAAGAAATCCCAGGGNCAACAACACAAGAGAAGACTCTACACGTGGACATCACCAGATGGTCAACACCAAAATCAGACTGATTATATTCTTTGCAGTCAAAGATGGAGAAGCTCTATACAGTCAGCAAAAACAAGATGAGGAGCTGACTGTGGCTCAGATCCTGAACTCCTTATTGCCAAATTCAGACTTAAATTGAAGAAAGTAGGGAAAACCATTACACCATTCAGTTATGACCTAAATCAAACCCCTTATGATTATACAGTGGAAGTGAGAAATAGATTTAAGGGCCTAGGTCTGATAGACAGATTGCCTGATGAACTATGGGTGGAGGTTTGTGACACTGTACAGGAGACAGGGATCAAGACCATCCTTATGGAAAAGAAATGCAAAAAAGCAAAATGGCTGTCTGAGGAGGCTTTACACATAGCTGTGAAAAGAAGAGAAGCAAAAAGCAATGGAGAAAAGGAAAGATATTCCCATTTGAATGCAGAGTTCCAAAGAGTAGCAAGGAGAGATAAGAAAGCTTTCCTCAGTGATCAATGCAAAGAAATAGAGGAAAAGGGCAGAATGGGAAAGACTAGAGATCTCTTCAAGAAAATTAGAGATACCAAGGGAACATTTCATGCAAGGATGGATTCGATAACCAAATTCAGACTCAAATTGAAGAAAGTAGGGAAAACCACTAGACCATTCAGGTATGACCTAAATCAAATCCCTTATGATTATACAGTGGAAGTGAGGAATAGATTTAAGGGCCTAGATCTGATAGATAGAGTGCCTGAAGAACTATGGAATGAGGTTCGTGACATTGTACGGGAGACAGGGATCAAGACCATTCCCATGGAAAAGAAATGCAAAAAAGCAAAATGGCTGTCTGGGGAGGCCTTACAAATAGCTGTGAAAAGAAGAGAGGCGAAAAGCAAAGGAGACAAGGAAAGATATAAGCACCTGAATGCAGAGTTCCAAAGAATAGCAAGAAGAGATAAGAAAGCCTTCTTCAGCGATCAATGCAAAGAAATAGAGGAAGAGAACCTTAGAGATCACTAAGTCAAAAGCTGGAAGAAAGAAGGCTGACTAAAAAGCAGCCACTGTAGGAAGATAAGATGCTAATTTTTAGAGGCACTCAGCAGTTAGAAAATCAATTTTTCTTAACATTGAGAATTATTGAGTGGCTGGAAAAGCATCTTACTCTATGAAATATAGTCACTGTTTAGTGCCTTTCCATTTTATTTACTATTTAAAGCACACAACAGCTAGTTAACCAACTACTTACAAACTATATTTAATGTTTAGAGGCACTCAGTGTGGTTATAAAATGATTTTAAGGGTATACAAATATGGTACGTTAACCACATTTCATGAACTATGGTTCCCTCTGGAAAAACAAAAACGTTTTCCTTGGCATCCTGCGGCCTCTCATCCTAAAGTTTGTAAATGACCCGTACTGTTCAAACCGGCTGCCTCACTAGCTTTTGATGCTAGCCACTTTAGAGCACACACCAGAAAGATCAATACAACCCCTACGTAAGTGGTCGAGCGCTGTGCACTCAAAGGCTGTTAGACTCTCCGATAAAGAACAGCTTGACAGATGCAGTGAAACTAAGCAGCATGCACAGACCCCAGTAAAGAGGGTGCAGGGCTGCAGCCTTATCTCTGCATGGCGGACTGACGCATGCACTATGGCACAAGATGCCCTGAGACGAGACAGTCCCTGCCACGTGTGTATGCTCACGAGTCTATGGCCTATGAATACGTGGAGAGAGTCTAACAAAGGATGGGAAAAGAATGGAGCCTTTTTCAAAGAAACCTGCTACGGAGAATTATGACAAGGGAGACATAACAGGGCCCAGTGTAAACTTGACAGAGAGGGAATGTTCAACTACATATTTTTTAGGCAATATCCTAATTTCCTGAAAACACTCTGGATGACAATGTGTCAGTCTCTCTCTTCCATTATTGAAATTCCACCACCCTGGTTATTGAGGAAATGTGATGGACACGTTGTTTTAGTTTCCTGCTTATATAATAAAACTGAATGTGTGACGATGTTCACTCTGTCTCCTTTAATTTGCTATCCTGGCAGAAGGGTTTCTAACTCAAGATGATGTCAACACTTAAGCTGGGGAAAGGATGCAAAGACAAAGAGTATAGGCAGGCAGATGTAAATCCATACTTTGTCTCATCACATAGGTAATTTCTAGCAAGGGTAACCAGTAGTAAAATTCTAACCAAGGGTCGTTGACAGGGAAGTATGCCATTTTCTAACCAAGAGTTTTTTAAAAATGCATAAACTATGAAATAAAGAGATGATTTTAAAGATTTAGACACAAGAAAATTGTGAGAAATTGTTTAATGAGGACTCCAGCTTATGCAATTATATACTTCAGTTTACTAAATCCTTCCAAAGTGTGCTTAACTGGACTTCTGGTTTCTAGTCTGGAATGTAAGGAGTTTGAAAGTCATCACTTCATTCTAACAAGTAAAAACCTTAAGGAGCAATATGAATAACCCTACACCCACAAATTTGTTAATCTAGATGAATGGACCAATTTCTTGAAAGGTGCAATCTATCAGCACTCACAGAAGAGAAAGTAGACAATCTGAACAGGCCTAGATTTATTCAAGAAACTGAATCAATAATTAATAACCTTCTGAAACAGAAAGCATCAGGCTCAGGTGAAATCACTTATGAATTCTACTAAACATTTAGGGAAGAAATTATACCGGTTGTCTAGAATTTCTTCTGGATGACAAAAGTAGATGAAATATTTCCTAACTCCATCTATTAGGAAAACAAACAAAAACATTACAATAATAGAAAATTACAGACAATACCTTTCAAGAATATAGATGTAATAATCCTCAACAAAATATTAGCAAATCAAATCCAACAATGTATAACAAGAATTTTACACTATGGCCAAGTGGGATTTATTCTAGATGCAAAGCTGATTCAACATCCAAAAATCAAATTAATGTAACCCATCACACCAACAATCTACAGAAGAAAAATCACCTCATCACATCAGCAGATGCAGAAATGTCTTTTACAAAATCCAATTCCATTCATGATGAAAACTTAGCAAACCAGAAATTGAGGAGACCATCCTCAACTTAACTAAAAGGCATTAAAAAATCTACAGTTAATATCATACTTAATGGTGAGAAACAATAAGCTCTCTGCCCAAGAACAGGAGAAAGGCAAGTACATCCCCTCTAATTACCCCTTTTCAATATCATACTGGAGGCCCTAATTAATGCAACAAGACAAAAAAAAAAAAAAAAAGGAAATAGATCATATACAAATTGTGAAGGAAGAAATGAACTGTACTTGGTACCAGAGGACATGACTGTCTATGTAGAAAGTCTAAGAGAATCAACAAAAAATACTCCTGGAGCCAAAAAGCAATTAGAGCAAGGTTATAGCATATGAGGTGGATGTATAAAAGTCAACTGCTTTCTTATATACTAGGATTGAAAAACTATAATTTGAAAACCCCAAAAAGTCAATGACACTCATATTAACATTCTCCTAAAAGAAATGGATATAAACATAACAAAATATGTACAAAATCTACAGAAGGTAAACTATGAAATCCTGATGAAAGAAATCAAAGAACTAAATAAATGGAGAGATATCCCACATTTAAGGATAGGAAGACACACTAGTGTTAAGATGTCAATCTTCCCAACTTGATCTATAGATTCATTGCAATTCCAATGAAAATCCCAGCAAGCTATTTAGGGATACTGACAAACTGATTCTAAAGTTTACACAAAAAGACAAAAGAATCAGAATAGCCAATACAACATTAAAGGGAATAAAAATGGAGGACAGACAATTCAGCAACTGATGGTGCTAGAACAACCGGATCCACATGCAAAAATCTGGATCCAGACACAGTCTTTATATACCTCACAAATATTAACTCAAAATAGGTCATACACCTAAAGGGAAAATGCAAAATTCAAACACTCCTAGAAGATAACACAAGAGGAAATCTAGATGACTTTGAGTTTGGTGATAGTGTCTCAGATAAAACACAAAAGGCACAATCCATGAAGCTGGACTGAAAAATTAAAACTTCTCTGCAACTGACACCATCAAGAGAACAAGAAAATAAGCCATTTCTAAAAGACATATGGTTAAATGCTATTACCCAAAATATAAAAAGAAATTTTAAGACTTAAGAAAGGCACGACTGATTAAAACTGGGCACTTCATCAGAGAATATATACCAATGGCAAAAAAGCGTATGAGAAGATGCTCAATATACGTCCTTAGGGAATTGCAGATTGAAACAGAACACCTTGTGCCTATTAGAAAGGTAAAAGTCCAAAACACTGACACCACCAAATGTTGGCAAGGATGTAGAACAATAGGAACTCTTACTAGTTGCTGATGGGATGCAAAATGGTAGGGTCACTTTGGAAGGTAGTTTGGCATTTTCTTACAAAAGTAAACATACTCTTACATATCATCTAGCAATTGCATTCTTTAATATTTACTCAAAGGAGTTGAAAACTTACATCCACACAAAAACCTGCACGTGAATGTTTAAAGCTTTATTCAAAGCTTCCAAAACTTGGCAGCAACTAAGATGTCCTTCAGCAGGTAAATGGATAAACAACGGTACATTCAGAAACCAGGATATTATTCAGCACTAAAAGCAATTGAGCTATCAGGCCATGAAAGGATATGGAAGAACCTCACAGGCAAATTACTGCATAAAAGAAGCCAATCTGAAAAGGCTACTTACTGTATGAGTCCAACTATACAGTATTCTGCTAAGCCACTTCAGTCGTGTCCGACTCTGTGCGACCCCACAGATGGCAGCCCACCAGGCTCCTCTGTCCCTGGGATTCTCCAGGCAAGAATCCTGGAGTGAGTTGCCATTTCCTTCTCCAATGAATGCATGCATGCATGCTAAGTTACTTCAGTCGTGTCCGACTCTGTGCAACCCCATGGACAGCAGCCCTCCAGGCTCCTCCATCCATGGGATTCTCCAGGCAAGGCAGTATTCCAGGAAACACAAAACTATAGAGACAGTTATGGATGGGTGGTTGCCAGGAGTTGAGTGGAGGAGGAATGAAGAGGAGCAGACAGGAATTTTAGGGAAATAAAACTATTTTGTACAGCGGTAGGTTTGTGTCAGTATACATCTGTCAAAAACCACAGAATGTACAGCACCAGCAGTAAACCCTAATAGAAAAATGGGCTTTGCATGAAAAGACGCATCAATGTACTTTCACTGAAAGTAATACATGTACAATTTTGGTGTGAGATATTGACAGTGAGGGAGGCTATGTATGGGAAATAATGAGAATTCTCCACTTTCCTCTCAATTTTGCTACGAATCTAAATTTTCTCTAAAAAATAAAGTCTATTTTTAAAAATGTGCTAGGCATTTGATGAGATTGAGTAGGAAATATGTCTCTAACAGACAAAAAAAAGTCTTGTGTCAGTGAATGGAATACTTTTTTAAGGATAAATATTATGATGAAGCACAGCACAATTTAATTAAGGAATCTGGAAGACAATTTGTAGTGAAAGCTTTGGGGAGTAAGTTTTATAAATGTATGTAGAAACTAGTGGTGATGGTGGTTTAGTCACCAAATTTGTGCCTGACTCTTACAACCTCATGGACTGTAGCCCGCTGCCAGGTTCCTCTGTCTATGGAATTTTCCAGGCAAGGGTACTGGAGTGGGTTGCCATTTCTTTCTCCAGGGGACCTTCCCAACCCAGGGAACAAACCTGGGCCTCCTGCATTGCAGGCAGACTCTTTATCAACTGAGCGACAAGGGAAGCAGCAGTGATACTGAAGTCAATAGAAACATTTTTGGTAAGTTTTAAGGATCAATTTTTTTCCTTTTTGCTCTTCAGGAAGAATGTTTAGGGAGCCCACTGTTGCAAGACTTACATTTAGGCAAGGCTTAACTGTATGTGTACTTTTTCATTTAGATTCATTTTTGCAAGAATGCTAAAAGAATGGTGTGATGTTCTTGCCCCCTCACCAAGAGGTGGACTGGAGGTTCTGCCATGGCAGAATGTGTGAGGCTGCTGGGCAGTGAAAGAAAGAGGCTGAAGAAGTCCTCATCGTGGTGGGGTTACCGAAGGCCAGGCCTGAGTGAGACAAGTCCGGCAGTCTATCCAGCCTGTTGACCACACTGGGGAGGAGCCCAGGTGCCGTTCTGGCTACTGGAGCCCTGCCTCTGGGTGTTCTTGAGTCCACCTGTTGTGCCTTCGCTGGCGTCTGCGTGGCCCGCTGGGGCACCAGGGAGGATAAGCAGGTGATCTTCTGTCCCAGGCTGGGTAGAAGTTCTGAGAATGGGACCCAGACATGTCTCCAGGCTAATCATCCAATCTGCTTCCCTAGTGTATCTGATTGTGCGCACTGAAGAATCACCAGAGAATGGCCCACACCGTGAAGATGGGTAGGCGTGCACATAAATGGGTAGGAGGGCAATAGGGCTGGAACGCAGGGCATGTGTGGGGAAAGGGGGTCCCTGCAGGGCACAGGAGCACGCGGACGTGGATGGGAGCCAGGACGGGGGCTGTTCGCCAGGGTCACGTTCACAGTCTCAGGACTGCCTTTGCCCACAGGGCCCAGAATTCCCCAGGTGGGGTCAGCCCTGATCCACCTGCCCATGTGGTAGCAGCGGGCAGATCCACAGCCCAGGTGTCGGCCAGCTGCACCAGCAGCAGATGGAACAGGTGGCAGTGGGTGTGCCCTTCCCAGTCGATGCTGCCCCGCATGTCCAAAGTGGACATGGAGGTCCAGCACGTCTCAGCCATGCCCGCCGGCCTTCACAGCGCTGCAGAAGTTGGCCTCCAGCACATCGGCCCACAGACGTGTGCCTCAGGTCGGTCCTCAGGAGGAAGGAAGCCCCTGGAGACCACCTCAGCTCCCGGCATGACCACGTTCCACACCAGGCGGCAGTCCTTGGGCAGCACCCGGCCCAGGCTCCCGACCTGGCTCTGCAGGTCTTCCTGGTAGCTTCTCAGGAAGTCCCGGCCATCCCCTGAGAGGTCTCAGAGGCAGGAGTTCCAGCACGTCCATGGCGTGCTTGGCCCGCTGCAGGTGCTCCAGGACGTCGTCCACCTACCCGGAGTGGGTGTGCGAGGAAGTAGACCAGCCCCAGGAGGTGACCGGCACAGAACGGGCGCATCTCGCGGTAGCGGGTGCAGCGGGGCAGGCCCTCCCGCCGGCAACCCTCCAGCAGTGCGTGGTGCTCGAAGCTCAGCTCGCCCTTGGTCTTCAGCTGGCTGGAAGACGGCAGGCAGTCCTGCAGTGGGAGCACCAAGTCCTTTGAACACGGCCCTCTGCACGGAGTCCCCCACAATCACCACGAACTTGTGCAGCAGTTGTGGGACTGCAAGCCCGCAGGTGGGCCACGAGGCCAGAGGGTGTGCAAGAGGCCGAGCTTCTGCCTTTGCTCCGGGAGGTGGGAGGAGAGCTCAGGGAAAGTGTGGATGCCCCGGAGAGGACAGTGCGCCTTCCTGCCCACGTGGGGTAGGCGGGGCGGGGTGGGGTGGGAGTCCCAGCAGCGAGGAGAAAGCAGGCCTTCCTCCTGGCTTGGCTCCCTGGAGTCTGCCTTAGCCAAAGCTAGTTTTGGCCTGGGGATGTGACCTCTGACCCCCAAAAGCTCCAGGGCGGGGCCCAGGCTCCACCTGGTGGGAGGGAGGTGCAGAACCCCCGCAGGTATGAGTCCTGCTCCTTTGCAAGGAAGGTTCTTTTTATTTTTTAATGAATTTTGATTGGAGTGTAGTTGCTTTAGAATGTTGTGTTAGTTTCTGCTGTACAGCAGAGTGAATCAGCTATACTGACAAGTATATTCCCTCTGTTTTTGATTTTCTTCCCATTTAGGTCCCATTTCCTTCCCACAGAGCACTGAGTAGAGTTCCCTGGGCTGTACAGTAGGTTCTCATTATTTATCTATTTTATACATGTTGTGCTGTGCTCAGTCCATGGGGATTCTCCAGGCAAGAATACTGAAGTGAGTTGCCATGCCCTCCTCCAGGGGATCTTCCCAACCCAAGGACTGAACCCAGGCATCCCACATTGCAGACAGATTTTTTACTATCTGAGCCACCAGGGAAGCCCACACTGTTTTACACATATTAGTGTATACATGCCAATTCCAATTTCCCAGTTCATCCCACCCCCTTTCCCCCCTTGGTAGCCATACGTTTGTTCTCTATGTCTGTGTCTCCTTTTCAGCTTTGCAAATAAGTTCATCTGTATAATTTTTCTAGGGTCCACATATAAATGATATTATACGATATTTGTTTTTCTCTTTAAGACTTAGTTCACTCTGTATAATAGTGTCTACATCTATCCATGTCTCTGCAATTGGCACAGTTTCTTCCTTTTTATAGCTGAATAATAGTCTATTGTATATATGTACCATGACCGCAGCCATGAAATTAAAAGATGTTTGCTCCTTGGAAGGAAAGTTATGACCAACCTAGACAGCATATTAAAAAGCAGAGACATTACTTTGCCAACAAAGGTCCATCTAGTCAAGGGTATGGTTTTTCCAGTAGTCATGTATGGATGTGAGAGTTGGACTATAAAGAAAGCTGTGTGCTGAAGAATTGATGCTTTTGAACTGTGGGATTGGAGAAGACTCTTGAGAGTCCCTTGGACTGCAAGGAGATCCAACCAGTCCATCCTAAAGGAGATCAGTCCTGAGTGTTCATTGGAAGGACTGATGCTGAAGCTGAAACTTCAATACTTTGGCCACCTGATGTGAAGAACTGACTTATTTGAAAAAGACCCCGATGCTGAAAAAGATTGAAAGCAGGAGAAGAAGGGGATGAGATGGTTGGATGGCATCACCCACTCAGTGGACATGAGTTTGAGTAAGGTCCAGGAGTTGGTGATGGACAGGGAGGCCTTGTGTGCTGCAGTTCATGGGTCGCAAAGAGTCGGACACAACTGAGTGACTGAACTGACTGACTGACTGACCGCATCCTCTTTATCCATTCCTCTGTTGATGGACGGGCTTCCCTGGTGGCTCAGAGGTTAAAGCATCTGCCTGGAATGCTGGAGACCCAGGTTTGATCCATGGGTTGGGAAGATCCCCTGGAGAAGTAAATGGCAACCCACTCCAGTACTCTTGCCTGGAGAATCCCATGGAGGGAGGAGCCTGGTAGGCTACCTCCATGGGGTCGCAGAGAGTCGGTCACGACTGAGCGACTTCACTTCATTTCACTTCACTTCACTTCTGCTGATGGACATTCAGATTGCTTCCATGTCCTGGCTATTATAAACAGTGCTACAGTGAACATTGGGGTGCATATATCTCTTTGAACTATTATTTTCTTAGCCTATATGCCCAGTAGTGGGATTGCTGGGTCATATGGTAGTTCCATTTTTTAAGGAAACTCCATACTGTCTCCATAGTGGCTGTATCAATTTACATTCCTGCCAACAGTGTAAAAGAGTTCTCTTTTCTCCACCCCCTCTCCAGCATTTATTGTTTTTAGATTTTTTTTTTTAATGACGGCCATTCTAACTGTTGGCAATACCATGCTGTAGTATTGATTTGCATTCTCTAGTAATTAGTGATGTTGAGCATCTTTTCATGTGTTTTTTGGTCATCTTTATGCTCTCTTTGCAGACATATGTGTTTAGGTCTTCCACCCATTTTTGATTGGATTATTTGTTTTTTGATATTGAGCTGCATGAGCTATTAGTATATTTTGGAGATTAATCCCTTGTCAGTTGCTTCATTTGCAGACATCTCTCCCATTCTGAGAGTTGTCTTTTCCTCTTGTCTATGGTTTCCTTTGGGCTTCCCTTGTGGCTCAGACCATAAAGAATCCACCTGCAATGTGGAAGACCTGGGTCGATCCCTGGGTTGGGAAGATCCCCGGGAAAGGCTACCCACTCCAGTATTCTTGCCTGAAGAATCCCCATGGACAGAGGAGCCTGGCAGGTTAGAGTTCATGGGTCGCAAAGAGCAGGACACAACTGAGTGACTAAGCACAGCACATGGTTTCCTTTGCTGTGCAAAAGCTTTTAAGTTTAATTAGGTCCCATTTGTTCATGTTGATTTTTAAGCATTCTTTTTCAATGGATCTGTGTTTGCTTTCTAATATCTCGGTCTTGGATTGCTATTATTCTGCACTTTTTGTCACATCTAATCTGTTCGTTCTCTCTTTCACCAGTATCTCAACCATGGGGCCAATGGTCACGCTTAGGATGCTTCTCTTTGCCCCTGGCTCTTGTTTTCTGTATGCCTTCCTGAGAATTTCTTGATTGCTGGCTTGGTCATCTTTTTGTCCTGCCACTTCCTATACTGGAGGCATTTGGGAAATGTCTTTGCTGGGGAAGAGATCATGTCCAGCCAGGGTTTCTAAACAATGATTGGAATAATAGTAGGAGAGTTCAACTCTAGTTTCTTTCTTTTTTTTTTTTCTTTTAATTAAACCACTTGTTGTCACTCCGTCATATATTCTCATGCACTTAGAAGAAATAATGCAGAGATTTTGGTATACTCTTTACTCATTTCCTTCTATGGATAACTCCTCCCGTGCCATTCCCTAAATGCCTAATAGTTGCTAAACTGTCCCGAATTTCAAGTGTGCATGTGTGTATGCACGCCCAGTCATGTCTGACTCTTTGCAACCCTATGGACTGTAACCCACCAGCTCCTCTGTTCATGAAATTCTCTCGGCAAGAATACTGTAGTGGGTTGCCTTTTCCTCCTCCCGGGGAGCCTCCTGATCCAGGGATCAAACCCAGGTCTCCTGCGTCTCTTGCATTGGCAGACAGATTCTTTACCACTGTGCCACTTGGGAGTCCTCCCATTTCAAGAATTCTATATAAATATATTGTACAGAATATAACTGTAGGAAATAGACTTTTTCCCTCTACATCATTCTCTGGTGTTCATACAGTGTGTCCACTTTATAAACCTTATAACGTTTTCATTAGAATATTAGTTTTCCATTGCTATAAATATATCAATATTCTGTTCCCTTTTTATTTGCTGAGTACTATTCTATGGTATGGATGTACTACAGTCACAATCACTTTAACTATTCACCTGAAAGGATGTTGGATTATTTTCAGTTTTTGGTTATTACAAATCATGTTGCTGTGAACACTACTATAAAGGCTTTGGTAAGAACTTAGATTTTCAGTCTCTGGAATAAGCCCTGAATTGCGATTGCTGGGTTGTGTGATGGTTGCAAACTTAGTGCTTTAACAAATGCTCAGGCTGCTTTCCAGAGTGACTGTATCATTTTTATATTCCCAGGAACAATGTATGAGTGGCCAGTGTTCTTCTTTAGAATGTGGATATGAATATCCTGGGTACAACCTTTCTGGTTGTAAGATCCCTGGTCTCTTTTGTGCTTGGATATGGATATAAGCATTAAGGTGTATAATGCAGATCTCCTTCATCATTAAGTGTGGATGTGAACTTCTAGCCAGTGTAACCTTTGCTGCTTTGAGCAGGGATGTGAGCTTCCGCCTGAATACATCCCCTCCCTCTCTATTTTTGGTCAGGGATGCAAGCTTCCAAGATCTATTTTTTACCTACTTTTTTTTTTTTTAACAGGTTAAGAAACAATCCCCTCTTAAAATCCTTCGTGTGAAATGGTTTATTTTGGAGCTTCTATGCTTCTTATTGGGCTTCCCGGGTGGCACTAGTGGTAAAGAACTCACCTGCCAAGGCAGGTAGATGTGAGAGACCCAGGTTCCATCCCTAGATTGGGAAGATCCCCTGGAGGAGGGCATGGCAACCCATTTCAGTATTCTTGCCTGGAGAATCCTGTGGACAGAGGAGCCTGGCAGGCCATAGTCCATGGGGTCACAGTCAGACATGACTGAAGCAACTTAGCACATACTCATGTTTCTTATATATATATATATAAACTTCCTATTTTACATATATATATATATTTTTTAATATATGCATATTTTATGTATATATATGTCTTCTTATCTTCCCTGATAACTCAAGTGGTAAAGGATCTGCCTGCAAGGCAGGAGATGCCGGTTCAATTCCTGGGTTGGAAAGATCCGCTGGAGAAGGGATAGGCTACCCACTCCAGTATTCTTGGGCTTCCCTTGTGACTCAGCTGGTAAAGAATCTACCTGCAATATGGGAGACCTGGGTTTGATCTCTGGGTTGGAAAGATCCCCTGGAGAAGGGAAAGGCTACCCACTCCAGTATTCTGGCCTGGAGAATTCCATGGACTGTGTAGTTCATGGGGTCTCTAAGACCCTCATGTAGTCCATGGGGATCTCTATAATATACATTATAATATACACTATAATACACATTTTTATTAGTGGTGTCTTCAAAGTCTTTTATCTTCACTACAAACAAAAGCATGGTTTATGTTGGCTTAACAATTTACTTTGGACCCCTAAAATCAACAGTTTTTTTCTCACTGACGAGAAAGCAAATAGAAATTATTCAATAGCGCATATAAGAATCACCTAAAATGTTATTTTATTAAGACAAAGCAGTTATTTGTATATTGCATTTTGAGATACTTAAATAGTAGAACTAAAGTCAATTTAGAAAAACTTACATAATCACCTTCTGTTAATGTTGCTTTACATCTTGAACATGCTTCCCTTTCTTTGGGAGAGATATCCCCACTTTCAGCATGAAATAGAGACAAAACCAAGTTTTAAACCAAATTTTGGTGATATCTTAAAAAGACCCATACATTACATCTTAAAAACACATATGTGTGGCTAAAGAAGTGTTCTATTTATTAGAATGACACTGGGTTTTAGAGCCCAAATGCTAATTGCTGTTGTCGTTGTTCAGTTATTAAGTTGTGTCAGACTCTTTGAGACCCCTGGACTGCAGCATGTCAGGCTTCCCTGTCTTCACTGTCTCCCTCAGTTTGATCAAACTCATGTCTGTTTAATCAATGATGCTATTCAACCATCTCATCCTCTTGCCTCCCTCTTCTCCTCCTGCCTTCAATATTTCCCAGCATCAGGGTCTTTTCCAATGAGTCAGCTCTTCACATCAGGTGGCCAAAGTATTGGAGTTTCAGCTTCAGCGTCAGTCCTTCCAATGAATATTCAGTGTTGATTTCCTTTAGGATGGACTGGTTTGATCTCATTGCAGGCCAAGGGATTCTCAAGAGTCTTCTCCAGTACAGGACATTAAATTTTTCATAAAATTATAAGACAGAGATCAGCTTTATTTTTTCTTTCTTCCTTAAGGAGCTGTTTGTTTGTTTGTTTGTTTGTAAATATAAAGAGCTTTTCTGTTTTCAGAGAACAAGTGAAATAAAGGCTGTCATTTAGCCAGTTAAGTTTTTAAGAAGAGTTTTCATCACTTGTTCATTCACACTGATTTTTTAAAAAATCAGTTAATTGACAGACTTGCATTCCCTTTTGTGTTGTATGAAAACCTCCTTGAGAGATACTGCTTTGTGTTGTATTCCCTCCTATAAGTATAGAAAAATTTCAACTTAGGACCAGTGAGTGTTAGAGCAGAAAAAGATGTGAACATTTGCTGTCTTTAACTCATTTTCCAACATGACCATTTTTTCCAACTGTTATTTTTCCAATGCCTGCAACTCTTTGTTATTGTTTAGTCACGAAGTCACATCTAACTTTTTTAGGACCCCATGGACTGTAGCCTGCCAGGCTTCTCTGTTCATGGGATTTCCTAGGCAAGAATCCTGAAGTGGATTGCCATTTCTTTCTCCAGGGGATCTTCCCAATGCAGAGTCCCAACCAAGGTCTCCTGCATTGTAGGCAGATTCTTTACCTACTGAGCTATCAGAGAGCCCACATTATGTTAACAGAGAATTGTTATGATGTTTTTAACCCTGTGAAACTGCAAATACCTCCCTGCCCTTCAGCTATATGAATACACTAGTTTGAAAAGAAAGAAAGAAAAAGAAAAAAAGTTAAAGTTCATAGGCTATGTTGTATCTATGTATCTAATTTGTGTCTATAATTCAATTGTTTTGTCTTCCTCTTAGCTTTAAAGCTTCGGATATAACAGTGCTTTGTTTTCTCACTTTCCTCTGTTTAACGTTAGATTTAATTAGATGTTGGCATCAAAATATCACGGAATAAAAATTTCTAGTTAAATATAAATAATTTCTATTTATTCTCTAAATAAAAGGAATGGCATAGATGAAGGGGAGATAAACCTGTCTTGAGATGGGGAAGAGGCACAGCTAAGTAAGTATTTGTGCCCTATCCTCTAAGAAATAACAATCTGATATTAGAAAGACAGGCCTGAGCCCACATATTACAAAATTGTTTTTGGTGGAGAAGGAGAAATGTACTGTATCTAGATATATGAAGATACTGACATCATGGTTCTACATGAAATTGAAAGAATTGGGCACATCCTGCTTTTAAATTACACCATGATATATTTACTACTAAATTCTTCTGAGTTTAAAATTTAAAGTTATTCTCGGTTTAGGAGTTAAAAGGTAAACCAGAGGGAGGGTAATTAATATAAGGAAGGAAAATGATGATAACCTTAAGAAGAGGCCAGGATAGAAGATCTAGAGAAATTTAGTATGATAAGGAAATGAGCCTATTAGCCACAGAGGACTTTCCTGACCATTTTATCCATATCTCCTTCTCTTCCTCCATCACCTGAGCTTCTTACTTAGCTTTATTTTTTTCACATTTACCACTACTTCCTGACATTTTATTAATGATCTATTTATTATCTACCTATTCCATCATAATTTAAGCTCCATGAGAAGTGGCTTGTATCCTTAGTTCTTAGTATTGGGAATATGTCTTGTTCTCAATAAATACTTATTGAATGAAAGAAAGAATGAATAGAATTTCAGTATTGGAAGTGAACTTTAAAAATGACTTTAAACACCATAGAGTGCTGGAATTGCCTAAATAACATACCCATTAAGAAATCATCTAGGCTGTGTCCTGTTTTATTCATGTTTAGTTATTGGGGACCTTCTTATTTCTATTTTGTTCTCAGAAAATTTGACTGTTAAAAACATCTCTTTCTGATTTTTTAAAATGATACTGTTTTATTTCCTGATTTAGTGAAGGACAATGACAATTATTTTCCCATATGGTAGTCTTTAATATATTTGGATACAATTTGTATACCATTATGCTCTAGAGTGGTCTGTTATTATAGGAGACAAATCTCTTCAATTATTACTACTAAGGAGTAATTTCTATTCTGTGTTAGTACTTGGCTTTCTTCAATAGGCATAATGACAAATAAGAAAGAGCATTCAGAAGTATGTAAGTTTTGTTGTTCAGTCACTAAGTCACATCTGACTCTTTGCAACCCCATGAACTGCAGCATGCCTGGCTTCCCTGTCCTTCACTATCTCCTGGAGTTTGCTCAAACTCATGTCTGTTGAGTCAGTGATGCCATCCAACCATCTCATCCTCTGTCATCTCCTTATCCGTTTGCCCTCAATCTTTCCCAGCATCAGGGTCTTTTCCAATGAGTTGGCTCTTTGCCTCAGGTGACCTAAGTATTGGAGCTTCAGCTTCAGCGTCAGTCCTTCCAATGTATATTCAGGGTTGATGTCCTTTAGGATTGACTGTTTTGATCTCCTTGCTGCCTAAGGGTCTTCTCCAGCATCACAGTTTGAAAGCAAGAATTTCTTTATATGTTTACAAAGTGAATCCCTCTGGGAAAATGTCCCCCTTTCCTTTCAAAAGACAGTGAGCTTTTGGTTTTAGGGTCCTCTGTCTAGTAGAGTCTTAACCCTGCAAACTCAGGGGAAGGAACTAAGTTTAAGAGATGCCTCATCCACACATGTATCTTTGATCTCATCTGTGTCCTCTGTTCTTCTTTTGTTTGCTGATTGAACAGTAGTCTCAACACTGTCACATTCATGTTGCCATTTGCATCAATTATTAAAGCCAAACCAGCTCCTAACTCTTCTAGTTTATAAGTCTCTTCTATCCTAATTAGTCTTCTCCACGTACAAGTTATATATGACATCCAAATAAACCCAGTTTTAAGGTGTGGTATGATCAACACAATCCCAGGTTTGGATTATCACCTCCTTTGTTCAATTAATTCTACCTAAAACCTAATCAGCTTTTCTGGAGGATCCATCACATTCATGACTCACATTGACTTTACCTTCCCCTAAACTGCCTGAGTCATTTTCAGACATCAGATGTATTGTCTCCCTTTTCCCAAACCTGTGCCACTGGCTTTTGAACTTTAGAGCAAATCCCAAGATTTACTACTATTAGATTTAGTTGATTGTTCCAGCTGGCCAAGATCTTTTTATCCCATTGCTACAGCCTGTCAAGATATTTTTGGATTTTAATTCTTTCATCCTGGCTAGTCACTCAATCATCTGTAAACCATGCTTTGATAATCATTCCTTCTATATCAGCAGATCAGTATTAGAAAATGCTAAACAGGATAGTACTGGTTTTCAGTATACTTTTATGGACTTAAAAGCATTCATAACACTAAAGTTGAGAGTTATGTTTTATTTAGGGGGAATTTTTAGGTCTTAAGCCAGGGAGGTAACCTTACAGGTAATCTCAAGTAACCCTGAAAGAACTACTTTGAGGAGGTAAGAGAGGGAGCCAGGTTATATAAAAGTTTTGCAACAAAGAGTAGGTATTCTGAACATTAAAAAAAATATATTAATTAAAGAAACCAGATATCCCAAGTTAAGGAATTTAGCACTTTTCTATGTATGGGTAGATGAAAGAGTCTAGGCTCTCTGAAATCATTCCCTTGACATGCACCTTAGCTATCTGGGTCTAGTATCCTGTGTTTTTACATGCTGAGTTTCCTCAGGGCTCACTGTGGGGAGGGGTGCAGTCTGACGGCTAGATGACAGGTATTCTTTCCCTAGGTGAGTTTCCTCAGGCTCACCGGCTCACTATCCATAGTGGCTGCAATTGCTGATGACTGTGACATCCTTGTTTACTGATATAACAGGAAATATTCCATTTCTTACTTTAGATACAACTGTTTAAACCTATTATCAATCCACATAATTATCTTTACTTATAGGCCGTCTTTCTCCATTTTATCCAACAGGAACTCCTGAGAAATTGTCAAATGATTTCCTGACATCCTTCTAGAGCAGGGTTATCAGGTTTCACAAATTTAGCAGCATCGTGACTTCGTAAAGGCATGCAAAATATTCTTCCTGACTCTCCCAATTCACTCTCCACCCCATTTTGTGCCTCTGGAACCTGTCTTCTGTGTACTATATTACCTTGATTCCATTGTCTGAGATTATAGAATGGGATTAAGGTATGAATTTCACCATCCCTCTCTTCACAGCTGCAAATAATCACTGGCTTTGTATTAAATATAAGTGGCTTAGCTTCTCTTTGGTCTTTCCAGGGGACTCCTCCAGCTAAAGATACAGCTACAACTCTCTCCAGGTTCTCATACATGTTTCCCTCCTTGCCCTTTGAAATTTACGGGTCAGAGATGGCTGCAATGGGCTTGCAGACTGTGTGGTCATAGAGGGCCCCATGTTTGGTAATGCTTTGCTCTCCCTGTCTTGAAATTCTTAATGGATTTTGAACAATCCTTGACCCTGCAAATTATGTAGCCAGTCTTGTGCTGGGTGATGCCAGTTCTCCACAGTTGCTTCACTATCGCTCTAAATTTCCTTTAACCTTACCCCAAGCTCTTATGAAGAGTCCCTGCTATAAACTCACCTTAGTTACCCTCTGGTTGTGTGTGCCATTTATACCCTGCCATGATCTTAACACACAGAAAGAAGTGAGAGGAGTCTGGTTTGTTTTCATGAGCCTTTATTGGCTCCTAATGATCATTGCTTCTTTAGGTTTCCAAACCTATTGATCTGTATAACAGATCCTAAAATCTTAGCTGAAATCAATGTAACTCTTAACTGTCTCTAATTTGTCAAACTTCCCTTCATCCAGTTTTTCAAAATTGGTTGGTATTTGCTTATCTCCTGTTTTATTCCCCTTTATTGTTCTTGACAGTCCCTCAAAGGTCACTGGCAATGTTTGGTTTAATGATCTAATTTGCAGGTTCCTTAGAGACCTTTAGAGATAATTTGAGACCAGAAGCTTAACTATCCTTCCCCAGCTACAGTTCCAATTAATTCCCTCTTACTAATGTTTTCTCTGTTTTTTTTTCAGTCCAAAGAAAGGTTTGCTTTCTCTTTTGTCATTAGTCAAAGATTATTGGCCTCAAATGGAGAACATTTTCTTTTCTACCTTCTACACTGTATGCATGTAAGTAAATTTTGTAGTTTATTTGGTGCTTAGACTTTCTGAAGCTGTCAGTTCTCTATCACCCTCTGATAAGAATCCTTGACTATATTTCTTTCATCTCACCTTTTGAACATGTGGAGAGGACAAAGACATTAACATACAAATTCTGAGACTTTGGTCAGCCTCCACTCCCCTGCAGCTCCAAGAAGAAAGAATTGTTTATTATTCTTGAATCTTTAGGGCTGGGCTTTAGAGATTTCAATCTGGGTCCAAAGAACAGAGAAAGACCAACTTTATTTTTAACAGAAGGCCTAGAAAAAAAAAAGTGGTCGTAGGCATTTGAGTTTGGACTAAAACAAGTGGAAGGATTTTTGGGAAGAAGTGTAAGGAAGAACCTATAAAAGTGGTAGGTGTTAGGGAAGAAACTGCCATAAGAATGGATGAGAGATAAAAGAAGGTGTGTGCAATTTTCATGTAGATCTGAATTACTTTACAGTGCTTTCTTGGAAGTTGCTGTATTGTATACATCGCTATCTCAGGCCAGTCATAAGAAGGGCCAGTTATGTTTGGGTTTTATATGTCCCCCTTTACAATCTGAGCTCAACAACCACATTGCTTTTTGTAGAATATCTGGACTTTTTCTTTCTCTGGAGCTTCATTTGCGATTGCACAGTTAGAATCACATTTATGTAAACTCCTGCAATCAACTCCGTATTTCCTGCCATAAAAATTAAGCCTGTTTTTCCTAAGTTGATATTTAATTAAAGTATTTTTTGAGTTGGTACTTTAAACATTTGCTTTATTCCCTCTATTGTTTCTCCAAAAGTAGAAATAGTCACTGCTATTCGGAGTAAAAAACTGTTTACAGTGAAAAAAAAAAAAAAAGTGTTACTCAGTTTTTGTATCAAATAATGGAAATGCTCATGCTATTTCTAGTCATTTTCAGTCAAGTGACTGACTCCTTTCACTATCGAATGAAGGAATATCATCTTGCAGTGGCATTTATCAATCCCAGACTAAGTAGATGACCTATTATTTCTTAGCCTGTTCTTGGGAGTAATAGAAAATAGCCAAGCCACGTCTGGCCATTTAAATTACGTGTGCATGAAGATAAAGTGTTCTTTCAACTTTTGTTTACTTTTAATAAAAGGTATTTCTTGCCTCAGAAGAGTAGCATCTACTAAGAGCGTTGTTGCTATGTAACAATTCAATCCTGACATTGCAGGGTAAATCGAAGACATAAAAAGATCCGTGACTCATTTTATTAGCTAAGCAACATATTTCCACAGAAAGGACTCCCCTCTTTTTGTATCATCTCTTCAAACCCTTTGGTTCTTTGAAACTCCATTCTGATCACTGATGCTGTCTGCTTAACTCTTGAACTGGATTATGGTCCACTGTTCCTTTGTGCCAGTTTCTTAAGCTGTGAGTGCCTGTGTGGGGGGAAATGCCAGGCTGGGATTATAGTTACTCCTCTATTTGGGTTTTATATTTACCTCCATTTTCTTAAAAAAATAATGAATATTCTAAAGTCTTGGTCACTATTTCTGCAACTATATGCAGTGCTAGTCCAGGCATATTTTATTTTCATAAAAGTAAGATAAAAATACTTTGTATACTTTTTCCATGAAAATTATGTGCCCATTCATGTATTAAGGGCTCCAAAAAGCACTACTGTTAAAATATTTGCTTAACTTTGACCCAGGAACTCAACTTATGTTGAGAACTATTTACACCTGCAAGTTTGTTGTCTAAGCTCTACATTACCATGACTTTACTATATGATTATCTTATTATATGGCTTTAGTCTTCAGGAAACCTGCCTAAGCTGTTAAAGTTAGAAATAACTTTATTGTTCATTTTAAAAACTTCCAGAAATTCTATTTATCTAAATATTTGATTTACCTTCATTAGAATAAATATCTTTTCTCAAGATAATGTGGCATCAAAGAAGAGCTAGCTCGTCAAGATTCTGTTTGAAACCATATCCATGCCATGTTCCAATCCTATTATATCATGAAACTTCTGCAATTCTAATCAATTCCCAACTTTAACCAGACCCTCAAATCTCAGAAATATCTTTGCTTTGTCCTTCTAACTTCAAGATGCTAATATGATTGTGAAAGTAACTGTCTTCCTCACCAGAGTAAGCAATAAACTCAGCTTTGCTTTGACAACAGAGTATTTTTGGGGACCAGCATGTAAAAATATAATTACAGATTACTCTTTTACTCTAAATAATGTAAACTTATTTCTAGAGGAATTGTTGTTTTAAGGAATACACTTGAGAGCAAGCACATGGTCTCAGAGGATAGGGTAAGAAAATTCAGTGACCAAGAAAGCCAGGATGCAAACTGTCAAAAATCACCTTTTCTTTGAATTACATAATATTTCTTCAGGAAATGTTCCCTGTCAACATGTTTATGTATGCTAAGAGAGGCTAGCCCTTCCTTTGTGTATATGCTTATGAATAATTTAATACCAGCATACAATTTTCTTTTTAATCTTCAACTGAGATGAAGTTCAGTTTTTCTTCTTTCTGTGTGCTCTCATATCGAAATCTCATAGAGTAGGTTTCAAAAGCTAGGTCCAGAATTTATTTGTAAGTGAATAAGTGAGATAAAGATCTCCGAAAGGTCCTCCACTTGGAACTTTAAAATATCCATTAATAGGATAAAGAAAATCTGGTACAGGTACACAATGGAATACTCTTCAGCCATGAAAAAGAATGAAATAATGCCATTTGCAGCAACATGGATGGACCTAGAAATTATCATACTAAGTGAAGTAAGTCAGAAAAAGACAAATACCATATGATATCACTTATTTTTGGAATCTAAAATATGATACCAATGAACTTATCTATGAAATGGAAACAGACACACAGACATAGTGAACAGACCTGTGGTTGCCATGGTGGGGGGAAGAGGGAGACAGACATGGAAGTTTGGGGTTGGCAGATGCAAGCTATCATATATAGAACGGATAAACAACAGGGTCCTACTGTATAGCACAGGGAACTATATTCACTATTCTGTGATAAACTGTAATGAAAAAGAATACAAAAAAGAATGTATATATATGTATAACTGAATCACTTTTTTGTACAGCAGAAATTAACACAGAATCAACTGCACTTAAAAAAAATATCCATTAACAAAAATGATATAATAAGCCTCACGTTAATGAGACCACTCTTAGTCCCATAGCTTATTGTGACTTCCAGGAAAACTATAGTGATTGTAGGCATCTCCCAGTGATCATCAACCAGTGATCTGTTCTGCAGGCTTCGGAGAGGGAGACAGGTCTAGGAGAATAGAGGTGATGCGGAACATTCTGTCCTATATTCCCATTTCCCCAGCAGCATTCCCTGTCATCTGCTGTTAGCCACTTCTTCATGTCCTTTTCTCTCCCTCATCCCCTTCTCCACCTCCTCACCATTGACCTCAGCATAAGATGAGATGGGCAGGGACTTCCCTGGCTGTCCAGCGGTTAAAATTTCACCTTCAATGCAGGGAGTATGGGTTTGATCGCTGGTCAGGGAGCTAAGATGCCTTGCAGCCAAAAAACCACAACATAAAATAGAAGCGATACTGTAACAAATTCAATAAAGATTTTAAAAAATGGTCCATATCAAAAAAGCCTTTAAGAAAAAAAAAGAGATGGGCAGAAGATTGGAATTTGATTCACATTGTAGCACAATTTTACTAGCTCATGATTAAAATTTTACTAGCTCATGACAAAAATTAAAACAAAAATTATACTTCGATATCTGCCTGAATATCAGTTTTCTTATTTGAACAATGGAGATTTTTACAAACTGCTCTGTATTTATCCCAAGATTGTTGTGGTGACTCAGATATAAAAGTACTAAGACTATAAAGCTTTACTTAAACATAAACCACTACTAATATGTAAAAATGGTGCTAGGTTCAGACACCACTTCACATTAAGGTAGAAGAGGAAAATGGTTTGCTACTCTGGCCACTTAAATATTTTCACAAAATTAAATGGCATTCAGCAAAATCTTAGTTTAAGATAACTACTGTCATTTATGCCTACCAGCTCAGCTTTAGTTTTGAATTTAATTCATTCAGACTAGAAAACTACAGCAATGATCAAAGGCATAATTATAACATATTTATAGCCTATTATTATTGTAACATTCTGAAGTAAAGGGCAAAAATTCCACCCAGTGAACTTGTTCTTCCTGTTACTGACACAAGATTGAGACATTTAAATGCTAAGACATGGATCCCTGAGGCAGAACATAAAATATTTATAATGAAGGGAGTATGGACCAATAAATTTCAGTTATGAATGTTTTTAGCCTGAAGAAATAATAAATAACCTTCCACAGGCAATATTTCAGTTTGCATTTATTGTACCTCATCACATCAGATTTTCAGGAAGCAATAATGATTGCATAGTAGGACAGTAAATTACTCCCATGTTTAATGAACAATTAAATTGCAAAGCTTTGATTAAGATGTAAGAGCCTCCCTAATTTGACTGTGAGCTGTGGTTTGCTTGGAAACGAATAGTTTGTGATAGTACCAATAAAGAGATTGTAATTTATATAATTTCTATTCAAAAAAGAAAAAATTTCAGATACAGGTAAATTTTGAAGAAGGGACTTCAAACTCTTCAGTTCAGTTCAGTTCAGTCACTCAGTTGTGTCCGACTCTTTGTGACCCCATGAATCGCAGCACGCCAGGCCTCCCTGTTCATCACCATCTCTCGGAGATCACTCAGACTCACATCCATCTAGTCCGTGATGCCATCCAGCCATCTCATCCTCGGTCGTCCCCTTCTCCTCCTGCCCCCAATCCCTCCCAGCATCAGAGTCTTTTCCAATGAGTCAACTCTTCGCATGAGGTGGCCAAAGTACTGGAGTTTCAGCTTT